>CM065597.1:4697637-4710137 GCA_033119425.1 Bufotes viridis
CCTGTTTTGATCTCAGAGGGATTTTACATCCACACGATCTACGTAGTTACAGGAAAATTCACTCACGTAAGATGTTTCCAGTGGAGATGCCATATAAATTATTGAACCTTTAGCTTTCTGTGTAATGTGATTTTTTAATATACATTTTTATGTGAAATGTGAGGGGCCATGAAAACCTCATTGTGATAAAGAAGAATGTAGGATTTTTTCATATTTTTCTTCTAATATAAGCAAATTCCACTGGTACATGAAACCCACAATAATTCAGCATCATGGCAGTATGATGAAGAATTTCATGGGAGTTAGAATGTTTCCATTCACTGACAGTAAGAAGAGATCTTAAAAAGTGTGAGGAACTGAAACACAACGTTTATTAACCCTATAGGAACGCTGTTTTTCAATCCTTTTTTTCAATCTGCACATTTCAAAAGCCATAACTTTTCCTTCAATGTATCCATATGGGGACTTTGGTTTTTTGAGGAATGAGTTGTGTTTTTTAATGCTGCCACGTTGGGGGACTTCTGATGTATTGTATAACTTTTAAAAACTCTTTTGGGGGTGATTGTTAAAAAAGGCTGCAATTTTGCCTTTATTTTTGGATTTTGTTTTTAACATGCGTGACCAAATAACTGCATTCTGTGGGTTAGTACTGACACTTTTATATAGTTCTTTATGTCTTTTTCTACCTTTGTAAAAAAAAACATCAAATTTTTGGTTTACTTTGCTGCTTTTAAAGGGTAAAAAATGTTTTTAATTTTCCTAAACTCTAGAAAAAAAAATCCCAGGATCGCACATCCACATGCCGTGCATTAATCTATTGCCTGTCCATGAGACACTTTGTATACGTTGTATCAATATGCATCGGCCCGCGCTGCGTGTTGTTGGGCTGTTGGGTCTTGCCGCCTGCGAAGTTGCAATGACCGTGGTCGCCATGTGGTGCTGCTGTGCCATATTAGAGCAGGGACCCTCATTAGAGGTCACCTTGATGTGCTGAGTGGCCTATACATTGTGATCAAATGTAAACAAACTGTATACATATCCGTTTTTTCAGTGTTTGGCGGTTTATTTTTCAATCAACAGAGATGTATGAGAGCAGTTTTTTTGTTTTGTTTTTGACGAGTTGTTTTTATTGGTGCTATTTTGGGTAAATACGATGTTTTGAATGGCTTTTATTGTATTTTGGTAGGTGACATGAACAAAATGCAATAGCAGGCGGAAATCAAGAGTGTATGACCTCCCTCCCCCTACAGAATCTGCCATGGACGCTCTTCCTTTCCTCTACATTGTACAATGTCTTTTTGATTCATTCCCTGCCACTGCCTCTGTATGCCTTCCTTCCTATCTACAGCCTGTGTGATCTGCTCTCCTTGGATTGCTTTCCCACTCTCCACACCTGATCTACTTTAGCAACCTCCTCCCTTCTTGCTGCTCTTCTGACAACGAGAGAAGGGAGGGGAAGAGCAGAGAGAGCTGTGAGAAACAGTTACTAATGGATTGTTATAAGGGAGCTGAGGGATGGACACTCTGCAGAAGCAAAATAGTAGGAAATTAATGAAGATTATGGAGAAAGTTGTTAATTTTGGCATTTAAGAGGCGAATGAACAACAGTGACCGCTAGTGCCGATCGGCCGGGGAGGGATAACATGTACAGTGACTGGGTCACCTGTATGCCTAATGGGATAACTGCCGTTAATTGGGGTGGTCCATTATTGTAGGAAGGGAAGCCCATCGCTATTTCATAAAGCTAGGGATGCCCGTCACTTTCCCATAATGCAGGGAGGGGATGCCCGTCACTTTCCCATAATGCAGGGAGGGGATGCCCGTCACTTTCCCATAATGCAGGGAGGGGATGCCAGTCACTTTCCCATAATGCAGGGAGGGGATGCCCGCCACTTTCCCATAATGCAGGGAGGGGATGCCCGTCACTTTCCCATAATGCAGGGAGGGGATGCCCGTCACTTTCCCATAATGCAGGGAGGGGATGCCCGCCACTTTCCCATAATGCAGGGAGGGGATGCCCGTCACTTTCCCATAATGTACGGAGGGGATGCCCGCCACTTTCCCATAATGTAGGGAGGGGATGCCCGTCACTTTCCCATAATGTAGGAGGGGATGCCCGCCACTTTTCCATAATGTAGGAGGGGATGCCCGTCACTTTCCCATAATGTAGGGAGGGGATGCCCGTCACTTTCCCATAATGCAGGGAGGGGATGCCCGCCACTTTCCCATAATGCAGGGAGGGATGCCCGACACTTTCCCATAATGCAGGGAGGGGATGCCCGTCACTTTCCCATAATGCAGGGAGGGGATGCCCGTCACTTTCCCATAACGTAGGGAGGGGATGCCCGTCACTTTTGCCACAATGACCGATGTGGGGAAACATAGTGTGAAGTGACCATCGACAAACACTAGAAGACGGAGGAGGTTGCAGACAGTAGGGGGCGCTGTTCTGGTTTTGGCAGTGAGACTCCCCTATGCACCGCTGCAGTACATCCTATCATACACTGTACATCTCCGGCCAATCTAAGGCCAATAAGATAATGGGTTGCATCAAAAGGGGCATAGATGCCCGTGATGAGAACATAGTCCTACCACTTTACACATCACTGGTCAGACCACACATGGAGGACTGTGTACAGTTCTGGGCTCCTGTGAACAAGGCAGACATAGCAGAGCTGGAGAGGGTTCAGAGGAGGGCAACTAAAGTAATAACTGGAATGGAGCAACTACAGGACCCTGAAAGGTTATCAAAATTAGGGTTATTCACTTTAGAAAAAGACGACTGAGGGGAGATCTAATAACTATGTATAAATATATCAGGGGTCAGTACAGAGATCACTCCCATCATCTATTTATCCCCAGGACTGTGACGCAGGGGACATCGTGACTACCTCTCAGACAGGATATACAGGCAGGTTGTCAGCAGTAATAGATGTTCCTGTAGTATAAGGTGTGGATCTCATGTCTGATCACATGTCATTATATCAGTGATGTCATCAGCAGGGGGCGGGGCTGTGACTACCTCTCAGACAGGATATACAGGCAGGTTGTCAGCAGTGATAGATGTTCCTGTAGTATAAGGTGTGGATCTCATGTCTGATCACATGTCATTATATCAGTGATGTCATCAGCAGGGGGCGGGCTGTGACTACCTCTCAGACAGGATATACAGGCAGGTTGTCAGCAGTGATAGATGTTCCTGTAGTATAAGGTGTGGATCTCATGTCTGATCACATGTCATTATATCAGTGATGTCATCAGCAGGGGCGGGGCTGTGACTACCTCTCAGACAGGATATACAGGCAGGTTGTCAGCAGTAATAGATGTTCCTGTAGTATAAGGTGTGGATCTCATGTCTGATCACATGTCATTAAATCAGTGATGTCATCAGCAGGGGGCGGGCTGTGACTACCCCTCAGACAGGATATACAGGCAGGTTGTCAGCAGTAATAGATGTTCCTGTAGTATAAGGTGTGGATCTTATGTCTGATCACATGTCATTATATCAGTGATGTCATCAGCAGGGGGCAGGGCTGTGACTACCTCTCAGACAGGATATACAGGCAGGTTGTCAGCAGTAATAGATGTTCCTGTAGTATAAGGTGTGGATCTCATGTCTGATCACATGTCATTATATCAGTGATGTCATCAGCAGGGGCGGGGCTGTGACTACCTCTCAGACAGGATATACAGGCAGGTTGTCAGCAGTAATAGATGTTCCTGTAGTATAAGGTGTGGATCTCATGTCTGATCACATGTCATTATATCAGTGATGTCATCAGCAGGGGCAGGGCTGTGACTACCTCTCAGACAGGATACACAGGCAGGTTGTCAGCAGTAATAGATGTTCCTGTAGTATAAGGTGTGGATCTCATGTCGAGGGGACATCCTCTGCGCCTGAGGAAAGAAGGTTTGTACACAAACATAGAAAAGGGTTCTTCACGGTAAGAGCAGTGAGACTATGGACTCTTTACTGTAAGAGCAGTGAGACTATGGACTCTTTACTGTAAGAGCAGTGAGACTATGGACTCCTAACTGTAAGAGCAGTGAGACTATGGACTCTTTACTGTAAGAGCAGTGAGACTATGGACTCTTTACTGTAAGAGCAGTGAGACTATGGACTCTTTACTGTAAGAGCAGTGAGACTATGGACTCCTAACTGTAAGAGCAGTGAGACTATGGACTCTTTACTGTAAGAGCAGTGAGACTATGGACTCCTAACTGTAAGAGCAGTGAGACTATGGACTCTTTACTGTAAGAGCAGTGAGACTATGGACTCTTTACTGTAAGAGCAGTGAGACTATGGACTCTTTACTGTAAGAGCAGTGAGACTATGGACTCTTTACTGTAAGAGCAGTGAGACTATGGACTCCTAACTGTAAGAGCAGTGAGACTATGGACTCTTTACTGTAAGAGCAGTGAGACTATGGACTCTTTACTGTAAGAGCAGTGAGACTATGGACTCTGTACTGTAAGAGCAGTGAGACTATGGACTCTTTACTGTAAGAGCAGTGAGACTATGGAACTCTTTACTGTAAGAGCAGTGAGACTATGGACTCCTAACTGTAAGAGCAGTGAGACTATGGACTCTTTACTGTAAGAGCAGTGAGACTATGGACTCTTTACTGTAAGAGCAGTGAGACTATGGACTCTTTACTGTAAGAGCAGTGAGACTATGGACTCTAACTGTAAGAGCAGTGAGACTATGGACTCTTTACTGTAAGAGCAGTGAGACTATGGACTCTTTACTGTAGGAGCAGTGAGACTATGGACTCTTTACTGTAAGAGCAGTGAGACTATGGACTCTTTACTGTAAGAGCAGTGAGACTATGGACTCCTAACTGTAAGAGCAGTGAGACTATGGACTCTTTACTGTAAGAGCAGTGAGACTATGGACTCTTTACTGTAAGAGCAGTGAGACTATGGACTCTTTACTGTAAGAGCAGTGAGACTATGGACTCCTAACTGTAAGAGCAGTGAGACTATGGACTCTTTACTGTAAGAGCAGTGAGACTATGGACTCTTTACTGTAAGAGCAGTGAGACTATGGACTCTTTACTGTAAGAGCAGTGAGACTATGGACTCCTAACTGTAAGAGCAGTGAGACTATGGACTCTTTACTGTAAGAGCAGTGAGACTATGGACTCTTTACTGTAAGAGCAGTGAGACTATGGACTCTGTACTGTAAGAGCAGTGAGACTATGGACTCTTTACTGTAAGAGCAGTGAGACTATGGAACTCTCTGCCTGAGGAGGTGGTGATGGTGAGTACAATAAAGGAATTCAGGAGGGGTCTGGATGTATTTCTGGAGTATAATAATATTACAGGTTATAGCTACTAGAGAGGGGTCGTTGATCCAGGGAGTTATTCTGATGCCTGATTGGAGTCAGGAAGGAATTTTTTCCCCTTAAGTAGGGAAAATTGGCTTCTGCCTCACAGGGGTTTTTTTGCCTTCCTCTGGATCAACTTGCAGGAAACAGGTCGAACTGGATGGACAGATGTATTTTTTCGGCCTTATATACTATGTTACTATGTTACTATCTCCAATCTGGCCGCCGTCTCCTCGTCCTTGTCTGAATGGAGGACAGAATTCCCATATTTCGGGCAGTCATGCATGGCCGGCATAGAGTGAATGAGTCTGACGTGTGGATATATTTATATTCAGCCGAGCGATCACCGCTCAGTAATCAGCATTCCGCCACGTGACACAAACCGCGCCAAACTGCTCATTATACTGTTATTACAGGATACATTGTATCAGAGAGATAATGAGTGAGGGGCAAAAACCAGCAACAAGGATAAGTCAGAGGAGGGGCCCATCACCATGTGATAATAGCCATATTCTAAACTGCTAAAGAAGAGCATCATGGGAGAGCGCAGCTCCACCCCAACTAGTGCCAGGTTACTCATCCCTGTGACAACCTCTCAGACAGGATATACAGGCAGGTTGTCAGCAGTAATAGATATTCCTGTAGTATAAGGTGTGGATCTGATGTCTGATCACATGTCATTATATCAGTGATGTCATCAGCAGGGGCGGGGCTGTGACAACCTCTCAGACAGGATATACAGGCAGGTTGTCAGCAGTAATAGATGTTCCTGTAGTATAAGGTGTGGATCTCATGTCTGATCACATGTCATTATATCAGTGATGTCATCAGCAGGGGCGGGGCTGTGACTACCTCTCAGACAGGATATACAGGCAGGTTGTCAGCAGTAATAGATGTTCCTGTAGTATAAGTGTGGATCTCATGTCTGATCACATGTCATTATATCAGTGATGTCATCAGCAGGGGCGGGGCTGTGACTACCTCTCAGACAGGATATACAGGCAGGTTGTCAGCAGTAATAGATTTTCCTGTAGTATAAGGTGTGGATCTCATGTCTGATCACATGTCATTATATCAGTGATGTCATCAGTAGGGGGCGGGGCTGTGACTACCCCTCAGACAGGATATACAGGCAGGTTGTCAGCAGTAATAGATGTTCCTGTAGTATAAGGTGAGGATCCCATGTCTGATCACATGTCATTATATCAGTGATGTCATCAGCAGGGGGCGGGGCTGTGACTACCCCTCAGACAGGATATACAGGCAGGTTGTCAGCATTAATAGATGTTCCTGTAGTATAAGGTGAGGATCTCATGTCTGATCACATGTCATTATATCAGTGATGTCATCAGCAGGGGGCGGAGCTGTGACTACCCCTCAGACAGGATATACAGGCAGGTTGTCAGCAGTAATAGATGTTCCTGTAGTATAAGGTGTGGATCTCATGTCTGATCACATGTCATTATATCAGTGATGTCACCAGCAGGGGGCGGGGCTGTGACTACCTCTCAGACAGGATATACAGGCAGGTTGTCAGCAGTAATAGATGTTCCTGTAGTATAAGGGGTGGATCTCATGTCTGATCACATGTCATTATATCAGTGATGTCATCAGCAGGAGGCCGGGCTGTGACTACCCCTCAGACATGATATACAGGCAGGTTGTCAGCAGTAATAGATGTTCCTGTAGTATAAGGTGTGGATCTCATGTCTGATCACATGTCATTATATCAGTGATGTCATCAGCAGGGGCCGGGGCTGTGACTACCCCTCAGACAGGATATACAGGCAGGTTGTCAGCAGTAATAGATGTTCCTGTAGTATAAGGTGTGGATCTCATGTCTGATCACATGTCATTATATCAGTGATGTCACCAGCAGGGGCGGGGCTGTGACTACCTCTCAGACAGGATATACAGGCAGGTTGTCAGCAGTAATAGATGTTCCTGTAGTATAAGGTGTGGATCTCATGTCTGATCACATGTCATTATGTCAGTGATGTCATCAGCAGGGGCGGGGCTGTGACTACCTCTCAGACAGGATATACAGGCAGGTTGTCAGCAGTAATAGATGTTCCTGTAGTATAAGGGGTGGATCTCATGTCTGATCACATGTCATTATATCAGTGATGTCATCAGCAGGGGCGGGGCTGTGACTACTCTCTCAGACAGGATATACAGGCTGGTTGTCAGCAGTAATAGATGTTCCTGTAGTATAAGGTGTGGATCTCATGTCTGATCACATGTCATTATATCAGTGATGTCATCAGCAGGAGGCGGGGCTGTGACTACCTCTCAGACAGGATATACAGGCAGGTTGTCAGCAGTAATAGATGTTCCTGTAGTATAAGGTGTGGATCTCATGTCTGATCACATGTCATTATATCAGTGATGTCATCAGTAGGGGGCGGGGCTGTGACTACCTCTCAGACAGGATATACAGGCAGGTTGTCAGCAGTAATAGATATTCCTGTAGTATTAGCAATGCCAAAATCACAGTAAAGACTGACACAGGAAGAGAAATAGCAGAGAGACAATTCACACAAGGGACTTTTATGACTGCCTATAGTACTGTAGTACCGCAGTATATAGTATATACACCGGGTGGTGATAACTGAGCGTTGGCCGCGTGCACATTACGAGGCTGATTTACATATTCGCAGATTTCAGCCGGGCACAGAATGAGCCATTAACCCGCACAGGATGATGAGAGACCTGATAATCTGCCGCCGACAGGAGATGGGATGGAAATCGGCGCTGTCTCCAAGTTTCTCTCTGCGATCTCGGGGCGCGCTCCCTGCTGACTTACTACTACGAGCATACTTCTACTTGTCGTTTCCCTCATTCCCTCATAAAAATGTAGCATAGTCCCTGAGATATCCATTAAAGTGTATCTGCAGTTTGTTTTTTTCTTATTTCTCAGTCCTGCCCACATGCTCAGTTTCATCCTTCAACTGCCTCCTGAGCTGTCATTGGGAAAGAGCTGCAGCAGAATGGACACGCCCCTGAGCTGCAGCAGAATGGACACGCCCCTGAGCTGCAGCAGAATGGACACGCCCCTGAGCTGCAGCAGAAAGGACACTCCCTTGGAGCTGCCAGCTTGATATAAATCTAGCAGAACAATGAATGGGGAGATCTCTGGATCTAGCTTTGTTAGAAAGCATCATTTACTATATGAGCTCTGATTTTCATTTCTTGCATTACTTTTGGGATAACCCCTTTAAGTTAAAATTTAGGCGCACGCACATTAATAAAGGTGAGCCTTTGTGTTTCAATTCTATCCTATTTTTTAGATCTCTGCTTGCTGTCAGCGAGTAAAAGCACTGTTATATCCTTTCAGAGGCAGTAGACCCGTACACAGCTAGTCCTGATCTCAGTTTAGAGATAGATACAATTGTATCAGTCTGACAATGCTCTGGACTCCAGACTGAAACAATTGTATCCACTTCTCAGCTGAGAGCAGGACTAGCAATGTACAGGCTAGGAGCATTTCCATTCAATGACAGGAAGCAGAGATGTTATAATGGTGAAGGACTGAAGCTTGGAATCTATTAGGAATTCATTTTCACACTTATTAATCCTCATCTATTAAAAGCTGGAAACCCCCTTTAAATAATCAAAGCATGTTCATTCATTGACAGCCGGGCAGCAGAGATCTCAGACAATATCTGTAGTAACGGAGGAGAGCAGACGTGAGCGGCGACCTCCGATGAGACGACAGCAGGGGGGATCAAACTGTAAAAAGAAAATTAAATTAGCGTAGATAGAAAACACCAACAAAGCAGTCACCTGCCCTGAAGTCTATAAAATCAAATCTGTTTTGATGGAATGACCTTCCCATCCCAATGAGACTTGTGAAAATCTCAAGGAGACCATTTCTGGACAAGATTTACGAGGAGCCCGGGCTCGAAGACTGCGCCGAACGCCTTCATTTCCACGCCTGGCTGTCCAATGTACTTAAGCAGGCTCGCACTCAGAAGATTCACCTAATAAAGCACTGCTCGTAAAAATGTAATAAAAAAATAAATCTAAAAAAATAGAATAAAAAAATGTGAAAAATGAAAAACAAATGATGTCTTCAGCAGCCAACAGGACGACCCCTAAGTGTCGGACAACGAAAAGAATATCTGAAGGGGCAATGTTTAAAATTTTATGTGCAGATTTTATAGCCAAATAAAAACTATGCAGATCTGCAGTAAAACCATGGTAATTGGCGTTCACCTGCGCAGCCGCTGTGCAACATTAAAGCCAGTAAAGAGCACCTTTCAGCAGCATCAACCAGACATACTGCTTGGTAGGGCTGATCCTGCTGATGGCCCCGCCTTCTTCTTACTTAGCCACACCCCCTTTCTTGATTGACTGGAGCAGGTATCTTTATTGTGCTCTTGCCTGGTCCTGTATGCTGCGCATGCGCCATAGATTCCATAGATGGTGCATGTGCAGTAGATCTCCTTATCGCTAAAACAATGGCAGCGTGTGAAGGCGTTTTCCTACTTAGCCACACCCCTATTTCCTACTTAGCCACACCCCCTTTCTAGATTGACTGGAGCAGGTAGCTTTATTGTGCTCTTGCCTGGTCCTGTATGCTGCGCAGGCGCCATAGATTCCGTACATGGTGCATGTGCAGTAGATCTCCTTATCGCTAAAACAATGGCAGCGTGTGAAGGCGTTTTCCCTATGAAGAGATGAAGAAAATTACAGAAAAAAAAAACATTTCTTCTACTAGTACTACTGCTATTACTACTACTACTACTACTACTACTAATAATAATACTAAAATACTCACCCTTCAAATCCCCTGCTCCAGCACTGCTGTTTTGATGGTCCTCATCATCCTCTGGAGGAGTAAAGTATTATTATTTTTTTTTTTATAAATTTTTCTGCTCTTAGAGCTGAGTTCCTAATGATTGTATTGCTAGAATTGACGAAGATAACGAATATCACGAATATAGCGCTATATTCTCAATCTTCGTTATATTCTAGCAACGAATATTAGGAACTCAGCTCTAAGTTGATTTCACAATACGAGTATATGTTTCGCATTGCGCATTGCAAATTCAACCTAAAGCTGGGTTCCTAATGGTTGTATTGCTAGAATATAACGAATATCGCAATGCGAGTAACTCAGGTCATATTAATCGCATTGCGATTACAACTTAGTCAAATTTGGACAGTACATCCGACAGTACATTTTAGCATGGAGGCGTTCCCATTGTGATGGGGACGCTCCATGCACACGGGAAGTCGGCAGAAGCAGCAACGGGCATTAACTGGAGCGGGCAGGAAGCCAGGAATCCTCTCAGCATGGCATGGGGTCCTACCACTAGACTAACTATGGTGTGTGAACAGGGTCTGAAAGGTGCAGATATCCAGCTCACAGCCTCAATCCCACTGCGCTGCAGGACCAACAATGCAATGGGACAAATGACCACTTCCATAATCCGACAAGGAGGACACCTGAGAGAGGACCTGTCCGGGAAGAAGAGCATGTATGGTCACCCGGCTTAGATTGCTCTGCTGGATTTGTTTCAGGATGGCAGATCAGGGCTGTGTCGTTTTGGCTGCAGCTCCCCCAATCACGTCTCAGCAGCGCCGGGAGTCCCTTGGTTTTTTGCAGTGTGGGATGTCCCTCGGTTTTTGCAGTGTGGGGCCTCCCTTGGTTTTTGCAATGTGGGGCCTCCCTTGGTTTTTGCAGTGCGGGGCTTCCCTTGGTTTTTTGCAGTGTGGGGCGTCCCGTGGATTTTGCAGTGTGGGGCATCCCTCACTTTTTGCAGTGTGGGGCGTCCCTCGGTTTTTTCATTGTGAGGCGTCCCTCGGTTTTTGCATTGTGGGGCGTCCATTGGATTTTGCAGTGTGGGATGTCCCTCAGTTTTTGCAGCACAGGGAGTCCCTCAGTTTTTGCAGTGTGGGGCGTCCCTCGGTTTGTCCAGTGTGCGGCCTCCCTCGGTTTGTCCAGTGTGCGGCCTCCCTCGGTTTTTGCAGTGTGGGGCCTCCCTCGGTTTTTGCAGTGTGGGGCCTCCCTCGGTTTTTGCAGTGTGGGCCCTCCCTTGGTTTTTGCAGTGTGGGCCCTCCCTCGGTTTCTGCAGTGTGGGCCCTCCCTCTGTTTTTGTAGAGCGGGGCGTCCTTTAGTTTTTACAATGTGGGGCCTCCCTCGGTTTTTTTCAGCGCAGGGAGTTCCTTGGTTTTTTGCAGTGTGGGATGTCTCTTGTTTTTTGCAGTGTGGGGCGTCCCTTGGTTTTTGTAGTGTGGGGCGTCCCTCTGTTTTTGCAGTGTGGGGCGTCCCTCGGTTTTTGCAGTGTGGGGCCTCCCTCGGTTTTTGCACTGTGGGGCCTCCCTCGGTTTTTGCATTGTGGAGCGTCCCTTGGTTTTTGCAGCGCAGGGTGTCCCTCACTTTTTGCAGTGTGGGGCGTCCCTCGGTTTTTTCATTGTGGGGCGTCCATTGAATTTTGCAGTGTGGGATGTCCCTCGGTTTTTGCAGCACAGGGCGTCCCTCAGTTTTTGCAGTGTGGGGCGTCCCTCGGTTTGTCCAGTGTGGGGCGTCCCTCGGTTTGTCCAGTGTGGGGCGTCCCTTGGTTTTTGCAGTGTGGGGCCTCCCTCGGTTTTTGCAGTGTGGGGCCTCCCTTGGTTTTTGCAGTGTGGGGCCTCCCTCGGTTTTTGCAGTGTGGAGCCTCCCTCGGTTTTTGCAGTGTGGGGCGTCCCTTGGTTTTTGCAGTGTGGGGCTCCCTCGGTTTTTGCAGTGTGGGGCGTCCCTCGGTTTTTGCAGTGTGGGGCCTCCCTCGTTTTTTGCAGTGTGGGACGTCCCTCGGCTTTTGCAGTGTGGGGCCTCCCTCGGTTTTTGCAGTGTGGGGCCTCCCTCGGTTTTTGCAGTGTGGGCCCTCCCTTGGTTTTTGCAGTGTGGGCCCTCCCTCGGTTTCTGCAGTGTGGGCCCTCCCTCGGTTTCTGCAGTGTGGGGCCTCCCTCTGTTTTTGTAGAGCGGGGCGTCCTTTAGTTTTTACAATGTGGGGCCTCCCTCGGTTTTTTTCAGCGCAGGGAGTTCCTTGGTTTTTTGCAGTGTGGGATGTCTCTCGGTTTTTGCAGTGTGGGGCCACCCTCGGTTTTTGCAGTGTGGGGCCTCCCTCGGTTTTTGCAGTGTGGAGCCTCCCTCGGTTTTTGCAGTGTGGGGCGTCCCTTGGT
>CM065597.1:4715128-4738844 GCA_033119425.1 Bufotes viridis
CATTACATTACTTATCCTGTACCGATCCTGAGTTACATCCTGTATTATACTCCAGAGCTGCACTCACTATTCTGCTGGTGCAGTCACTGTGTACATACATTACTTATCCTGTACTGATCCTGAGTTACATCCTGTATTATACTCCAGAGCTGCACTCACTGTTCTGCTGGTGGAGTCACTGTGTACATACATTACTTATCCTGTACTGATCCTGGGTTACATCCTGCATTATACTCCAGAGCTGCACTCACTATTCTGCTGGTGCAGTCACTGTGTACATTTCATTACTTATCCTGTACCGATCCTGAGTTACATCCTATATTATACTCCAGAGCTGCACTCACTATTCTGCTGGTGCAGTCACTGTGTACATACATTACTTATCCTGTACTGATCCTGAGTTACATCATGTATTATACTCCAGAGCTGCACTCACTATTCTGCTGGTGCAGTCAGTGTGTACATACATTACTTATCCTGTACTGATCCTGAGTTACATCCTGTATTATACTCCAGAGCTGCACTCACTATTCTGCTGGTGCAGTCACTGTGTACATACATTACTTATCCTGTACTGATCCTGAGTTACATCCTGTATTATACCCAGAGCTGCACTCACTATTCTGCTGGTGCAGTCACTGTATACATACATTACTTATCCTGTACTGATCCTGAGTTACATCCTGTATTACACTCCAGAGCTGCACTCACTATTCTGCTGGTGCAGTCACTGTGTACATACATTACTTATCCTGTACTGATCCTGATTTACATCCTGTATTATACTCCAGAGCTGCACTCACCATTCTGCTGGTGCAGTCACTGTGTACATACATTACTTATCCTGTACTGATCCTGATTTACATCCTTTATTATACTCCAGAGCTGCACTCACTATTCTGCTGGTGGATTATCTGTGCATATACATTACATATCTTGTACTTGAGCTGTTATATCACTGCTCGGACACTTGGGACACTGTTATTCGCAGTATTACAGTCTTCCTCATCTGACCACTGGGGGCGCAGTGCTTTGCTCTTCACTATTTGGCAGTGTTAATAATGGGGCTCTGGGCAGATACTTTTATATGTGGAATAATTGATCATTTGTTAGTATTTGTGAGAATTCCCACAGATCGTCCTTTGAGATTAAGTCTTGTTTCCTTTAACTCCTTGTTGTGCAGAACGCTCACTATAACTATTCTAGGGTACATAACGCTTGGCATGTCGTGCAAAGAGCATAAAGGGCATTAGATAAAAGGCGAGGGCGCATCTCCGGTGCCATGGTCACACGCTACACTGGGGACTATCAGAGGGGGCCGCTCGTTACCTTCTGCTTTGTTTGTCTTTATAGTAATATATATATATTTTTAATCTCAATAACAGTTTGGATGAAATTTACCAGAAGAGCGACAGAAATGAGGACGGAAATCTACGGCTGCGCTCAGACCTGGGGGTCCCTGATCCTGGACACAATATCGATGAATGATCCCAATCAGTCATTTTTTTGGGATCGGCTCATTAGCATGTTGGTGCTGTGACCCCTGGACCCCGACATCTAGACTCAATGTAGCCCTCCATTAACACGTTAAATTATATGTCATGTCTTCACCTCACCACTTATAGGCCCTATTTTTGTGCTGTTCATCCTGTGCCTCCTGGTTCACGAGGAAGGGGAGCGGGAAGAATGTAACGTTCCCTTACAATGCCTTTCAGAGTCTGCGGTAAATTGGGAGGCAATCCGTTGAGGTTTCTATCCAGTTTCTGTTGTTTCATTTGGTTCCCATGTCATGTAATATTATCTTTCATCCGCTATGGAATTTATAACTCTGTTCATCCTGAGCTTCCTGGTTCATCAGCATAATGCTATGACTAAAGTGACATTTGGCATATTCATAGACAGGGCAACCGACATAAGAAGAGGAAGTGAAGAGGGTCCAGCGCCGCATAGGAGAGCAGATGTATGTGCCATTCAGGGTCTGTAGAAAGCTGGCTGACAACCTACTGTAGCAGCAGCCATTAGTCGTTGTCAGCTGGTATCATTTATGTTCAGAGGAGACTGATGTAACCATGGGTGTAACTCTCGCCATAGCAGCTATAGCACTTGCTGGGGGGCCCCAATCAGGTCCCAGAACACAGTACCTTTTTGTTGGAGATAACAATATAGCAGCTTAGGTGGATGGGGCCCCATCTTATTTTGCTATGGGGTCATGGGTGTAGCTATAGGGGGTGCTGAGGTAGGAGTCGCTACCGGGCCTAGGAGCCTGAGGGGGCCCAAAGACCCTTGTGCCACATAAGAAGACACACAAAGCACTGAGGGAACCGGGGCCCAAGCTGAACTCTTGCACCAGGGCCCATGAGCCGTTAGCTACGCTCCTGTACGGGGCCCTATGAATTATCGTTACGCCCCTGGATATAACTCAGAAAGAGCTGGGTACACAGTTGTAAGAGGTCATTGGTTGATTTTATGATATGATACATTGTTGCAGAGTTAAGACCTGGGACTATGTATATATATATAGAGAGAGAATATCTTCTCTTTGCAAAATTTAAATGTCACCAAAAATATCCCATAAAATTCAGCACAGTCAGGACCTCGCCTCGTGACGCCAGCAATGGAGGAATTAATCATCCTCTTATATTTAGTTTCTGCGGGAGCTGAGGATCTACACAAGGTGCTATTCCTGCTCCTCACGTCAGGGCCCTGGGGGGAGGGGCACAGAATTAAGACCGATATTAACATCATTTGGTGAGCGTACAGCGAAGGTATCCGCTCCTGCCCGGGTCTCATGTGCCCGCGGCTCGTTAGAAAAGCAAATCAGGTGAGATGGTAAATCCAAGTTCATGAATTTTCCATGATCTCAGAAAAAGAAAGAAAGAAAGGACAGATAAAAAACTAATGCAAATGAGGCTGTGCTGAGACAATGCAAGATACAAAGTATCCGGTTTATGAATTCACCACTCTCCTGTCAATCAAATGTCGACAGATGAATACACTCAAAAAGGGTCTTCATCGAGCATCACAGATTTTCAGGTTGGTTATTAAACACTTACCTCATTTATTTCAGATAATACAACCTGCTCTGAAGGGAGGAGTCTGACACATAACCACACCCCCTTTTACAGCCTAAAAATTACAAATCCTGAAAATGGACATTTAGAGGCTGATTATTCTATCTTTTCCTTGATATGATTACTAATTGCAAAACGTAGCTGCAGTCTGAAAATCTCATCGGATTATAATATTTTTGAAACATATATGACGGACCTCCTGCACTTTGTCACTGTAGATTCAGTTTAGATGCTTGGGCCTCTTCGACAGTCTCGGATTCTTCTGACGCTTTCCAATGTTCTGGACCATTCAAACAATGAACTAGGTCACAGTAACTGAACCGCGACACCTTGGAATGGCCCTCGCTATGAAGTAACTTTTCACTTTTTTCTTACAAATTTAGATTAAACTTGCAACAAAGTTACAGGCAGGCGCACAAGGGCTCAGTCCCAGTCTTTTACAATATTGCAAGTTTCTTACAAGTAAATTCCAGAATGAGTAGGAACGTATGTTCCTACCATAATGTGACAATTTCTGGGAAACATTTGCTACATAATTACCGTAATCCTTGACATTTTGGAAGTTTAATCATATTTTAGGACTAAATTAACCGAGGAAAGCTCCAAATGCACAGGAAGTTCTCTGAACTTGCGGCATCTGCCTTGTTCTGTCTGCACAGGGAGTCTTCTACCAGCCGAGATGATGGGGTAGGTTCTTGGCTCCTGGGTCAGCAGCCTGCAGCGCCTCATGTAACTGGAACAAGCCCTGCAGATTCTGCTTACTTCCTGACCCACATGATATTCTCCTCAATTAATCAGCGAGCTCTGCGACTGTCTCCACTGGGATCCAGCATTCCAATAAGAGTTCTTCTTTAATAATATTGACAGCCGGCAGCGAACAACTCACAAGGAAAATAATAAACCGTCACTGTGATCTCTGAGGAGAATGCAACCGAACATATGGAGAGTGTCCAATGCAGAATAGAGATAAACCTCCAAACTAGGTATAAAGGAGCTCAGGTGCACACTGCCAAGGCTGCGATGCAAAAGCAAAAAAGGACTACAAGTAGAAGCACACGGCTTTATGTACAAAGACACATTCAAACATTGAAAGCATGAAAAATGTAAACCACATTACTGCTATAATTACTATATGAAAGAAAATGTCGGGCCCATCTACCAGCGACAAGGTGGCTTGTATCAGATGGGACCTACACTATCAGACTTGCCTCTAGTGCTTTTAATCAGAATATTCCATAGCTGGAGTCTACATTGCCCTGAAACTTGTAGAGGCCCTCGATAGTAGTGTTGAGAGCAAATATTCAAATAGCGAATATTAATCGCGAATATCGCAACTTCGATAATTCGCAAATATTACGAATGTAGCGCCATATATTCGTTATCCCGAATATTTGTCATTTTTCCCATCTGAAAACATGATTCCTCTCTGCTTCTTGCTTGTGGGCCAATGAGTCATTAGAACACAAGCAACTTCAGCAGGGGGCGGAATCATGAATTCAGATGGGAAAAAAAGAGGAATATTCTAAAAAACGAATATATAGCACTATATCGAATATATTTGTTTTTTAGAATATTCTATTTTTATTTTTCCATCTCTACACTTGCTCCACTTCTACATACTCCTCCCCGACAAGCGTCCCTGTCACCATGGGAACGCCTGGGGGTTAGAATATACTATCGGATCTGAGTTGTCACGATCTCAGTGAGATATTCTAACCACCTGGCGTTCCCATGGTGACAGAGACGCTGTCGAGGAGGAGTATGCGAATATTATTCAAATGTCGCTCATCATTATTGAAGTTCACAAGCTTCACAACAGAGTGTCAGAGGTGCCCCGGGCCCGGCGCAGTGAAAACTCAGATCTGATAGTATATTCCAACCCACAGCCGTTCCCATGGTGACAGGGACGCTTGTAGTGGAGGAGTATGTAGAAGTGGAGCAAGGTTAGAGATTGAAAAAAAAAGAATATTCTAAAAAACGAATATTTTCGACATAAAGCTATATGTTCGTTTTTTAGAATACTCGTCAATGACGAATATTTATAAAAATGAATATATAGCACTATATCGAATACAGTGTTATATATAGGCTTTTAAATTATTCGCGAATGTTCGCAAATATAACAATATTCTACAAATTACGAAATATCGCGAACACGAATATGGCCTCATCCGCTCATCACTACTAGATAGGCAAGCATATTAGTCCTGTCTGATAGAAGCCAATTTGTCGCTTGTTAGACAGACCCAAAAGCACACAGCTTCCTCATCCTGTATTATAACAACCTGCACACAGCTTCCTCATCCTGTATTATAACAACCTGCACACAGCTTCCTCATCCTGTATCCTGATTCCTATCAACCTGCACACAGCTTCCTCATCCTGTATTATTTATACCAAACTGCACACAGCTTCCTCATCCTTTATTATAACAACCTGCACACAGCTTCCTCACCCTGTATTATAACAACCTGCACACAGCTTCCTCATCCTGTGCTATAACAAACTGCACACAGCTTCCTCATCCTGTATTATAACAACCTGCACACAGCTTCCTCATCCTGTATTATAACAACCTGCACACAGCTTCCTCATCCTGTATTATAACAACCTGCAAACAGCTTCCTCACCCTGTATTATAACAACCTGTACATAGCTTCCTCATCCAAATCATAAAAACCTGCACACCTGCTTCCTCATCCTGTCTCCTAACAACCCGCACACAGCTTCCTCATCCTGTATTATAACAACCTGCACACAGCTTCCTCATCTCTTATTATAACAACCTGCACACAGCTTCCTCATTTTGTATTTTAACAATCTGCAAACATCTTCCTTATCCTGTATTATAACAACCTGCACACAGCTTCCTCATCCTGTATTATAACAACCTGCACACAGCTTCCTCATCCTGTATTATAACAACCTGCACACAGCTTCCTCATCCTGTATTATAACAACCTGCACACAGCTTCCTCATCCTGTATTATAACAACCTGCACACAGCTTCCTCATCCTGTATTATAACAACCTGCACACAGCTTCCTCATCCTAATTATAACAACCTGCACACAGCTTCCTCATCCTTTATTATAACATCCCGCACACAGCTTCCTCATCCTAATTATAACAACCTGCACACAGCTTCCTCATCCTAATTATAACAACCTGCACACAGCTTCCTCATCCTTTATTATAACAACTTGCACAAAACTTCCTCCTCCTGTATTATAATAACCTGCACACAGCTTGCTCCTGCTGTATTATAACAACCTGCACGCAGCTTCCTCATCTTGTATTATAACAACCTGCACACAGCTTACTCATACTGTGTTATAACCACCGGCACACAGATTCCTCATCCTAATTATAACAACCTGCACACAGCTTCCTCATCCTAATTATAACAACCTGCACACAGCTTCCTCATCCTTTATTATAACAACTTGCACAAAACTTCCTCCTCCTGTATTATAATAACCTGCACACAGCTTGCTCCTGCTGTATTATAACAACCTGGACACAGCTTCCTCACCCTGTGTTATAACAACCTGCACACAGCTTCCTCATCCTGTATTATAACAACCTGCACACAGCTTCCTCATCCTAATTATAACAACCTGCACACAGCTTCCTCATCCTAATTATAACATCCGGCACACAGATTCCTCATCCTAATTATAACAACCTGCACACAGCTTCCTCATCCTAATTATAACAACCTGCACACAGCTTCCTCATCCTTTATTATAACAACCTGCACAAAACTTCCTCATCCTGTATTATAACAACCTGCACACAGCTTCCTCATCTTGTATTATAACAACCTGCACGCAGCTTCCTCCTCCTGTATTATAATAACCTACACACAGCTTGCTCCTGCTGTATTATAACAACCTGCACACAGCTTCCTCATCTTGATTATAACAACCTGCACACAGCTTCCTCATCCTGTAACCTAACAACCTGCACACAGCTTACTCATACTGTGTTATAACCACCGGCACGCAGCTTGCTCCTGCTGTATTATAACAACCTGCACACGGCTTCCTCATCCTGAAATTGTAACGACCTGCACAAAGCATTCTCTTCCTGTATTAAAACAACCTGGACACAGCTTCCTCACCTTGTGTTATAACAACCTGCACACAGATTCCTCATCCTAATTATAACAACCTGCACACAGATTCCTCATCCTAATTATAACAACCTGCACACAGCTTCCTCATCCTGTATTATAACAACCTGCACACAGATTTCTCATCCTAATTATAACAACCTGCACACAGCGTCCTCATCCTGTATAATAACAACCTGCACACAGCGTCCTCATCCTGTATTATAACAACCTGCACACAGCGTCATCATCGTGTATTATAACAACCTGAACACAGCGTCCTCATCCTGATTATAATAACCTGCACACAGCTTCCTCATCCTGTATCCTAACAACCTGCACACAGCTTCCCAATCCTCTTTTATTTATAACAACCTGCACAAAACTTCTTCATCCTGATTATAACAATCTGCAAACAGCTTCCTAACCCTGTATTATAAGAACCTGCACACAGCTTCCTCATCCTGTATTATAACAACCCGGACACAGCTTCCTCATCCTGTATTATAACATCCCGCACACAGCTTCCTCATCCTGTATTATCACAACCTGCACACAGCTTCCTCATCCTGTATTATCAAAACCTGCACACAGCTTCCTCACCCTGTTTTATAACAACCTGCACACAGCTTCCTCATCCTGTATTATAACAACCTGCACACAGCTTCCTCATCCTGTATTATAACAACCTGCACACAGCTTCCTCATCCTGTATTAGAACAACCTGCACACAGCTTCCTCATCCTGTATTATAACAACCTGCACACAGCTTCCTCATCCTGTATTATAACAACCTGCACACAGCTTCTTCATCCTGTATTAGAACAACCTGCACACAGCTTCCTCATCCTGTATTATAACAACCCGCACACAGCTTCCTCATCCTGTATTATAACAACCCTCACACGGCTTCCTCCTCCTGTATTATAACATCCCGCACACAGCTTCCTCATCCTGCATTATAACAACCTGCACACAGCTTACTCACCGTGTATTATAACAACCTGCACACGGCTTCTTCATCCTGATTATAACAATCTGCAAACAGCTTCCTCACCCTGTATTATAACAACCTGCACACAGCTTCTTCATCCTGTATTAGAACAACCCGCACACAGCTTCCTCATCCTGTATTATAACAACCTGCACACAGCTTCCTCATCCTGTATTAGAACAATCTGCAAACAGCTTCCTCACCCTATATTATAACAACCTGCACACAGCTTCCTCATCCTAATTATAACAACCTGCACACAGCTTCCTCATCCTAATTATAACAACCTGCACACAGCTTCCTCATCCTAATTATAACAACCTGCACACAGCTTCCTCATCCTTTATTATAACAACCTGCACAAAACTTCCTCATCCTGTATTATAACAACCTGCACGCAGCTTCCTCATCTTGTATTAAAACAACCTGCACACCGCTTGCTCCTGCTGTATTTTAACAACCTGCACACAGCTTCCTCATCCTGATTATAACAACCTGCACACAGCTTCCTCATCCTAATTATAACAATCTGCACACAGCTTCCTCATCCTGATTATAATAACCTGCACACTGCTTCCTCATCCTGTGTTAACTTATAACCACCCGCACTCAGCTTGCTCCTGCTTTATTATAACAAGCTGCACACAGCTTCCTTATCCTGATTATAACAACCTGCACACAACTTCCTCATCCTGATTATAACAACCTGCACACAGCTTCCTCATCCTGATTATAATAATCTGCACACAGCTTCCTCAACCTATAACCTAACAACCTGCACACAGCTTCCTCATCCTGATTATAACAACCTGCACACAACTTCCTCATCCTGATTATAACAACCTGCACACAGCTTCCTCATCCTGATTATAATAATCTGCACACAGCTTCCTCAACCTATAACCTAACAACCTGCACACGGATTCCTCAACCTGTAACCTAACAACCTGCACACAGCTTCCTCATCCTGTATTATTTATACCAAACTGCACACAGCTTCCCCATCCTGATTATAACAAACTGCACACAGCTTTTTCATCCTGATTATAACAACCTGCACACAGCTTCCTCCTCCTGTATTATAACAACCTGCACACAGCTTCCTCACCCTGTATTATAACAACCTGCACTCAGCTTCCTCATCCTGTATCCTAACAACCTGCACACAGCTTCCTCATCCTGTATTATAACAACCTGCACACAGCTTCCTCACCCTGTATTATAACAAGCTGCACACAGCTTCCTCCTCCTATATTGTAACAACTTGCACATAGCTTCCTCCTCCTGTATTATAACAACCTGCACATAGCTTTGTTATCCTGTATCCTAACAACCTGCACACAGCTTCCTCCTCCTGTATTATAACAACCTGCACACAGCTTCCTCATCCTGTATCCTAACAACCTGCACACAGCTTCCTCATCTTGTATTATAACAACCTGCACACAGCTTCCTCATCCTGTATCCTAACAACCTGCACACAGCTTCCTCCTCCTGTGTTATAACAACCTGCACACAGCTTCCTCCTCCTGTATTATAACAACCTGCACACAGCTTCCTCATCCTGTATTATAACAACCTGCCCACAGCTTCCTCCTCCTATATTGTAACAACCTGCACACAGCTTCCTCATCCTGTATTATAACAACCTGCACACAGCTTCCTCATCCTGTATCCTCACAGCCTGCACTCAGCTCCTCATCCTGTATTATAACAACCTGCACACAGCTTCCTCATCCTGTATCCTAACAACCTGCACACAGCTTCCTCCTCCTGTATTATAACAACCTGCACACAGCTTCCTCATCCTGTATTATAACAACCTGCACACAGCTTCCTCCTCCTGTATTATAACAACCTGCTCACAGCTTCCTCCTCCTGTATTATAACAACCTGCACATAGCTTCCTCATCCTGTATTATAACAACCTGCACACAGCTTCCTCATCCTGATTATAACAACCTGCACACAGCTTCCTCATCCTGTATTATAACAACCTGCACACAGCTTCTTCATCCTGTATTAGAACAACCTGCACACAGCTTCCTCATCCTGTATTATAACAACCTGCTCACAGCTTCCTCATCCTGTATTATAACAACCTGCTCACAGCTTCCTCCTCCTGTATTATAACAACCTGCACACAGCTTCCTCATCCTGTATTATAACAACCAGCAGAATCCGTTAGCCCATGTCATATTCACGGGGCCGTAGATCCTTCCCTCTTCATCAGATGTATAATTCATGGGCTCGTTCATTATTTAGGTCTTCAGGAGCCGGGCAGGAGGCCACTTTCATGTTTGATATCAATGTGTAGGTTTTTAGGCTGCAGATGAGTCGGAGGAAAGAAGAATTTTCTCTATCAACTGCGAGGTTTACAATAAGAATTCCAGGCCTGTTGTAGGCGCAGCCGGAGCCTCTCCCTCCCGGGGGTCTTACGGTGCTGATAAATAATGTATGGACCCTTGTACACAGCACAGAGGACGCCTCCGGCTGGGACAACGGTCTCCTCCTCAGGACCAGGATCCAGTTTTCGCCTCTGTTTACTGACCTGTAATTTACAATGTAACAAAGGATGTCACTATTGATACATTTACATAGGATTCAAGCTTCCTGTGCACAATATACAGGGTGATCTTATAATATCAGATGATGTAATGCATTGTTGACAGCGATGAATGATTCTCAAGGACCTGGGATTATCAGAAGACAAGGATACTTTGTAATGTTAATTACAGGTTTTGTTTTCTGCCTCTTATCTGCATCATTCCCCTCGCTCTTCTTTTAGTCAAGGAAGACATGTTGATTTTTAGATGGAACGGTGAAGAGATTTGCTCCCCCCATAGACACACCTCTGTGACCACCGCGCCGAGACACCTGGGACCTGGAAACAAACAACTCAAACTAAGCCAATGTCTGGTAAACTATATAGAAATTAATGCAAATCACTTTTCACCGAGCAGACCTGGAGAATTTCATATTTTAATATTTTTACACTTATAATGTGTCGGTAAGATGAACGACCTACAAATTGGCTTCTTGGATCCTGGGACAAAGTTTTGATTAATCGGCCCTGGGTCTAATTCTTCGCTTCTGAATACATTTCTTAAGGCAGATGCTTTGTTCAGCCACATTTACATTTTTATCTCTGTGGGTATATGTATATATCATTACGGTGTGTAATATCGCCGGCGCCGTCAGCGCCCATCTATCACCCGGCAGCTGTGTCATCAGTCAGCGGATTTTTAGCCAACTGCGCCACATTGTTTGTGTGGTGAAATATCGAGGGGACGTATTTTAGCTGATATTGTGTCAACCTTGTGTATCTGATGAATTGCACTTAAAACTTCCATCCTTTCAGGTTATCCCCCTGGTCCTTCTGGGTCTTTGCCCTCTTAAAGGAGAAGCGTACAATTTTTATGTCATTTGCCTTTCGAATTGGTGCCTCTAACGATATTAGGTATACTCCTACCTATGGACACAGAATCTTACAGCACTGCTTTGTCCTACACTATGTATGGGGCTCCTAGGATCACATCTATGGGTCATGGTCCATCAGGATCAATTTAAAGGGACATTAAACCTATAAGCAAAAGTAAAAAAAAACAAAATGCTTGTTTTCAAAAATAAACAAGCTATTCTCTGTCTACAATATACTCGCTTACCATCTTAAAAAGGGCATTTCACAGAGCTGGCGGCTTATTCTTGCCTCTTCGTGTTTTCCTTTTCCATGTGTATGAACCCCATCTAGATAGATGTACAGAATCCTTCAGACAGATGACGAAATCTGCCATCCTGGATACAGAGAAGAGCCATTCATCTGAGTGCCCAGGAGAGGAGGGCCATAGAACCGTAGAAAAACAATAAGTAAATCATTATTAAACCAGCGGACAAAAGAGGAGCTATAGTTATAATTAGAGATGAGCACATTTTTAGGCGAATTTCCCAAAGAGATTCGATCCAAATTTATTTGTGACAAATCGCATTTAAAAACGGATATTACCTGGCTGCAGAGAGCCTTTATAGGGGTGTAGAACACTGTGCCTTGCAGTAATACTCATAGGGAGTCTGCTGTGGTAGTGAAATAATACTGTGAGTGCGTATGACGTGCAGATGACAGGCGTCGCTCTTAGGCCTCAGACGAGCTTGACTGATTAGGTCCGGATGCGTTCAGTTAAAAATGCGCGATTTTGCAAGCAAGTTCAGTCATTTTTGCCTGCGATCGCATTCAGTTGTGCAGTTTTTTTCCGCGCAGGTTCAATGCGCATTGATGCGTTTTTCACACGCTGATAAAAACTGAAGGTTTACAAATATCATCTCTTAGCAACCATCAGTTAAAAACGGATCGTATCTGCACTTGCTTGCGGATGCAATGCGATTTTCACGCAGCCCCATTCACTTCTAAGGGGCCAGGGCTGCGTGAAAAACGCAGAATACAGAACACGCTGCGCTTTTCACGCAACGCACAAGTGATGCGTGAAAACCGACACTCTTGTACACATTGAAATGAATGGGTCAGGATTCAGTACGGGCGCAATGCGTTCGCATCACGCATTGCACCCGCGCAGAAAACTCGCCGGTCTGAAAGGGCGTAAGAATCACTGCACACTTCATGGGGCCAAAACTGACCAAATAACTCAAGTGTGAAATTAAAGCGTAACTAAACTTTTGAATAAAATTTCAATGAGATGTTCCTAATACCCTAATAATAGTTTTTGTAATATACTAATTTTCTAGGGCATTTTGTATTTTTATTACAGTTTTCACCCCCTGCAGCGCCCCATACCCTGTAAGGCTCCTGTCTCTGCCTGCTCCGCTAAGCTAAGAGCTGATATGTAGGACTCTCAGTTTAGAGAAGCAGGCACAGGCAGGAGCCGCTCCGCTAATCCTGGCATAGTAATGGTTACAGCGGTGTACAGAAATGTCAGTTTTAAGCACACAGGGAATGGTCAGTCCACATAGTACTCAGTCACAGAGTGGTGAGGGTGGCAAATGCATGAGGAGTCAACACTAGTGTTGATCACGAATTTTCGAATTGCGAATTTTAATCGCGAATATCAGCACTTCGAGAATTCGCGAATATTTAGAATATTGCAAAATATATTCGCAATTGCTTTATGCAATTTTCGCTTTATGCAAATTTTTTATATGCAAATTTCCGCATGCAAGAAAACAATGTCATTATTTTCTTGTTTGCGAAAATTCGCATAAAAATTCGCATAAATTAGCATAAAATTCGCATAAGCTGGTATTTAAAAGGTATCATATCTCTTATGGACCCATGACGTATGGGTACGCCATGGGTCCGATCCCTAAGCATGGCGCCCGCTCCTGCCCTCTGTGGGCGTGACGCTGCGGGGGTCCGGCTGTTTCCTGTAGCTGACCCTCGCGGCTAATGATCGCGGCCGGCAGCGATGCCGATCGCAATCATTTAACTCGCAGATGCCGTGGTCAATCCTGACCACGGCATCTGCGCTACGCTAAACCGAAAGTAAATCTTCGGCAGCTCTCCGGCTCCCTAGTGGTGATCGGGAGAATCGGAGCGCTGTAAGGGATAGCCTCAAGCCTTTCATTCAGCTTGAGGTTATCACTTACTATTTCCTATGGAGCCCTTGTTAGCAATAGGGCTTCATAGGAAAGTAGTAGATCTCATAAACTCCAATACAAGTGTATTGGAGTTTATGTTAGAAGCAATCAGATGACTGATTTATATAGGTCCCTATGGGACCTATATAACAGTGTAAAAGAAAAATAAAAGAAATAAAAAAATAAAAATAAATAAAAAACCTAAAAATTCAAATCACCCCCTTTCCCCAAAATTAAAATAAAATAATAATTTTTTAAAAAATACACATCATGGGTGTCATAATGTGCGAAAACGCCCGTGGTATAAAAATATAAAAATATATTCCCATACGGTAAACAGAAAACGGAAAAGCGCCCAAATGGCGGATTCGCCATTTTTGAACGCTTCATTTCCTCAAAAAATTAAATAAAAAGTGATCAAAAAGTCCTACACACCCCATAATGGTATCAGCTAAAAGTTCAGATCGCCCGCAAAAATAAGCCCCCATACAATGCCATACACTTAATTACAAAAAGTTATAGGAGTCAAAATATGGCGACAAAAATAAAAAATAAAAATTTCCCACTTTTGAATTTTTTTTCACTATCAAAACGCAAGAAAATCTATACATATTGGGTATCGCTGATTCGTACTGACCTGTAGAATAAAACTAAATGGTCAGTTTTATCACACATCAAACGTCGTAATTTAAAAACCCGTAAAATTGTGGTAGAATTGTTTTTTTTTTGCAATTCCACCCCATTTGGAATTTTTTCCCGCTTCCCACTACATCGTATGCAATATTAAATGGTGGCGTTGGAAAGTACAACTTGTCCCGCAAAAATAAAGCCCTCATATGGCCATGTGAACGTAAAAATAAAAAAGTTATGGCTCTCGGAAGGCATGGAGCGCAAAACGAAAATGCAAAAATGAAAAAACCCCGAGTCCTTAAAGGGTTAAATGCCAGTTTATGCGAATTTTATGCTAATTTATGCGAATTTTTTATGCGAATTTTCGCAAACAAGAAAATAATGTCTGGAGATTACGAATTTGCGAATTTTCGAATATATGGCGAATATTCGTCCAAATATTCGCGAAATATCGCGAATTCGAATATTGCCCCTGCCGCTCATCACTAGTCAACACAGTGTGTCACAGGGTGGTGGGCAACAGCGGTGGCAGTAACAGCACAACATGGTGGGTGGCAGTAGGAGAACTAAGGCTTAGGACTTTCCACTTTGGCTCGGCACAAGCCATCAGTTCTCTGAAAGGTGCAGAGTCCACCACATGGAAAGGGAGGGACTGAAGCACCAGCAATTTGGAGAGGAGCACGTTCAGCTTCTGCGCCGTTGGATGAGTGCACACATACTGCTGTCTCTTGGCCATCGCTTTGGTGATCGATTGTTGAGAAATGAATTGCAAGAAGTAGGAGAAGAAAGAGCAGGAGTATCAGGACCAGCAGATGATGGGAAGGAAACACAGCTCCCTTCTGTTGAGGTGGTGGAGCTTTGACTGCTGGATAAGAGGTGCATCAGGCTGTACCACTGTATTAGCGCCACGGTTTTCCCAGTCCACTTTATGGTGATGCTGCATGTTTTTTGTCGCAGGGCCGCTGCCTCCATGACAGGTAGGTTCCTGAGTAGCAGGCGGTCTACCCCGGGCATGTTTGCCTTCAGATCTGAAACTGCTGCCACCCTGCTGACTCATGTCCATGCTACCACATTGCTGGCTCAGCCGCTGCCTCATGAGCAGGCTGCCACACTCTTCTGCTGATGATGATGAAGCCCCCTCTTCACCGGCTCCCACGTGCGATCAGCTACATAATCATCGGCTACTATCTGCACGTCACAGATGTTACCCTCACCAGTCTCAGGGCCACGTGCCTGACCACTCGCAACACCAGCTACCGTGTGACTCTCATCATCACTAGTTTCTCGCCTACCGGAGGAAGCAGCAGATGTCTCCTACACATCTTCAAAAATAATTTCGCCTCTCACATATACCAGTGAGTGTTTGGCTTTTTGGACAACAATCGGCGCAAAACACCTGTCCCAAGCGGAAGTGTATGATGAAAGCTTTATTAGACAACGCGTTTCGGGGTCTCGGCGACCCCTTTATCAAGTCTATAAAAAAAATATATAGTATAGGTACAGAAATTATACAAGTTAATGACCCGTGTACACCAGAACATAAGGTGTATAAATATATATAAAAACAGAGATTCATAAACATATGTATATATAAAAGTATATAAATAAAAATGTAAATATGTAAATAGATAAGGATGTATCCTAATAAATATTGTTGCATGTAGGTTTTACTGAATAAAATATATATAGTGCGTATGGGCATTGCTAGCTTCAGTATTTGGTAATATTGAGTGTGAGTGTATGGGCTGAGTTAATAGTTTGTAGTATAAATTACAATAAGATAAAACAATGTAAAATAGCATATCGGCAGGATCAGATAAAAATTGATAAATATATGTAAATAGAAACTCATAACACAAAATATAAACAAATTGGTAAAACAAAGAGATGTGTACTTAGTAATACATACAAGATCCGGAGAGTTGATGGCTATACCTGTTTGATCACCAGCGTGGTGATGGTACAAAGTGCTTTTCACCACGTTTTTCTATACCTATAAATAGGATGTGTATATGGTTTAAATTAGATTTTAATGTGGTGGGAGGAAACCAGTATTCATATAATCAATTATATATTTTTATATATTTGCATATTTGCTAATAGCAGGAGCCTGTAGAAATAGAAGCTCATATTCATATACTAGAAAGATTACTTATAGTAAGGTGAGTGTTAGTGGGGTTAGTGTTTGTGTGCTCCGTTATTTTGCTGCAGGTTACCTGGTTTGAGGAGCCGACTAGTGCGGCCGAACGTCCTGCTCCACGTGGTTGGAAAGGCGCGCTGGGAGAAAGCGCGCGCCTCTCCTCCGGGCTAGATAAAGGAACAAGGGGCGGAGAGAGGCGGGGTGAGGGCGGGATAGAACTTGCCTGTGTAATCCGGCTGAGAATGTGATTGCGGGACCTCTGTGGGCATAATAGAGCGTTGCTCTATGCAGCGCTGTGGGCATGATTGTGCTTTACACAGTGCAGCTGTTGTAGCTGAGGCGCTGGACGTGATGGGGCATTGAATAATAGGATGAATAAAATTGAGAAAGATTATGGCGTAGATATGAATGAATATAGATAGTAACAGATTATGGAATGTATTAGGAATGTACCCTATTTTGAGGTGACTGAAGGGGTCTATTGTGTTTGTATTAAATATTAGTAGTAGCTCGTTATTAGTGAATGATTAAGGCATACACAAAGGATGAAAGGATGATGGAATTGTGAGGTGTGATTGTGGAATTGTGATTAAATTTTGGGAGAAAATATATATGAGTGAGAGAGAAATGAGGGATGGGAAAGGAGGAAACATTATTTTATGGGAAAAAATGTGTAGTGTGAAAAAAAGGGGAATGAGGGGCGGGGCAAATGAGAGTGCTATTTAGATTGATGAAGGGGGAAACAATACAAACTGGTGCTGAATGTGTGGAAACAGAATAAAAAAAAAAAAAAAAAAAATTAAAATAAAAAAAAAAAAATAAATTTTGTAGTGCAAGAAGTTTTCATATTTCCTTTCGTGGTTCAAAAACATTTATTTTCAAGTGTTTCGTTCAGACCTTCTGGTTCTAGTGTGCGTAGTTTAAATATCCAGAACATCTCTCTTCTTTGGAGAGTACGGAATTTGTCTGGACAACTATTGTTTATTTGTTCAATAGGTGTGATTTTTAAGCTGTTATCGTTTTTGTTGTGCATAGTTAGAAAATGACGGGAAACGCTATGTTGAAGAAAGCCTTTATTGATATTTGATCTGTGTTTGTTTAGACGTTCCCACAGCGTTTGGATTGTACGCCCAACATATTGGAGTCCACATTGACATTCTAGGAGGTATATTATGTAGGACGATCCACAGTTCAGAAAGCTTTTTATATTAAATTCTTCATTTGTTACGTTGCTCTTGAATGTCTTTCTTCGATGGGTGATGTTTTGGCAGCTTTTGCATAGTGGGTGATTGCATCTGTAGCTACCCACTAACTCTGGAAAAAATTGGTCTCCTTGGTTATCGTTCTTTTTCTTTTTCAGTTTGCTGGGTGCCAATATGTTTTTAATGGTTCTTGCCCTTCTGAACGTGATTACTGGGTTTTTCGGAATGTTGGCTTTCAAATAAGGGTCTTTAGTTAAAATGTGCCAGTGTTTACATAGGATATTTCTTACCATTGTGTGATTGGTATTATATGTTGTGATAAGTGAAGTCTTGTATTTGTTTGTTCCTTCCTGAATGTCTGATTTTTTCCGGGTTGTCAGGCATTCTTCTTGAGTCAGATTCTTCACTCGATTATATGCTTCATTTATGATTCTTCCAGGGTATTTTTTACTTCTAAATCTTGCAGCTAAAATCTTGCTTTGTTCCGTAAAATCAATGGTTGATGTACAGTTTCGGCGGACTCTTTTAAACTGGCTAAACGGAATATTCTGTTTTCATTTCTTGTAATGGGAACTTCTAAAATCTAGGTAATTATTGCCATCTACCTTCTTAAAATAAGTTTTTGTTTGGATGGTTTGTTCATTCGCTAAAAGTAGGAGATCTAGGTATTCGATGGTCTCAGTTGAACTATTCGTTGTGAATTTCAAATTCCAATTGTTCGTGTTCAAATATGTGGAAAAATCATTGGCTTCTTTCTCACTGCCCTATTATTAAAACCTATTATTTTATTAACACGACATCACAATTCCTGAACGTATCACCCTATGAGCGCCTTCTCGCTTCACGGCTTTACTCTCCTACACATCTTGGCTGGGCAGTAGCTGCTGACTGTCCTCTAGAATCTCGTCCTCGTTGAAAAGTGGAGCCGAGCCCGCGGCATATAATACTTCTCGAGCTGAGGGGAAAAGGACAGAGGCAGGTTGAGGACAGGTGGAGGCACAGAGCTTGTTCCCGGGCCATGCCAACTCAGAGAGGTGTAAAAGGAACCCACTGACTCCTACCTATGGGGGTCCGATGTCACTTGCAACGAAGTAAAAGACAGAGTCAATCATTCAAGGACAGTCGGGTTCCTCATCAAAACATGACTGCTAGATGACACTAATACTGTAACTCTGGCCAGTGGCTGCTGCTACCACCCCATTCTTCTGCTGCTACTTCTGCCAGTTCCAGAAACATTTTGGCCACGGCCCTTTCCCTTAGAAGGACCTGTCACCTCTCTGCTCTCTTTTCGACATACTGTAAATTAAAAGAAACTGCAAGGGCAAAAGAGCAATACAATTAACTGATACATTTACATATAATATCATTAGAGCACCCTAAAACCTGTAGTATCAGACCGCAATTTCCCCCCAGAATCAATGATGAATGGATGCACTTATAGTTACAAAATTAACACCCCAGAACTTGTAGTATCAGACTGTAGTTTCACCCCAATAACAGAATCAAGGATTACTGGACTTACTGATGTATCAAAGAATGCAAACAACCTAAAATCTGTAGTAAAAGATCGATTTTAGTAACTCCAATTAGTAGAGCAAGGTGTAATAGAATCGCTCCTATTACCCAGGCTATAACCTCCCCTATCAGTCCCTGCTCTCTCCCTACAGTGCGGATAATGCCTCCCTATCCTTTCCCTACACTATGAATAATCTATACCTCAAGTGCTCAATAATTATTTTGGTGAGTAAAGTATTTTCTAAACACTGTCCCTAGTGCCTTTTATGTCTCCCCCTGCACTAAGTTCACTGAAAAATGATGGAGACCAATCAGACTGAGACTTTTTATAGGGCTGTGGCATCACAGGGGCAGGCTATCTACTGATTGGCTGCATGCATGGCATTGTAGGTGCTCCCTCGTTCCCGGGCTTCTTACTTTCACTTTGTAACATATGCAGCAGACATTTTAGAAAACATACGATTGGTTACCACTTTTCCTGAAATTCGGATCGAATTCCACTTCATCAACTTCGTTTGCTTTAGTAGTTATATTCTTGTACATAGGAGCAGTATTATAGCAGTTATATTCTTGTACATAGGAGGCAGTATTATAGTAGTTATATTCTTGTACATAGGAGGCAGTATTATAGTAGTTATATTCTTGTACATAGGAGCAGTAAAATAGCAGTTATATTCTTGTACATAGGAGCAGTATTATAGTAGTTATATTCTTGTACATAGGAGGCAGTATTATAGGAGTTATATTCTTGTACATAGGAGCAGTATTATAGCAGTTATACTCTTGTACATAGGAGGCAGTATTATAGTAGTTATATTCTTGTACATAGGAGCAGTATTATAGCAGTTATATTCTTGTACATAGGAGCAGTAATATAGCAGTTATATTCTTGTACATAGGAGCAGTATTATAGTAGTTATATTCTTGTACATAGGAGCAGTATTATAGTAGTTAAATTCTTGTACATAGGAGCAGTATTATAGTAGTTATATTCTTGTACATAGGAGCAGTATTATAGCAGTTATATTCTTGTACATAGGAGCAGTAAAATAGCAGTTATATTCTTGTACATAGGAGCAGTATTATAGTAGTTATATTCTTGTACATAGGAGCAGTATTATAGCAGTTATACTCTTGTACATAGGAGGCAGTATTATAGTAGTTATATTCTTGTACATAGGAGCAGTATTATAGCAGTTATATTCTTGTACATAGGAGCAGTAATATAGCAGTTATATTCTTGTACATAGGAGCAGTATTATAGTAGTTATATTCTTGTACATAGGAGCAGTATTATAGCAGTTATACTCTTGTACATAGGAGGCAGTATTATAGTAGTTATATTCTTATATAGGAGCAGTATTATAGTAGTTATATTCTTGTACATAGAAGGCAGTATTATAGTAGTTATATTCTTGTACATGAAGGCAGTATTATAGTAGTTATATTCTTGTATATAAGAGGCAGTATTATAGTAGTCATATTCTTGTACATAGGAGGCAGTATTATAGTAGTTATATTCATGTATATAGGAGCAGTATTATAGTAGTTATATTCTTATATAGGAGCAGTATTATAGTAGTTATATTCTTGTACATAGGAGCAGTATTATAGTAGTTATATTCTTGTACATAGCAGGCAGTATTATAGTAGTCATATTCTTGTACATAGGAGGCAGTATTATAGTAGTTATATTCTTATATAGGAGCAGTACTATAGTAGTTATATTCCTGTACATAGGAGACAGTATTATAGTAATTATATTCTAGTACATAGGAGCAGTATTATAGTAGTTATATTCCTGTACATAGGAGCAGTATTATAGTAGTTATACTCTTGTACATAGGAGCAGTATTATAGTAGTTATAATCTTCTACATAGGAGGCAGTATTATAGTAGTTATATTCCTGTACATAGGAGCAGTATTATAGGAGTTATATTCTTGTACACAGGAGCAGTATTATAGTAGTTATATTCTTGTACATAGGAGCAGTATTATAGTAGTTATATTCTTGTACATAGGAACAGTATTATAGTAGTTATATTCTTGTGCATAGGGGCAGTATTATAGTAGTTATTTTCTTGTACATAGGAGCAGTATTATAGTAGTTATATTCCAGTACATAGGAGCAGTATTATAGTAGATATATTCTTGTACATAGGGGCAGTATTATAGTAGTTATATTCTTGTTCATAGGAGCAGTATTATAGTAGTTATATTCTTGTACATAGGAGCAGTATTATAGTAGTTATATTCTTGTACACAGGAAACTGTATTTTAGTAGTTATATTCTTGTACATAGGATCAGTATTATAGTAGTTATAATCTTGTACATATGAGCAGTATTATAGTAGTTATATTCTTCTACATTTGGACAGTATGTATGTAGACAGTAACTGCACCAGCAGAATAGTGAGTGCAGCTCTGGGGTATAATACAGGATGTAACTCAGGATCAGTACAGGATAAATAATGTATGTACACAGTAACTTCACCAGCAGAATAGTGAGTGCAGCTCTGGAGTATAATACAGGATGTAACTCAGGATCAGTACAGGATAAGTAATGTATGGACACAGTGACTGCACCAGCAGAATAGTGAGTGCAGCTCTGGAGTATAATACAGGATGTAACTCAGAATCAGTACAGGATAAGTAATGTATGTACACAGTGACTGCACCAGTAGAATAGTGAGTGCAGCTCTGGAGTATAATACAGGATGTAACTCAGGATCAGTACAGGATAAGTAATGTATGTACACAGTGACTGCACCAGCAGAATAGTGAGTGCAGCTCTGGAGTATAATACAGGATGTAACTCAGGATCAGTACAGGATAAGTAATGTATGTACACAGTGACTGCACCAGCAGAATAGTGAGTGCAGCTCTGGAGTATAATACAGCATGTAACTCAGGATCAGTACAGGATAAGTAATGTATGTACACAGTAACTGCACCAGCAGAATAGTAAGTGCAGCTCTGGAGTATAATACAGGATGTAACTCAGGATCCGTACAGGATAAGTAATGTATGTACACAGTGACTGCACCAGCAGAATAGTAAGTGCAGCTCTGGAGTATAATACAGGATGTAACTCAGGATCAGTACAGGATAAGTAATGTATGTACACAGTGACTGCACCAGCAGAATAGGGAGTGCAGCTCTGGAGTATAATACAGGATATAACTCCGGATCAGTACAGGATAAGCATTGTATGTACACAGTGACTGCACCAGCACAATAGTGAGTGCAGCTCTGGAGTATAATACAGGATGTAACTCAGGATCAGTACAGGATAAGTAATATATATACACAGTGACTACACCAGCAGAATGGTGAGTGCAGCTCTGGAGTATAATACAGGATGTAACTCAGGATCCGTACAGGATAAGTAATTTATATACACAGTGACTGCACCAGCAGAATAGTGAGTGCAGCTCTTGAGTATTATACAGGATGTAACTCAGGATCAGTGCAGGATAAGTAATGTATTTAGACTGATTAGTGATTGTTTCTCCGGAGTATGATACAGGATCAGAACAGGATTACTCAAGTATGTAAAAACCATTTATTAAAGATCAGTATTTCATACACTGGTCTTAAAGAAAGGCCCATTAGAAGAAGATGCAAGTAATTTATTAAGAAAATAGTACATTTCTCTTTAATTCTGTTGTCTGAACTGTTATCCCATCACATGTTGATTAAAGGGGTTGTCTCACCTCAGACATTGGGGTCATATGGCTATGCTATGCCCACTTTGTCTGATAGGTGCGGGGCCCAGCTCTTGGATCCACACCTACCTTTAGAACAGAGCCCACAAAGCTCCTATATGAGCACCGTAGATACCTGAGCAGTATGCTTGGTAATTTTCATCAGTCCCATTGAAGAAAACACGGCCACTGCTCCATTTACTTCCATGGGGATGATGGAGATAGCCGATCCAGCAGTCGACTATTTTCAGTGCTCCCATAGGTCCGACCCCCTACTATCAGACGTTGGGAGCATATCCTAGTGATATGATCCCAATGTCTAAGGTGAGACAACCCCTTTTATAACTCTAGTCCTGCCTACACCCCAACCACTTTTTGGAAAGTGAGGAGGTCACTGTAAAAACACCTACTGCACCTAAATGTAGACACAATGGAATTTAGAAAGGAAACTGGTAGTTGGTAACATTTTTGTATCAGAAAGCTGCCGGAGGGGGCGGGGGGGGGGGCAGAGTAAATGTACTGAATGCCCCGGATATACTATATATGTCTAGACCTGCACCAGATCTATTACAGAGGCTCAGGGTGCAAGGATGGACGCTTTTCTCTGACTCTATACCATCCCTTGGTTGTTTGACTTGTGGCACATTTTAAGCCCCGCACACCTTCCAAGTGCCGCCCCCTTTTTATTAAGACCCAAAAACTTACAAAGCATGTTGTAAAACGTTGTAAAAACCCTAGATGTGCCAAGTTGCT
>CM065597.1:4739344-4781844 GCA_033119425.1 Bufotes viridis
ATAGGACTGCAGGTGACATCTACTACATTATCTGTACTCAGAGAGTTATCACTGTGTTATCTGTGGTGTTACATAGGACTGCAGGTGACATCTACTACATTATCTGTACTCAGAGAGCTATCACTGTGTTATCTGTGGTGTTACATAGGACTGCAGGTGACATCTACTACATTATCTGTACTCAGAGAGATATCACTGTGTTATCTGTGGTGTTACATAGGACTGCAGGTGACATCTACTACATTATCTGTACTCAGAGAGTTATCACTGTGTTATCTGTGGTGTTACATAGGACTGCAGGTGACATCTACTACATTATCTGTACTCAGAGAGTTATCACTGTGTTATCTGTGGTGTTACATAGGACTGCAGGTGACATCTACTACATTATCTGTACTCAGAGAGTTATCACTGTGTTATCTGTGGTGTTACATAGGACTGCAGGTGACATCTACTACATTATCTGTACTCAGAGAGTTATCACTGTGTTATCTGTGGTGTTACATAGGACTGCAGGTGACATCTACTACATTATCTGTACTCAGAGAGTTATCACTGTGTTATCTGTGGTGTTACATAGGACTGCAGGTGACATCTACTACATTATCTGTACTCAGAGAGTTATCACTGTGTTATCTGTGGTGTTACATAGGACTGCAGGTGACATCTACTACATTATCTGTACTCAGAGAGTTATCACTGTGTTATCTGTGGTGTTACATAGGACTGCAGGTGACATCTACTACATTATCTGTACTCAGAGAGTTATCACTGTGTTATCTGTGGTGTTACATAGGACTGCAGGTGACATCTACTACATTATCTGTACTCAGAGAGTTATCACTGTGTTATCTGTGGTGTTACATAGGACTGCAGGTGACATCTACTACATTATCTGTACTCAGAGAGTTATCACTGTGTTATCTGTGGTGTTACATAGGACTGCAGGTGACATCTACTACATTATCTGTACTCAGAGAGTTATCACTGTGTTATCTGTGGTGTTACATAGGACTGCAGGTGACATCTACTACATTATCTGTACTCAGAGAGTTATCACTGTGTTATCTGTGGTGTTACATAGGACTGCAGGTGACATCTACTACATTATCTGTACTCAGAGAGATATCACTGTGTTATCTGTGGTGTTACATAGGACTGCAGGTGACATCTACTACATTATCTGTACTCAGAGAGTTATCACTGTGTTATCTGTGGTGTTACATAGGACTGCAGGTGACATCTACTACATTATCTGTACTCAGAGAGTTATCACTGTGTTATCTGTGGTGTTACATAGGACTGCAGGTGACATCTACTACATTATCTGTACTCAGAGAGTTATCACTGTGTTATCTGTGGTGTTACATAGGACTGCAGGTGACATCTACTACATTATCTGTACTCAGAGAGTTATCACTGTGTTATCTGTGGTGTTACATAGGACTGCAGGTGACATCTACTACATTATCTGTACTCAGAGAGTTATCACTGTGTTATCTGTGGTGTTACATAGGACTGCAGGTGACATCTACTACATTATCTGTACTCAGAGAGTTATCACTGTGTTATCTGTGGTGTTACATAGGACTGCAGGTGACATCTACTACATTATCTGTACTCAGAGAGTTATCACTGTGTTATCTGTGGTGTTACATAGGACTGCAGGTGACATCTACTACATTATCTGTACTCAGAGAGTTATCACTGTGTTATCTGTGGTGTTACATAGGACTGCAGGTGACATCTACTACATTATCTGTACTCAGAGAGTTATCACTGTGTTATCTGTGGTGTTACATAGGACTGCAGGTGACATCTACTACATTATCTGTACTCAGAGAGATATCACTGTGTTATCTGTGGTGTTACATAGGACTGCAGGTGACATCTACTACATTATCTGTACTCAGAGAGTTATCACTGTGTTATCTGTGGTGTTACATAGGACTGCAGGTGACATCTACTACATTATCTGTACTCAGAGAGTTATCACTGTGTTATCTGTGGTGTTACATAGGACTGCAGGTGACATCTACTACATTATCTGTACTCAGAGAGATATCACTGTGTTATCTGTGGTGTTACATAGGACTGCAGGTGACATCTACTACATTATCTGTACTCAGAGAGTTATCACTGTGTTATCTGTGGTGTTACATAGGACTGCAGGTGACATCTACTACATTATCTGTACTCAGAGAGTTATCACTGTGTTATCTGTGGTGTTACATAGGACTGCAGGTGACATCTACTACATTATCTGTACTCAGAGAGTTATCACTGTGTTATCTGTGGTGTTACATAGGACTGCAGGTGACATCTACTACATTATCTGTACTCAGAGAGTTATCACTGTGTTATCTGTGGTGTTACATAGGACTGCAGGTGACATCTACTACATTATCTGTACTCAGAGAGTTATCACTGTGTTATCTGTGGTGTTACATAGGACTGCAGGTGACATCTACTACATTATCTGTACTCAGAGAGTTATCACTGTGTTATCTGTGGTGTTACATAGGACTGCAGGTGACATCTACTACATTATCTGTACTCAGAGAGTTATCACTGTGTTATCTGTGGTGTTACATAGGACTGCAGGTGACATCTACTACATTATCTGTACTCAGAGAGTTATCACTGTGTTATCTGTGGTGTTACATAGGACTGCAGGTGACATCTACTACATTATCTGTACTCAGAGAGTTATCACTGTGTTATCTGTGGTGTTACATAGGACTGCAGGTGACATCTACTACATTATCTGTACTCAGAGAGTTATCACTGTGTTATCTGTGGTGTTACATAGGACTGCAGGTGACATCTACTACATTATCTGTACTCAGAGAGTTATCACTGTGTTATCTGTGGTGTTACATAGGACTGCAGGTGACATCTACTACATTATCTGTACTCAGAGAGTTATCACTGTGTTATCTGTGGTGTTACATAGGACTGCAGGTGACATCTACTACATTATCTGTACTCAGAGAGTTATCACTGTGTTATCTGTGGTGTTACATAGGACTGCAGGTGACATCTACTACATTATCTGTACTCAGAGAGTTATCACTGTGTTATCTGTGGTGTTACATAGGACTGCAGGTGACATCTACTACATTATCTGTACTCAGAGAGTTATCACTGTGTTATCTGTGGTGTTACATAGGACTGCAGGTGACATCTACTACATTATCTGTACTCAGAGAGTTATCACTGTGTTATCTGTGGTGTTACATAGGACTGCAGGTGACATCTACTACATTATCTGTACTCAGAGAGTTATCACTGTGTTATCTGTGGTGTTACATAGGACTGCAGGTGACATCTACTACATTATCTGTACTCAGAGAGTTATCACTGTGTTATCTGTGGTGTTACATAGGACTGCAGGTGACATCTACTACATTATCTGTACTCAGAGAGATATCACTGTGTTATCTGTGGTGTTACATAGGACTGCAGGTGACATCTACTACATTATCTGTACTCAGAGAGTTATCACTGTGTTATCTGTGGTGTTACATAGGACTGCAGGTGACATCTACTACATTATCTGTACTCAGAGAGTTATCACTGTGTTATCTGTGGTGTTACATAGGACTGCAGGTGACATCTACTACATTATCTGTACTCAGAGAGTTATCACTGTGTTATCTGTGGTGTTACATAGGACTGCAGGTGACATCTACTACATTATCTGTACTCAGAGAGTTATCACTGTGTTATCTGTGGTGTTACATAGGACTGCAGGTGACATCTACTACATTATCTGTACTAAGAGAGTTATCACTGTGTTATCTGTGGTGTTACATAGGACTGCAGGTGACATCTACTACATTATCTGTACTCACAGAGTTATCACTGTGTTATCTGTGGTGTTACATAGGACTGCAGGTGACATCTACTACATTATCTGTACTCAGAGACTTATCACTGTGTTATCTGTGGTGTTACATAGGACTGCAGATGACATCTACTACATTATCTGTACTCAGAGTTATCACTGTGTTATCTGTGGTGTTACATAGGACTGCAGGTGACATCTACTACATTATCTGTACTCAGAGAGATATCACTGTGTTATCTGTGGTGTTACATAGGACTGCAGGTGAAACTACTACATTATATGTACTCAGAGAGTTATCACTGTGTGATCTGTGGTGTTACATGGGACTGGAGGTGACATCTACTATATTATCTGTACTCAGAGAGAAATAACTATGTTATCTGTGATGTTACATAGGACTGCAGGAGACATCTACTACATTATCTGCACTCAGAGAGGGATCACTGTGTTATCTGTGGTGTTACATAGGACTGCAGGTGATATCTACTACATTATCTGTACTCAGAGAGTTATCACTGTGTTATCTGTGGTGTTACATAGGACTGCAGGTGACATCTACTACATTATCTGTACTCAGAGAGATATCACTGTGTTGTCTGTGGTGTTACATAGGACTGCAGGTGACATCTACTACATTATCTGTACTAAGAGAGTTATCACTGTGTTATCTGTGGTGTTACATAGGACTGCAGATGACATCTACTACATTATCTGTACTCAGAGTTATCACTGTGTTATCTGTGGTGTTACATAGGACTGCAGGTGACATCTACTACATTATCTGTACTCAGAGAGTTATCACTGTGTTATCTGTGGTGTTACATAGGACTGCAGGTGACATCTACTACATTATCTGTACTCAGAGAGTTATCACTGTGTTATCTGTGGTGTTACATAGGACTGCAGGTGACATCTACTACATTATCTGTACTCAGAGAGATATCACTGTGTTATCTGTGGTGTTACATAGGACTGCAGGTGACATCTACTACATTTTCTGTACTCAGAGAGTTATCACTGTGTTATCTGTGGTGTTACATGGGACTGCAGGTGACATCTACTACATTATCTGTACTCAGAGAGATATCACTGTGTTATCTGTGGTGTTACATAGGACTGCAGGTGACATCTACTACATTATCTGTACTCAGAGAGTTATCACTGTGTTATCTGTGGTGTTACATAGGACTGCAGGTGACATCTACTACATTATCTGTACTCAGAGATTATCACTGTGTTATCTGTGGTGTTACATAGGACTGCAGGTGACATCTACTACATTATCTGTACTCAGAGAGTTATCACTGTGTTATCTGTGGTGTTACATAGGACTGCAGGTGACATCTACTACATTATCTGTACTCAGAGAGTTATCACTGTGTTATCTGTGGTGTTACATAGGACTGCAGGTGACATCTACTACATTATCTGTACTCAGAGAGTTATCACTGTGTTATCTGTGGTGTTACATAGGACTGCAGGTGACATCTACTACATTATCTGTACTCAGAGAGTTATCACTGTGTTATCTGTGGTGTTACATAGGACTGCAGGTGACATCTACTACATTATCTGTACTCAGAGAGTTATCACTGTGTTATCTGTGGTGTTACATAGGACTGCAGGTGACATCTACTACATTATCTGTACTCAGAGAGTTATCACTGTGTTATCTGTGGTGTTACATAGGACTGCAGGTGACATCTACTACATTATCTGTACTCAGAGAGTTATCACTGTGTTATCTGTGGTGTTACATAGGACTGCAGGTGACATCTACTACATTATCTGTACTCAGAGAGTTATCACTGTGTTATCTGTGGTGTTACATAGGACTGCAGGTGACATCTACTACATTATCTGTACTCAGAGAGTTATCACTGTGTTATCTGTGGTGTTACATAGGACTGCAGGTGACATCTACTACATTATCTGTACTCAGAGAGTTATCACTGTGTTATCTGTGGTGTTACATAGGACTGCAGGTGACATCTACTACATTATCTGTACTCAGAGAGTTATCACTGTGTTATCTGTGGTGTTACATAGGACTGCAGGTGACATCTACTACATTATCTGTACTCAGAGAGTTATCACTGTGTTATCTGTGGTGTTACATAGGACTGCAGGTGACATCTACTACATTATCTGTACTCAGAGAGTTATCACTGTGTTATCTGTGGTGTTACATAGGACTGCAGGTGACATCTACTACATTATCTGTACTCAGAGAGTTATCACTGTGTTATCTGTGGTGTTACATAGGACTGCAGGTGACATCTACTACATTATCTGTACTCAGAGAGTTATCACTGTGTTATCTGTGGTGTTACATAGGACTGCAGGTGACATCTACTACATTATCTGTACTCAGAGAGTTATCACTGTGTTATCTGTGGTGTTACATAGGACTGCAGGTGACATCTACTACATTATCTGTACTCAGAGAGATATCACTGTGTTATCTGTGGTGTTACATAGGACTGCAGGTGACATCTACTACATTATCTGTACTCAGAGAGTTATCACTGTGTTATCTGTGGTGTTACATAGGACTGCAGGTGACATCTACTACATTATCTGTACTCAGAGAGTTATCACTGTGTTATCTGTGGTGTTACATAGGACTGCAGGTGACATCTACTACATTATCTGTACTCAGAGAGTTATCACTGTGTTATCTGTGGTGTTACATAGGACTGCAGGTGACATCTACTACATTATCTGTACTCAGAGAGTTATCACTGTGTTATCTGTGGTGTTACATAGGACTGCAGGTGACATCTACTACATTATCTGTACTCAGAGAGATATCACTGTGTTATCTGTGGTGTTACATAGGACTGCAGGTGACATCTACTACATTATCTGTACTCAGAGAGTTATCACTGTGTTATCTGTGGTGTTACATAGGACTGCAGGTGACATCTACTACATTATCTGTACTCAGAGAGTTATCACTGTGTTATCTGTGGTGTTACATAGGACTGCAGGTGACATCTACTACATTATCTGTACTCAGAGAGTTATCACTGTGTTATCTGTGGTGTTACATAGGACTGCAGGTGACATCTACTACATTATCTGTACTCAGAGAGTTATCACTGTGTTATCTGTGGTGTTACATAGGACTGCAGGTGACATCTACTACATTATCTGTACTCAGAGAGTTATCACTGTGTTATCTGTGGTGTTACATAGGACTGCAGGTGACATCTACTACATTATCTGTACTCAGAGAGTTATCACTGTGTTATCTGTGGTGTTACATAGGACTGCAGGTGACATCTACTACATTATCTGTACTCAGAGAGTTATCACTGTGTTATCTGTGGTGTTACATAGGACTGCAGGTGACATCTACTACATTATCTGTACTCAGAGAGTTATCACTGTGTTATCTGTGGTGTTACATAGGACTGCAGGTGACATCTACTACATTATCTGTACTCAGAGAGTTATCACTGTGTTATCTGTGGTGTTACATAGGACTGCAGGTGACATCTACTACATTATCTGTACTCAGAGAGTTATCACTGTGTTATCTGTGGTGTTACATAGGACTGCAGGTGACATCTACTACATTATCTGTACTCAGAGAGTTATCACTGTGTTATCTGTGGTGTTACATAGGACTGCAGGTGACATCTACTACATTATCTGTACTCAGAGAGTTATCACTGTGTTATCTGTGGTGTTACATAGGACTGCAGGTGACATCTACTACATTATCTGTACTCAGAGAGTTATCACTGTGTTATCTGTGGTGTTACATAGGACTGCAGGTGACATCTACTACATTATCTGTACTCAGAGAGATATCACTGTGTTATCTGTGGTGTTACATAGGACTGCAGGTGACATCTACTACATTATCTGTACTCAGAGAGTTATCACTGTGTTATCTGTGGTGTTACATAGGACTGCAGGTGACATCTACTACATTATCTGTACTCAGAGAGTTATCACTGTGTTATCTGTGGTGTTACATAGGACTGCAGGTGACATCTACTACATTATCTGTACTCAGAGAGATATCACTGTGTTATCTGTGGTGTTACATAGGACTGCAGGTGACATCTACTACATTATCTGTACTCAGAGAGTTATCACTGTGTTATCTGTGGTGTTACATAGGACTGCAGGTGACATCTACTACATTATCTGTACTCAGAGAGTTATCACTGTGTTATCTGTGGTGTTACATAGGACTGCAGGTGACATCTACTACATTATCTGTACTCAGAGAGTTATCACTGTGTTATCTGTGGTGTTACATAGGACTGCAGGTGACATCTACTACATTATCTGTACTCAGAGAGTTATCACTGTGTTATCTGTGGTGTTACATAGGACTGCAGGTGACATCTACTACATTATCTGTACTCAGAGAGTTATCACTGTGTTATCTGTGGTGTTACATAGGACTGCAGGTGACATCTACTACATTATCTGTACTCAGAGAGTTATCACTGTGTTATCTGTGGTGTTACATAGGACTGCAGGTGACATCTACTACATTATCTGTACTCAGAGAGTTATCACTGTGTTATCTGTGGTGTTACATAGGACTGCAGGTGACATCTACTACATTATCTGTACTCAGAGAGTTATCACTGTGTTATCTGTGGTGTTACATAGGACTGCAGGTGACATCTACTACATTATCTGTACTCAGAGAGTTATCACTGTGTTATCTGTGGTGTTACATAGGACTGCAGGTGACATCTACTACATTATCTGTACTCAGAGAGTTATCACTGTGTTATCTGTGGTGTTACATAGGACTGCAGGTGACATCTACTACATTATCTGTACTCAGAGAGTTATCACTGTGTTATCTGTGGTGTTACATAGGACTGCAGGTGACATCTACTACATTATCTGTACTCAGAGAGTTATCACTGTGTTATCTGTGGTGTTACATAGGACTGCAGGTGACATCTACTACATTATCTGTACTCAGAGAGTTATCACTGTGTTATCTGTGGTGTTACATAGGACTGCAGGTGACATCTACTACATTATCTGTACTCAGAGAGTTATCACTGTGTTATCTGTGGTGTTACATAGGACTGCAGGTGACATCTACTACATTATCTGTACTCGAGAGTTATCACTGTGTTATCTGTGGTGTTACATAGGACTGCAGGTGACATCTACTGCATTATCTGTACTCAGAGATTATCACTGTGTTATCTGTGGTGTTACATAGGACTGCAGGTGACATCTACTACATTATCTGTACTCAGAGAGTTATCACTGTGTTATCTGTGGTGTTACATAGGACTGCAGGTGACATCTACTACATTATCTGTACTCAGAGAGTTATCACTGTGTTATCTGTGGTGTTACATAGGACTGCAGGTGACATCTACTACATTATCTGTACTCAGAGAGTTATCACTGTGTTATCTGTGGTGTTACATAGGACTGCAGGTGACATCTACTACATTATCTGTACTCAGAGAGATATCACTGTGTTATCTGTGGTGTTACATAGGACTGCAGGTGACATCTACTACATTATCTGTACTCAGAGAGTTATCACTGTGTTATCTGTGGTGTTACATAGGACTGCAGGTGACATCTACTACATTATCTGTACTCAGAGAGTTATCACTGTGTTATCTTGGTAGTTACAGGTAGGACTGCAGGTGACATCTACTACAATTATCGTGTACTACAGAGAGGTGCTCCACTGTATGTTATCTGTGATCTGTTGTTACATAGGACTGCAGGTGACATACTACTACTATCTGTCTCAGAGAGTTATCACTGTGTTATCTGTGGTGTTACATAGGACCTGCAGGAGACATCTACTACATTATCTGTGCCTCAGAGAGTTATCACTGTGTTATCTGTGGTGTTACACAGGACTGCAGGTGACATCTACTACATTATCTGTACTCAGAGTTATCACTGTGTTATCTGTGGTGCTACATAGGACTGCAGGTGACATCACCCATTATCTGTACTCAGAGAGATATCCTGTGTTGTCTGTGGTGTTACATAGACTGCAGGTGACACTACTACATTATCTGTACTCAGAGAGTTATCACTGTGATTATCTGTGGTGTTGCATGGGACTGCAGGTGACATCTACTACATTATCTGTACTCAGAGAGTTATCAACTGTGTTATCTGTGATGTTACATAGGCACTTGCAGGTGACATCTTCTACATTATCTGTACTCAGAGAGTTATCACTGTGTTATCTGTGGTGTTACATAGGTTGCAGGTCATCTACTACATTATCTGTACCTCAGAGAGTTATCACTGTGTTATCTGTGGTGTGTTACATAGGACTGCAGGTGACATCTACTACATCATCTGTACTCAGAGAGCTATCACTGTGTTATCTGTGGTGTTGCTTATAGGACTGCAGTGTGACATCTACTACATTATCTGTGCTCGGAGAGTTAATACTGTGTTATCTGTGATGGTGCATAGGACTGCAGGTGACATCCCTACTACATTATCTGTACTCAGAGATATCACTGGTGTTGGACTGGGTGGCATCTGTACTCGCTCACAGTTATCCCTGTTGTCTGTGGTGTACATAGGACTGCAGGTGACATCTTACTACATTATCTTTGTACTCAGAGAGTTATCACTGTGTTATCTGTAGCATTGTTACATAGGGACTGCAGGTGGTCATCTACTACTTTATCTGTACTCGAGAGAGTAATCACTGTGTTATCTGTGGTGTTACATAGGACTGCAGGTGACATCTACTACATTATCTGTACTCAGAGAGTTATACACTGTGTTATCTGTGGTGTTACATAGGACTGCAGGTGACATCTACTACATTATCTGTACTCAGAGAGTAATCACTGTGTTATCTAGGTGTTACATAGGACCTGCAGGTGACATCTACTACATTCACCTGTACTCAGAGAGCTTATCACTGTGTTATCTGTGGTGTTACATGGGACTGCAGTGCAGACATCTACTCCTCTTATCTGTACTCAGAGAGTTATCACTGTGTTTTTCTGCGGTTGTTCCACATAGGACTGCAGGTGACATCTACTACCTTATCTGTACCTCAGAGATATCACTGTGCTATCTGTGGTGTTACATAGGACTGCAGGTGACATCTACTACATTATCTGTACTCAGAGAGTTATCACTGTGTTATCTGTGGTGTTACATAGGACTGCAGGTGACATCTACTACATTATCTGTACTCAGAGAGTTATCACTGTGTTATCATGTGGTGTTACATAGGACTGCAGGGTGACATCTACTACATTATCTCGTACTCAGAGGAGTAATCACTGTGTTGTCTGTGATGTGTTACATAGGACTGCAGGTGACATCTGCTTCATTATCTGTACTCAGAGAGTTATCACTGTGTTATCTGTGGTGTTACATAGGACTGCAGGTGACATCTACTACATTATCTGTACTCAGAGAGTTATCACTGTGTTATCTGTGGTGTTACATAGGACTGCAGGTGACATCTACTACATTATCTGTACTCAGAGAGTTATCACTGTGTTATCTGTGGTGTTACATAGGACTGCAGGTGACATCTACTACATTATCTGTACTCAGAGATTATCACTGTGTTATCTGTGGTGTTACATAGGACTGCAGGTGACATCTACTACATTATCTGTACTCAGAGAGTTATCACTGTGTTATCTGTGGTGTTACATAGGACTGCAGGTGACATCTACTACATTATCTGTACTCAGAGAGTTATCACTGTGTTATCTGTGGTGTTACATAGGACTGCAGGTGACATCTACTACATTATCTGTACTCAGAGAGTTATCACTGTGTTATCTGTGGTGTTACATAGGACTGCAGGTGACATCTACTACATTATCTGTACTCAGAGAGTTATCACTGTGTTATCTGTGGTGTTACATAGGACTGCAGGTGACATCTACTACATTATCTGTACTCAGAGAGTTATCACTGTGTTATCTGTGGTGTTACATAGGACTGCAGGTGACATCTACTACATTATCTGTACTCAGAGAGTTATCACTGTGTTATCTGTGGTGTTACATAGGACTGCAGGTGACATCTACTACATTATCTGTACTCAGAGAGTTATCACTGTGTTATCTGTGGTGTTACATAGGACTGCAGGTGACATCTACTACATTATCTGTACTCAGAGAGTTATCACTGTGTTATCTGTGGTGTTACATAGGACTGCAGGTGACATCTACTACATTATCTGTACTCAGAGAGTTATCACTGTGTTATCTGTGGTGTTACATAGGACTGCAGGTGACATCTACTACATTATCTGTACTCAGAGAGTTATCACTGTGTTATCTGTGGTGTTACATAGGACTGCAGGTGACATCTACTACATTATCTGTACTCAGAGAGTTATCACTGTGTTATCTGTGGTGTTACATAGGACTGCAGGTGACATCTACTACATTATCTGTACTCAGAGAGTTATCACTGTGTTATCTGTGGTGTTACATAGGACTGCAGGTGACATCTACTACATTATCTGTACTCAGAGAGTTATCACTGTGTTATCTGTGGTCGTTACATGGGACTGCAGGTGACATCTACTACATTATCTGGCACTCAAGAAGCGATCACTGTGTTATCTGTGGTGTTTACATAGGACTGCAGGTGACATCTACTACATTATCTGCACTCAGAGGAGTGATCACTGTGTTATCTGTGGTGTTACATAGGACTGCAGGTGACATCTACTACGTTATCTGTACTCAGAGATGTCCTCTCTGTGTTATCGTGTGGTGTTTACATAGGACTGCAGGTGACATCTACTACGTTATCTGTACTCAGAGAGATATCACTGTGTTTATCTGTGAGTGTTACATAGGACTGCAGGTGACATCTACTACATTATCTGTACTCAGAGAGATATCCACTGTGTTATCTGTGTTGTTACATGGGACTGCAGGTGGCATCTACTACATTATCTGTACTCAGAGAGTTATCACTGTGGTATCTGTGGTGTTTCATAGGACTGCAGGCTGACATCTACTACATTATCTGTACTCAGAGAGTTACATCACTGTGTTATCTGTGAGTGTTACATATAGGACTGCCAGGTGACATCTACTGCCATTATCCTGTACTCAGGGAGTTATCACTGTGTCATCTGTAGTGTTACATAGGACTGCAGGTGACGTCTACTACAGTATCTGTACTCAGAGAGATATCACATGATATCATGTTGGTGTGTTACATAGGACTGCAGGTGACATCTACTTCATTATCTGTACTCCAGAGAGATATCACTGTGTTATCTGCCCAGTGTTACATAGGACTGCGGGTGACATCTACTACATTATCGCAGTACTCAGAGAGATTTATCACTGTGTTATCTGTGGTGTTACATAGGACTGCAGGTGACATCTACTACGTTATCTGTACTCAGAGAGTTATCACTGTGTTATCATGTGGTGTTACATAGGACTGCCAGGTGACATCTACTGCAGTATCTGTACTCAGAGACCCATCACTGTTGTTTATCTGTGGTGTTACATAAGGACTGCAGGTGACATCTACTACATTATCTGTACTCAGAGACTTATCACTGTGGTATCTGTGGTGTTACATGGAGACTGCCCAGATGAGCATCTACTACGTTATCTGTACTCAGAGTTATCACTGTTTTTATCTGTGGTGTTACATAGGACTGCAGGTGACATCTACTACGTTATCTGTACTCAGAGTTATCACTGTGTTATCTGTGGTGTTACCTTAGGACTGCAAGGTGACATCTACTGCATTATCTGTACTCAGAGAGTTATCACTGTGTTATCTGCTGGTGTGTTACATAGGACTGCAGGTGACATCTACTGCATTATCTGTACTCAGAGAGTTATCACTGTCGTTGTCTGTGGTGTTACATGGGACTGCAGGTGACATCTGCTACGTTATCTGTGCCTCTGAGGAGTTATCACTGCGTTATCTGTGGTGTTACACCTGGGACTGCAGGTGACATCTGCTACATTATCTGTACTCTGAGAGTTATCACTGCCGTTTTCTGTGGTGTTTTCATAGGACTGCAGGTGACATCCACTGCTACATTATCCTGTACTCAGAGGTTATCACTGTGTTTTCTGTGGTGTTTCATAGGACTGCAGGTGGCATCCACTAGATTCTCTGTACTCAGAGAGTTATCACTGTGTTATCTGTGGTGTTTACATGGGACTGCAGGTGGCTTTATCTACTAGATTCTCTGTACTCAGAGAGTTATCACTGGTGTTATCTGTGTGTGCTTCGCATGGGTTGCTGCAGGTGACATCTACTGCATTATCTGTACTCAGAGAGTTATCACTGTGTTATCTGTGGTGTTACATGGGATTGCAGGTGACATCTACTACATTATCTGTACTCAGAGAGATATCACTGTGTTATCTGTGGTGTTACATAGGACTGCAGGTGAAACTACTACATTATATGTACTCAGAGTTATCACTGTGTTATCTGTAGTGTTACATAGGACTGCAGGTGACATCTACTACATTATCTGTACTCAGAGAGTTATTATTGTGTTATCTGTGGTGTTACATAGGACTGCAGGAGACATCTACTACATTATCTGTACTCAGAGAGATATCACTGTGTTATCTGTGGTGTTACATAGGACTGCAGGTGACATCTACTAGATTCTCTATACTCAGAGATATATCACTGTGTTATCTGTGGTGTTACATAGGGCTGCAGGTGACATCTACTACATTATCTGTACTCAGAGAGATATCACTGTGTTATCTGTGGTGTTACATAGGACTGCAGGTGACATCTACTGCATTATCTGTACTCACAGAGTTATCCCTGTGTTATCTGTGGTGTTACATAGGACTGCAGGTGACATCTACTACATTATCTGTACTCAGAGCTATCACTGTGTTATCTGTGGTGTTACATAGGACTGCAGGTGACATCTCCTACATTATCTGTACTCAGAGAGTTATCACTGTGTTATCTGTGGTGTTACATAGGACTGCAGGTGGCATCTACTAGATTCTCTATACTCAGAGAGATATCACTGTGTTATCTGTGGTGTTACATAGGGCTGCAGGTGACAACTACTACATTATCTGTACTCAGAGAGTTATCACTGTGTTATCTGTGGTGTTACATAGGACTGCAGGTGACATCTACTACATTATCTGTACTCAAAGCTATCACTGTGTTATCTGTGGTGTTACATGGGACTGCAGGTGACATCTACTACATTATCTGTACTCAGATCTATCACTGTGTTACCTGTGGTGTTACATAGGACTGCAGTTGACACCTACTACATTATCTGTACTCAGAGAGTTATCACTGTGTTATCTGTGGGGTTACATAGGACTGCAGGTGACATCAACTACATTATCTGTACTCAGAGAGATATCACTGTGATATCTGTGGTGTTACATAGGACTGCAGGTGACATCTACTACATTATCTGTACTCAGAGAGATATCACTGTGTTATCTGGTGGTGCATATGGGACTGCAGGTGACATCTACTACATTATCTGTACTCAGAGAGTTATCACTGTGTTATCTGTGGTGTTACATAGGACTGCAGGTGACATCTACTACATTATCTGTACTCAGAGAGTTATCACTGCTTTTTCTGTGGTGTTACAAAGGACTGCAGGTGACTACTACATTATCTGTACTGAGAGAGTTATCACTGTGTTATCTGTGGTGTTACATAGGACTGCAGGTGACATCTACTACATTATCTGTACTCAGAGAGTTATTACTGTGCTATCTGTGGTGTTACATAGGACTGCAGGTGACATCTACTACATTATCTGTACTCAGAGAGTTATCACTGTGTTATCTGTGGTGTTACATAGGACTGCAGGTGACATCTACTACATTATCTGTACTCAGAGAGTTATCACTGTGTTTTCTGTGGTGTTACATAGGACTGCAGGTGTCATCTACTACATTATCTGTACTCAGAGAGTTATCACTGTGTTATCTGTGGTGTTACATAGGACTGCAGGTGACATCTACTACATTATCTGTACTCAGAGAGTTATCACTGTGTTATCTGTGGTGTTACATAGGACTGCAGGTGACATATACTACATTATCTGTACTCAGAGAGTTATCACTGTGTTATCTGTGATGTTACATAGGACTGCAGGTAACATCTACTACATTATCTGTACTCAGAGAGTTATCACTGTGTTATCTGTGGTGTTACATAGGACTGCAGGTGACATCTACTACATTATCTGTACTCAGAGAGATATCACTGCGTTTTCTGTGGTGTTACATAGGACTGCAGGTGACATCTACTACATTATCTGTAATCAGAGAGATATCACTGTGTTATCTGTGATGTTACATAGGACTGCAGGTGACATCTACTATATTATCTGTACTCAGAGAGCTATCACTGTGTTATTTGTGGTGTTACATAGGACTGCAGGTGACATCTACTATATTATCTGTACTCAGAGAGCTATCACTGTGTTATCTGTGGTGTTACATAGGACTGCAGGTAAGCTAACTGTATATGTAGGGCTCAGACATATTCACCTCTGCTTACTGCCATCAGTGTTAGACATATTCAGCTCTGCTATATCTTTCCAGATTTCCGCTCTCCGCCTGGTTCTCTCCATCGTCCACACTGAATATTTCTGTTGTTATAGTGACATCACCCAGATGGGGTCACACTATTCTGACCTGTAGTAAAGACAAGGGTCTGACACCCGGGTGTTTCCTGCCCTCTCACCTACTTGCAATCTACTTCCCAAATGATCTTCACCTTTGCCACCTTCATGGGTAAACCTGACCCAGGGCCTGGGAACTGGAAATGTGGTCAAATGGTGCCGGATCTGTCCTGAGCCAACCTCTGCCCCTGACACACACATATAAAGGGAGACCCTGCAGCTGTAATACTCTGTGCTGCTGTTGGTCCTCATCTCTAGGTGCCCAGCCTATTCCTTTATATTAGTGGACACCATACGAGGTTTCCGTTTCTTCCACTTTGTCTGGTAGCTCCAAAGCCGTCGGACGGATCATCTCCAGGCCCTCTCTCGCCTCTCCTGAACCCTCATGTTACGGTGGAAGCTGCTGGGGTTCGTTATACAATAAACCAGCTTTACGAGATCACAGAGCTCAGCGGGTTGTTATAAAACTCGCCATAACAATTCCATATCTTGGCATCAGCCGCGGGCGGACCTGTCATATCTCCAGGCTGCGACTGCAGATAGGTTGTTCAGAAATATCTGATTGCTCGACTGAAGAGAAAACGGCCAATTTTACCATCTTTAATTTTCTTTATTTCTTGCGCATTACAGTCTGTTCTGTATCAATGTCTCATCAGACAGATCAGAGACAAGACACATCGCACATTGACGCCTTCAGATGTGAGAAGGATTTAGTCACCGCACTTGGCAGCCATGTAAAAAAAACAGATTTTATATTATTCATTTAAACCAATTATTAGTTCACAACAGGCTATGTAGGCGCCTGGCTACAACCTCCTCATGGATGGGGCCTTGGGTTGTATGTCAAACCATGCGGGAGCCGTTCACTAACATCTACACAGAGAAAATCTACAAACAAAGATTATTGAATTATCGTCAACATGAATAACAAAAAATATTATATTACATAGCTGCACTCACTATTCTGCTGGTGCAGTCCCTGTGTACATACATTACTTATCCTGTACTGATCCTGAGTTACATCCTGTATTATACTCCAGAGCTGCACTCACTATTCTGCTGGTGCAGTCACTGTGTACATACATTACTTATCCTGTACTGATCCTGAGTTACACCCTGTATTATACTCCAGAGCTGCACTCACTATTCTGCTGGTGCAGTCTCTGTGTACATACATTACTTATGCTGTACTGATCCTGAGTTACATCCTGTATTATACTTCAGAGCTGCACTCACTATTCTGCAGGTGCATTCACTGTGTACTTACATTACTTATCCTGTACTGATCCTGAGTTACATCCTGTATTATACTCCAGAGCTGCACTCACTATTCTGCTGGTGCAGTCACTGTGTCCATTACTTATCCTGTACTGATCCTGAGTTACATCCTGTATTATACTCCAGAGCTGCACTCACTATTCTGCTGGTGCAGTCACTGTGTACATACATCACTGTATCCTGTACTAATCCTGAGTTACATCCTGTATTATACTCCAGAGCTGCACTCACTATTCTGCTGGTGCAGTCACTGTGTACCATTACTTATCCTGTACTGATCTGAGTTACATCCTGTATTATATTCCAGAGCTGCACTCACTATTCTGCTGGTGCAGTCACTGTGTCCATTACTTATCCTGTACTGATCCTGAGTTACATCCTGTATTATACTCCAGAGCTGCACTCACTATTCTGCTGGTGCAGTCACTGTGTACATACATCACTTATCCTGTACTGATCCTGAGTTACATCCTGTATTATACTCCAGAGCTGCACTCACTATTCTGCTGGTGGAGTCACTGTGTACATACATTACATATCCTGTACTGATCCTGAGTTATATCCTGTATTATACTCCAGAGCTGCACTCACTATTCTGCAGGTGCAGTCACTGTGTACAGACATTACTTATCCTGTACTGATCCTGAGTTACATCCTGTATTATACTCCAGAGCTGCACTCACTATTCTGCTGGTGCAGTCACTGTGTCCATTACTTATCCTGTACTGATTCTGAGTTACATCCTGTATTCTACTCCAGAGCTGCACTCACTATTCTGCTGGTGCAGTCACTGTGTCCATTACTTATCCTGTACTGATTCTGAGTTACATCCTGTATTATACTCCAGAGCTGCACTCACTATTCTGCTGGTGCAGTCACTGTGTACATACATTACTTATCCTGTACTGATCCTGAGTTACATCCTGTATTATACTCCAGAGCTGCACTCACTATTCTGCTGGTGCAGTCACTGTGTACATACATTACTTATCCTGTACTGATCCTGAGTTACATCCTGTATTATACTCCAGAGCTGCACTCACTATTCTGCTGGTGCAGTCACTGTGTACATACATTACTTATCCTGTACTGATCCTGAGTTACATCCTGTATTATACTCCAGAGCTGCACTCACTATTCTGCTGGTGCAGTCACTGTGTACATACATTACTTATCCTGTACTGATCCTGAGTTACATCCTGTATTATACTCCAGAGCTGCACTCACTATTCTGCTGGTGCAGTCACTGTGTACATACATTACTTATCCTGTACTGATCCTGAGTTACATCCTGTATTATACTCCAGAGCTGCACTCACTATTCTGCTGGTGCAGTCACTGTGTACATACATTACTTATCCTGTACTGATCCTGAGTTACATCCTGTATTATACTCCAGAGCTGCACTCACTATTCTGCTGGTGCAGTCACTGTGTACATACATTACTTATCCTGTACTGATCCTGAGTTACATCCTGTATTATACTCCAGAGCTGCACTCACTATTCTGCTGGTGCAGTCACTGTGTACATACATTACTTATCCTGTACTGATCCTGAGTTACATCCTGTATTATACTCCAGAGCTGCACTCACTATTCTGCTGGTGCAGTCACTGTGTACATACATTACTTATCCTGTACTGATCCTGAGTTACATCCTGTATTATACTCCAGAGCTGCACTCACTATTCTGCTGGTGCAGTCACTGTGTACATACATTACTTATCCTGTACTGATCCTGAGTTACATCCTGTATTATACTCCAGAGCTGCACTCACTATTCTGCTGGTGCAGTCACTGTGTACATACATTACTTATCCTGTACTGATCCTGAGTTACATCCTGTATTATACTCCAGAGCTGCACTCACTATTCTGCTGGTGCAGTCACTGTGTACATACATTACTTATCCTGTACTGATCCTGAGTTACATCCTGTATTATACTCCAGAGCTGCACTCACTATTCTGCTGGTGCAGTCACTGTGTACATACATTACTTATCCTGTACTGATCCTGAGTTACATCCTGTATTATACTCCAGAGCTGCACTCACTATTCTGCTGGTGCAGTCACTGTGTACATACATTACTTATCCTGTACTGATCCTGAGTTACATCCTGTATTATACTCCAGAGCTGCACTCACTATTCTGCTGGTGCAGTCACTGTGTACATACATTACTTATCCTGTACTGATCCTGAGTTACATCCTGTATTATACTCCAGAGCTGCACTCACTATTCTGCTGGTGCAGTCACTGTGTACATACATTACTTATCCTGTACTGATCCTGAGTTACATCCTGTATTATACTCCAGAGCTGCACTCACTATTCTGCTGGTGCAGTCACTGTGTACATACATTACTTATCCTGTACTGATCCTGAGTTACATCCTGTATTATACTCCAGAGCTGCACTCACTATTCTGCTGGTGCAGTCACTGTGTACATACATTACTTATCCTGTACTGATCCTGAGTTACATCCTGTATTTCTTTTATTAAAATTTTAAAACAAAACAGATAAATAAATATATAAAAACAGAGACCAAACCAAGCATACAGGACATGATGCTCCTCAGCGCGGCGCAGACAGCACCGGTCCAGCCCATCACTCGCCACAGAACACCAGCTATGTACAATATATACAATATTTACAATATCTATGTACATGTACTAACCTTCCTGATCCGGTTGCACCTACCTACACTTAACAAATACAGAAATTTAACAAATACAGAAGTTAAACAAACTTACAAAAAGCCCAACCACCACCACCCCAATGCAACACACAATTTTTTTTTTTTTTTATACATATATATATATATATATATACATATATATACACACACGCACATTTTTTTTAAATTTTTTTTTTTTTTTTTTTTTTGGTCCCTGAGCTGGTCCCGCATCCCATGCCCCCAGTACATGATAACAGACGTCCATGAACCAGCCCAGGATTTTCTTATATGTCCCAAAGTCCCCAATGTTCCATGGAACCCTCCCCCATTTACCCACCACCCAACCTAACACTACACCCGACAACTCAACCTACACAAATACAAATATACATATAAACTACATTACATAGTAGACCTTAACCTCACCACCCACCGTGAGGCTTCTCAGCCACACACAACCATTAAAGCCCAAGTTCGGCGCCTGCAAGCCCTATGTCCTCATACAGCCACCAAAACAAAACAAAAATCTACAGTGTCAGCTTCAGCCCACCACCGGGAGGAGACAACAGGCTAGGGTACCCTAAAGGCAAAACCCCTCCAGAGGAGAGAGGCTCTACCCGCCCCCAACCTCTCGTACTCCAGAGAGCGCACCTTCACCAGGTCTCCGAGAATGTTCCTAACCACCTCATCCACGGGGAGGATTTTTGCGTTGCGTCGAAACTAAACACCGTGCATGCCACGTGTAGTACCTGACCACTGAGCTGACTAGGAATAAAGTGCAGAGGTCCCTACCGCCCAGGTGTCTGAATGCTCCATAGGCCCATTCCGCATAGGAAAGAGTGACCAGCCTAGGCCAGCCAATGGAGGTCCCCACCCTGGTGTAAACCTCTGTGTTAAAGGGACAATGAAGCAGGAAGTGGTCCATGCTTTCCAGCACACCACCGCACTCCTCACGGGGACACCCCTGTCCTCAGAGCTCCTACACTTCAGATTGTCCCTCACACACAGTTTCCCATGGAAGCAGCGCCAAGTCAAGTCAAAGAACTTCAAGGGGATCCTATTGGAATTTAAAAGCCGTAACCCGACCCTCAGATCCCGACCTGGGCAGTCCCTGAGGGCCAGAGGTTTCTGGAAATGGGTCAACAGAACCCTCTGGTCAAGGAGTCTCCTTGACTGAGTCCTGATTTCCCACATCCCCAGACCCCACCGACGTAATACCTTCAGAACCAGGGCAGCATAAGCCGGGAGATGCCCATGTGGTGTGCGGAGATCCTTCACTTGCCCCCCTGTCTCCCATTCCTGGAAGAAAGGCCGAAACCATCCCCGACAGGAGGCTACCCATGGAGGAGCCCTCTCTTTCCAGAGGTTCGAGAGATTAATCTTAATAAAGGTGTTCACCAGGAACACCACAGGGTTGACCATACCCAACCCTCCTAGTCTCCTCGTACGGTAAGTAACCTCCCTCTTGACAAGGTTCAGTCTGTTTCCCCATAACATCTGGAAGAACAGACTGTAGACCCTAGTCCAGAAAGGTTCCGGCAAGGCACACACTGCCCAGATATAACAGCAAAGGGATCAGATAGGTTTTGATAATGTTCACCCTTTCCCTGAGGGTCAAAGACCAACCCTTCCACTGGTCCACCTTCTGAGCGGCAATCTTAAGCCTGCTATCCCAATTTTGATGGGGGTAATCCCCCTGGCCAAATTCAATGCCGAGGACTTTTGTAGATAACTGGGGCTCTGGAAGGGTGTCCGGAGATCGAAACCAGGATCTCCACCTCCCAGCCAGAGACTCTCACACTTATCCCGGTTGATCTTGGACCCAGATGACTCTGAGTAGCGCTCTACCTCAGACAGTACCCACTCTGCCTCCCCTCTCGAAGACACAAAGATAGTTACGTCATCAGCATACGCCACCACCCTCAGTGTGGTCTCCGGAGCCGCCCGGTCCATCCTGATGCCCGCCAACGGCCCACGATCAACCCCTCTAAGGAAGGGATCAATCGCGAACACGTACAAAAGCGGGCTCAGAGGACAACCCTGGCGAACCCCAGATCCCACCCCAAAAGGACGGCCAATCCAACCATTCACAAGCGGGAAACTCTCTGCCCCTGCATACAAGGTCTTAAGCCAATCAACAAACCCCCGGGCAGGCCATATCTCAGAAGGACAGACCAGAGGTACTCGTGGTTAACACGATCAAATGCTTTGCCTGATCCAAGGACAGCATGTACCCCTTCCAGTGACCTGCCCTGCCCTGCTCCACGGCCTCCCGGACACTGAGCACAGCACTAAAAGTACTGTGGCCGGGAACAGAGCAATGCTGGGCCCCAGAAAGGAGCTGGGGTGCAAACTTCACCAGCCGATTAAATAGCACCTTTGCCAGAATCTTTCTGTCCACACTGAGGAGCGCTATGGGACGCCAATTCTCAATGTGGAATGGATCTTTACCCTTTGACAGGATGATCAGGGCCGACCTCCTCATTGACTTTGGTAGAGTACCCGAGGAAAGACACTCATTTAATACCTCAGTCAAGAGGGGAACTAAGGTGTCCTTAAAGGTCTTATAAAACTCAGATGTTAAGCCATCCGGACCAGGTGATTTTTTGGGAGCAAGCCCCTCAATCACCAGACTGACTTCCTCTTCACTGATCATTTCCGTCAAAACGTCAAGAGAGGGGTCTACCCCTGGTTCAGGGACAGTTTCAGTCAGGAAAGCCGATATCTTATCACGATCAAGATCCCTCCTTGCCATGAGATGTGAGTAAAAGGATCTGACAACCTCCAGGATCCCTGATCTGGACCTTCTCAGAGAACCCGTACTATCAATCAGTCCTGACACAATCTTACTACTCACTGACATCCTGCAGTTTCTGTAAGGGTCGGGCGAGCGGTATTTCCCGTAATCCCTCTCAAAAACCAAAGATGCGTGCCTATCGTACTGACACCTCATAAGCAAAGACTTCACTCTGGAGATCTCCTCACGGCTACCCCCAGTCGAGACAAGACGTTCGAGTTTCCTCCTCAGGCCCTGATACAGGCGATACTTACTCAGACTCCTGAGGCTCGAGAGCTGGCGGAAGAATCTCCCCACCCTTTCCTTGAAGATCTCCCACCACTCAGACTTACTGCTGCAGAGATCCAGCAATGGTACCTGGCTCTGAACGAAATCCTCAAAGGACTGTCTTATCTCCGCTTCTTCCAAGAGAGACGAATTGAGCCTCCAGTAGCCCCTTCCCATTCGGGGGTCTCTGTAACATTCAGAGAAAACAAAATCATACAGTGGTCGGAGAACTCCACCTCCACAGCGGAAACGGCTGAAGAGACGGCTTCCTCCTTTAAATAAAACCTGTCTATTCTAGACCTACAACTACCCCTATGATAGGTGAACCCTGGGTGGCCTGGGGTGTGCCGAATGTGGACATCCACCAGGCGAGCCTCACTAGCTATACTATTAAGCGCGACGCTGTCGTAAGTCAGCTTGTCCCTGGAACCTCCCCTATCCTGGGGCCTCGTGACAGTATTAAAGTCCCCTCCAAAGACCACCTGCCGACTTGTAAAAAGATAGGGCTTGATCCTCATGAAGAGACACTTCCGGTCCCACTTGGACTGGGGACCATAGATGTTAATTAGACGAAGTTCTTGTCCCCTCATGAGGACATCCAGGATCAGGCACCTCCCCATTTCTAATTCAATAACCCGTCGGCATTCTACCGGTGCAGTAAAAGGACTGCCACCCCGCTATACGGCTCGGCCGCAAGAGACCAGTAGGAGGATCCGCGTCTCCACTCCCTTTTAGCTTTAAATACAGATGCCAAATCTGGCAGCCTGGTCTCCTGCAAAAACAAAATGTCAGCTTCAACCCGGCTGAAAAAATCAAAGGCCGCAAATCTAGCCGTATCTGACTTAATGCTGGCGACATTAATGGACGCCAGCGTCAACGGAGTGAGTGCCGCCATCATGGGTGATTGAATTAGATGGCTTTCTTTTCCCACTGCCCCCACCATCTTTTGCATCAGATGATGGCTTACCCCTTTTCAAACACACAGATGTGTCCATTTCACCTCCGTCCTTGTGCTCTGACTCCAGGCCAGCCCCCACCCCTGAGGACATGTTTTCCCCAGTAGAAGGAGGCTCGGCGTCCCCCGCAGGCCCAGGTGTCACCGCAACTCCCGGAACCTCCCCACTGGCTCCCTCCCTGAGGAGGGGAGGTGTCACCAATGGCTTGGAACCGGTTTGAGAGACTAATCAGAGGGGGTTGGTTGTACCTTCCTTTGGCATCTGGTGGGTGGGAGAAGATCTTAAATCTCCCTTTTTCCCTGTACGTTTTTACCCTGCTTTTGCCATCCCCCACTTCCCCTGTCATGGGGGATAATGAGGAGATGGCACCTTCCTCTTCCTGGATCCTCCTAACTTCCTCATCCAGCTCACTGTCCCTTTGGGCCTCAGCAGTAGCAGCAGTCTCAGGGGTGAGATCAGAGGTCATCCCAGCTTCCCCAGTTGCCTGAGGTTCCCGGGATTCGCCCATCTCCCTCTCCCTTCGGCGATTTTCCTGACGCCTCAGTTGGGCAGGCGTCTTTTGCTTACTTTTCTTCCCTGGCCCCTCTGTTCCTTCACTTCTGCCAGCCCCTGCCCCAGTAGAATTGGCCTCACGGCTTCCTCCCGCCGGGGCATTGACCGCATTGGCAAAGGAATGAGGGCAGCGACTGAATGGGTGACCTAAGTCACCACACAGGTGACACCTAATCTCTGCACATGATGCAGCGAGGTGGCCAATCTCCCCACACAGCGCGCACTTCTGTACAGTGCAGTTAGCACTGAAGTGTGTGGGGCTGCCGCATCTGTGACAGAGCTTCGGCTGACCCTGGTAGAAAATCTGGATGCGATCCCTTCCAAGGAAGGTGGCAGATGGTATGTGAGTAACTGTGTTTCCTAAAAGCCTAAGTTTTACCATAAACGTCCAGGCCCCAGACCAGATGCCATGTTCATCCCTGTTCTTCTTGGGAACCTCCACCACCTCCCCATATCGGCCGAGCCACGTCATGATGTCAATACACGAGAGTGACTCGTTACGGGTTAGAACGGTCACCCTCTTCACGTTGTTCTGACGAGACACTGCCTGGACGGCAAAATCTCGCCAGCTGGGCTCGTCCTTTGCCATCTCATAGTTCGACCAGAAGAGCTCAAGTCCCTCCGGCCGAACAAAGCTGACATCGAACTCAGGGGTCCCATAGGGATGTATCAAGGCGTAGATGTCTGTCGCCTTGAAGCCCATCTTTAGAAGGAGCTCAACTACTTCTGATCTTGAAGGACATGTATCACTGCCCCTCCACCTCAGACGGACCACATTCCTACGGAGAGCACCCTGCCCAGTTGTCGGGAGGGACCACGTGGTCTCCCCGCTCCTTTGCTCTCGGAAGGCTGAGAGGCCATGCCTATCTATCCAAAAGGATAGATCAACCTCCCTCCCTCTACATTGATTGTGCTCTCCCTCTCTTTAGAGCCTCCAGAAGACGCCGCTGCAAAACGCCGTCCCCAGAGCCAGAGGACAAGGAGGGCCCCCTACTCACCCCGGCTGTGACAGTAGCAAAGCTGCGCACAGGGGCTGCCACAGCCGGGGGCAACCGGACCAGGTTCCACACCCTCCCCACTTACCAAAGACCCTCCACCGCCCACTTCCATATCTTCCATCCCCAAACCAGCCTTACTTACAACAGATTCTGCGACCTCCCTTCCTTCCCTCCTAACACCATTCACTCCACCATCCAAACCCCCAGACATATTTTTATTAACAAAAACTTTCTGCCCCCACCTGCTCCCTCACTCATACTGGCTGAACCGGTGTGTTCTGGTGTAATGATTGGTACCTCAGCATCACTGGGCCCTGGGGCCGGAGCTGCCCCGAAAGACAGGACACAGCCCCAACCCCACTTTTATCATTGCCCTCCGCTTCCTCAGTACTGTTATTTACAACTTTTGGGCGCCGCTGATCCATTACTGGGCGCCGCTGATCCAAACGTTGCTGATCTGTTCTTTCATGGCGCCGCTCATCTGGACCAGCAGCGCCAATACAAAACAAAGGCTTTGGCCTCAGTTCTTGTCCTTCATTGGGAGGCGTAACCGTCATAGCTCCGACAACTCCTTCATGCCTCTGCTGTCCCGAGGAACAGCGTCATCAGCGGTTGGAGCCATCGGAGCTCCCGCAGCCATCTGTGGCGTGGAGCCACCCCTCCTCCCATCAGGAGCAAGCTCCAGCGCCAGAGATTTTCCTCTCATCCCCCGCAGTAACCTTCCTGTCCGGCTTTTCAGCCGGTGCCGCACCAGCTCCATCCCCATTACTGCAAACAGAGACGGAGCTCACCACCATATCAGATACCTCGCTCTCCCTCTCTCCTGCACCGAGTCCACTGCAGGACACGGGCTGGGCTGAGAAGAGGGGCTAATACAGTGAGCCGGCCCTGCGGTCGACCCGGGGTCCCAGGGAGGGGGTGTATACATATCTTACCTGCTCCTGGAGCTTGGTCTTCTTAGCCTTTTTCTTTCCCTCCCCAGGCGTCTCCGGTGGCAACTCATCACCAAAGCACAAGTCCTGGAAACGCACTGGGGACTCCAGGAGCTGGATCTCCTCCATTAGGGCCCCTCCCGGGCTGCAGGTCTCATACTCATCCCCCGAGCCGCAGCTGGGTGACCTTGCTATTTGGCGTGCAGGGGCCCACTGTACGGATTCTGCTCCTGCAGGCTGCCAGGTGGATCTTGCTGGTCATCATCATCATCATCCTCCTCCTGCTCGACTGGTTCCTTCTCCACCTGGCTGTCAGGCTGCAGCCCCATCTGCCCCTTCTCCTCCGCCATCTTCCGAAAACGTTCCTCGTTTAGGAGTTTTTCCTTAAACGGGCCGCTTTTCTCTCGGAGTACAGTCCGTCTTTGCTCAATCTCTCCAATGTCAGCTTGTAGCTGCTTTATTTGGTTCTGCAGCCCCTGCTTCTTCCTCTTTGGGGCCACTCCAACACAAGACCTCAAGCCGCGCAGCTCCTCCCGGAGCCTCCTCAGGGTCTTAGTCGCGTCTTCGTACTCACGGAGGTGGCTCATGACCCGGGATCCGTAGGTGGAAATGGACTCCCGGGCCCTCAGTACGCCCCAGCCTTCCTCCTCAAGATCTGCTTCACCTCCGTGAGCACTCGGCTTTTGCTGGGCCCCGGAAGGGCCACTCTCACCCATGCTGGCATTCGGGTCCTCCTTAATGGATCCAGCCTTGCGGCTCTTCCTTCGGTCCACAGACTCAGGGAGACAGAAGCCACATTACTGCGACTCCTGCCAGATCTTCTTACCCCTGAGTCCTCCATGCAGGCCAAACGCTGGCTTCTCCTGTCCCCTGAAGGCCTGCCGCTGGGAACAGGAGCCTGGGGCTTGCTTCCTCGCTCATGCCTGAGAACCCACTCTCCCCTGGGGAGGAGAGAGCCGGCCTCAGGTGGATAGGTTTTCCTCCAAACGCTCAGGAGCAGCAGCAGCACACAGCCACAGGCGACCACACCCACAGGTAATTGCAGCTCAGGAACAGCTGGTCCAGAGCTGCACTCACTATTCTGCTGGTGCAGTCACTGTGTACATACATTACTTATCCTGTACTGATCCTGAGTTACATCCTGTATTATACTCCAGAGCTGCACTCACTATTCTGCTGGTGCAGTCACTGTGTACATACATTACTTATCCTGTACTGATCCTGAGTTACATCCTGTATTATACTCCAGAGCTGCACTCACTATTCTGCTGGTGCAGTCACTGTGTACATACATTACTTATCCTGTACTGATCCTGAGTTACATCCTGTATTATACTCCAGAGCTGCACTCACTATTCTGCTGGTGCAGTCACTGTGTACATACATTACTTATCCTGTACTGATCCTGAGTTACATCCTGTATTATACTCCAGAGCTGCACTCACTATTCTGCTGGTGCAGTCACTGTGTACATACATTACTTATCCTGTACTGATCCTGAGTTACATCCTGTATTATACTCCAGAGCTGCACTCACTATTCTGCTGTTTATTTTTTACTCTAGCAGTGACATCCCTTTTTGTAGTAATGCAACGACTGCAGTCATAATACACGCGATGCGAGGAGATGAGATTCGGGAAGACCCTGTGTACATTTCGATAGAGAACTGTGATTCCAAAATGGCGACCTAATACGTTAGCACGTACGGCCTTTTCTACTGTAACAGTAAGAGCAGCTCTGGAGCACGAACAGCTTCTCTAAAAAGACAAATACGATAAAGATTTAAATAAGATGACATTTTTCAAAAGCCATGTTTTTGCGACGAGTAATAATAATAATATTAAGTGATGAGCGAAGTTCTGAAAAGATTAATTCAGCTTCTTCACTGAGATTAATGAAGAAATTTGTTTTGTTATGAATTATTTTGGCGGGCGTAGTGATGGGAAATGGTGATCACCCCCCCCCCCCCTTCATTGAACCCCCAGATGCCACGTTCAAGGCAGGCCTTTTAGGGGTTAATCAGGGTTAAAAAAAAATACATACTCATCTCTTTCATTTTTTCACGGAGAGTCTCGGCCATCTTGATTGAAGAAACGATGCGAAATCTCTTGCGGTGATATAATGACCTCATCATGTTGGCCCGCCGTGGTGACGTCATCTCTGAGATTTTGCGCGGTTTCTATAATCGGTTTGGCTGCGATGTCCTCTCTGCAAGCAACTGGATGAGGGGAGGATGTGCTTTTTATTTTTTTTGATTCGATTACCAGATTCGATTCATTACCCAAGAAGCGCAGGGAAGTTTGGCTTTGCAGTGAATCAAAGTTTTCCTGAAATTCGAATCAAAGTCAATTTATTTGGCTTCGATTCGCTCCACACTAATAATAATAATAATCCTATATTACACTCTTTATACTTGGTTTTGCCTCAGCCTAGTCCACAAATTAGTTTTTTGGCAGTTCGCCAGGTCAGTGTCACTGAAGCTCCGGAGTTCTCGGGATATTCAGAGAGAATTTTCTTGAGCAGTTTCAGAAGAACATATTCCAGCTTCTGGGTGAGTGATCAGCTCCTCCAGCTTCTGGGTGACTGATCAGCTCCTCCATCTTCTGGGTGAGTGATCAGCTCCTCCAGCTTCTGGCTGAGTGATCAGCTCCTCCAGCTTCTGGGTGAGTGATCAGCTCCGCCAGCTTCCGGGTGACTGATCAGCTCCTCCAGCTTCCGGGTGAGTGATCATCTCCTCCAGCTTCTGGGTGACTGATCAGCTCCTCCAGCTTCTGGCTGAGTGATCAGCTCCTCCAGCTTTTGGGTGAGTGATCAGCATCTCCATCTTCTGGGTGAGTGATCAGCTTCTCCAGCTTCTGGGTGACTGATCAGCTCCTCCATCTTCTGGGTGAGTGATCAGCTTCTCCAGCTTCTGGGTGAGTGATCAGCTCCTCCAGCTTCTGGGTGAGTGATCAGCTCCTCCAGCTTCTGGGTGACTGATCAGCTCCTCCATCTTCTGTGTGACTGATCAGCTCCTCCAGCTTCTGGGTGACTGATCAGCTCCTCCAGCTTCTGGGTGAGTGATCAGCTCCTCCAGCTTCTGGGTGACTGATCAGCTCCTCCATCTTCTGTGTGACTGATCAGCTCCTCCAGCTTCTGGGTGACTGATCAGCTTCTCCAGCTTCTGGGTGACTGATCAGCTCCTCCAGCTTCTGGGTGAGTGATCAGCATCTCTAGCTTCTGGGTGACTGATCAGCTCCTCCAGCTTCTGGCTGAGTGATCAGCTCCTCCAGCTTCTGGGCAAGTGATCAGCTCCTCCGGCTTCTGGCTGAGTGATCAGCTCCTCCATCTTCTGTGTGACTGATCAGCTCCTCCAGCTTCTGGGTGAGTGATCAGCTCCTCCAGCTTCCGGGTGACTGATCAGCTCCTTCAGCTTCTGGGTGACTGATCAGCTCCTCCATCTTCTGTGTGACTGATCAGCTCCTCCAGCTTCTGTGTGACTGATCAGCTCCTCCATCTTCTGTGTGACTGATCAGCTCCTCCAGCTTCTGGGTGACTGATCAGCTCCTCCAGCTTCTGGGTGACTGATCAGCTCCTCCGGCTTCCGGGTCGTTAGTATGGAAGAAATAAGAATAGAAAATCACTGGAATCAACTGGTGACTTTGGTGAGGACCCGAAAATTACGCTTTGGGCTCATGCTCACGACCTTTGCTTTTTTGTGGTCCGTTTTTCACGAATCCGTTGTTCAGTATCTGAGGTTTTTAGTCCTCTAATTTAAGTCCTCCTCCGTTCCGTTATTGCACAAAACATATCTGTATGGTTTCCGTATTTGATCCGTTTTTTGCGGATCGTATACTGAAACAGTAACTTATTAATCATCAAACACATGAGTGATATGTGCTGGGCATAGCATTTCTACAGTATTGATCCACAAAATACGGATGTGTTCCGTGTGCGTTGCGTATTTTTTGCGGACCCATTGACTTGACTGGGGCCTCAGACCGTGATTTGCGAACAATAATAGGACATGCACTACTTTTTTGCGGAACGGCCATGCGGACAAACGGAAATGGAATGCATACGAAGTAACTTCCGTATATTCTACAGCCCCATTGAAGTTAATGGTTCCGCATATGGTCCGCAAAAAAAAAAAAAACGGAACAGAAGCAGAAAGAAAATACGGTCGTGTGCATGAGCCCTTTATCTGATATATTAGACGACGGCATAGAAAGTAATCCTATGTCTCCTGGAGAGGCTGCAGGAAACACATTGTCCTCACTGTCCCGACAATGTATCAGCGCAGCCACAATGTATCAGTCTGGAGCCCAGTTTGTTTACATTGCACAGCATTGTCTGGAATGGATACAATTGTAGCCAGCCCTCAAACCATGGCAACAATTAGGTCTGCACAGGTTTTTGATTCAAGATGTGTTCCCATCCACTGACATCAGGCAGAGATCTTGACAATGGTGAGGACGAGGCTCGTTATCATTTCGTATAACTGAGCTGAGGCGTCACTTGAAACATCTTGGGAGGACATTTTCAACAAGGGATTTTTAAAGCCAGCTTTTCTTGAGTCTGCCTTGCCATAATTGGTCCCACTTTGACGGAACGTTGGACCTCATTTTTGCCACTTGACACTTTTGAAAAGTGTAGTAAAAGTGAATTAGGTGCACGTCAGATTCATCAGAAATCGGAAAAAGGCACAATCTGGGTGTTAAACAGAAACGGTAGTAAAATCAGCCGAATCAGTTGTTATGTGCCCCCCCCCCCTTTAAGAGAGAGAGATGTAAAATTGCTAATTTTTGTGCAAAAAAAGTCGTTTTTTTCATGCCAGTTTTCTGATGTAAATATAAATACTAATTCCCCTCTACAAATTCTGTAGGGGGCTGCCGCCTGACACTGGAGTCTTATTAGCTTCGGGAGGGTCTTTCGGACCCCTTAGACACCAGTGCGTTGCGAGCTCTGTCTATGCCGCCTGCAGCCCGTGGCCCTCAGGATATTTACACATCGTCTTGTATAACTGATCAATATTTCACCATCAGAAATGGCGGCTGCAGAGTAAAGCGCAGTAACCCTCGACACCCGCTGAGGAATTTCCCTGTTTTGATCTCAGAGGGGATTTTACATCCACACGATCTACGAGTTACAGGAAAATTCAATTACGAAGATGTTTCCAGTGGAGATGCCATATAAATTATTGAACCTTTTAGCTTTCTCGGTGCAATGTGATTTTTTTTAATATACATTTTTATGTGAAATGTGAGGGGCCATGAAAACCTCATTGTGATAAAGAAGAATGTAGGATTTTTTCATATTTTTTCTTCTAATATAAGCAAATTCCACCGGGTACATGAAACCCACAATAATTCAGCATCATGGCAGTATGATGAAGAATTTCATGGGAGTTAGAATGTTTCCATTCACTGACAGTAAGAAGAGATCTTAAAAAGTGTGAGGAACTGAAACACAACGTTTATTAACCCTATAGGAACGCTGTTTTTTCAATCCTTTTTTTTTCAATCTGCACATTTCAAAAGCCATAACTTTTCCTTCAATGTATCCATATGGGGACTTTGGTTTTTTGAGGAATGAGTTGTGTTTTTTAATGCTGCCACGTTGGGGGACTTCTGATGTATTGTATAACTTTTAAAAACTCTTTTGGGGGTGATTGTTAAAAAAAGGCTGTAATTTTGCCTTTATTTTTGGATTTTGTTTTTAACATGCGGTGACCAAATAACTGCATTCTGTGGGTTAGTACTGACACTTTTATATAGTTCTTTTATGTCTTTTCTACCTTTGTAAAAAAAAACATCAAATTTTTGGTTTACTTTGCTGCTTTTAAAGGGTAAAAAATGTTTTTAATTTTCCTAAACTCTAGAAAAAAAAATCCCAGGATCGCACATCCACATGCCGTGCATTAATCTATTGCCTGTCCATGAGACACTTTGTATACGTTTGTATCAATATGCATCGGCCCGCGCGCTGCGTGTTGTTGGGCTGCTGGGTCTTGCCGCCTGCGAGTTGCAATGACCGTGGTCGTCATGTGGTGCTGCTGTGCCATATTAGAGCAGGGACCCCTCATTAGAGGTCACCTTGATGTGCTGAGTGGCCTATACATTGTGATCAAAATGTAAACAAACTGTATACATATCCGTTTTTTCTAGTGTTTGGCGGTTTATTTTTCAATCAACAGAGATGTATGAGAGCAGTTTTTTTGTTTGTTTTTGACGAGTTGTTTTTATTGGTGCTATTTTGGGTAAATACGATGTTTTGAATGGCTTTTATTGTATTTTGGTAGGTGACATGAAAAAAATGCAATAGCAGGGCGGAAATCAAGAGTGTATGACCCCCCCCCCTCCCCCTACAGAATCTGCCATGGACGCTCTTCTTTCCCTCTACATTGTACAATGTCTTTTTGATTCATTCCCGGCGACTGCCTCTTGTATGCCTTCCTTCCTATCTACAGCCTGTGTGATCTGCTCTCCTTGATTGCTTTCCCCACTCTCCACACTCTGATCTACTTTAAGCAACCTCCTCCCCCTCTTTGCTGCTCTCTCTGACAACGAGAGAAGGGAGGGGAAGAGCGGAGAGAGCTGTGAGAAACAGTTACTAATGGATTGTTATAAGGGAGCTGAGGGACGTACACTCTGCAGAAGCAAAATAGTAGGAAATTAATGAAGATTATGGAGAAAGTTGTTAATTTTGCATTTAAGAGGCGAATGAACAACAGTGACCGCTGTGCCGTATCGGCCGGGGGAGGGATAACATGTACAGTGACTGGGTCACCTGTATGCCTAATGGGATAACTGCCGTTAATTGGGGTGGTCCATTATTGTAGGAAGGGGAAGCCCATCGCTATTTCATAAAGCTAGGGGATGCCCGTCACTTTCCCATAATGCAGGGAGGGGATGCCCGTCACTTTCCCATAATGCAGGGAGGGGATGCCCGTCACTTTCCCATAATGCAGGGAGGGGATGCCAGTCACTTTCCCATAATGCAGGGAGGGGATGCCCGTCACTTTCCCATAATGCAGGGAGGGGATGCCCGTCACTTTCCCATAATGCAGGGAGGGGATGCCCGTCACTTTCCCATAATGCAGGGAGGGGATGCCCGTCACTTTCCCATAATGCAGGGAGGGGATGCCCGTCACTTTCCCATAATGTACGGAGGGGATGCCCGTCACTTTCCCATAATGTAGGGAGGGGATGCCCGTCACTTTCCCATAATGTAGGGAGGGGATGCCCGTCACTTTTCCATAATGTAGGGAGGGGATGCCCGTCACTTTCCCATAATGTAGGGAGGGGATGCCCGTCACTTTCCCATAATGCAGGGAGGGGATGCCCGTCACTTTCCCATAATGCAGGGAGGGGATGCCCGATACTTTCCCATAATGCAGGGAGGGGATGCCCGTCACTTTCCCATAATGCAGGGAGGGGATGCCCGTCACTTTCCCATAACGTAGGGAGGGGATGCCCGTCACTTTTGCCACAATGACCGATGTGGGGAAACATAGTGTGAAGTGACCATCGACAAACACTAGAAGACGGAGGAGGTTGCAGACAGTAGGGGGCGCTGTTCTGGTTTTGGCAGTGAGACTCTCATGCACCGCTGCAGTACATCCTATCATACACTGTACATCTCCGGCCAATCTAAGGCCAATAAGATAATGGGTTGCATCAAAGGGGCATAGATGCCCGTGATGAGAACATAGTCCTACCACTTTACACATCACTGGTCAGACCACACATGGAGGACTGTGTACAGTTCTGGGCTCCTGTGAACAAGGCAGACATAGCAGAGCTGGAGAGGGTTCAGAGGAGGGCAACTAAAGTAATAACTGGAATGGAGCAACTACAGGACCCTGAAAGGTTATCAAAATTAGGGTTATTCACTCTAGAAAAAAGACGACTGAGGGGAGATCTAATAACTATGTATAAATATATCAGGGGTCAGTACAGAGATCACTCCCATCATCTATTTATCCCCAGGACTGTGACGAGGGGACATCGTGACTACCTCTCAGACAGGATATACAGGCAGGTTGTCAGCAGTAATAGATGTTCCTGTAGTATAAGGTGTGGATCTCATGTCTGATCACATGTCATTATATCAGTGATGTCATCAGCAGGGGGCGGGGCTGTGACTACCTCTCAGACAGGATATACAGGCAGGTTGTCAGCAGTGATAGATGTTCCTGTAGTATAAGGTGTGGATCTCATGTCTGATCACATGTCATTATATCAGTGATGTCATCAGCAGGGGGCGGGGCTGTGACTACCTCTCAGACAGGATATACAGGCAGGTTGTCAGCAGTGATAGATGTTCCTGTAGTATAAGGTGTGGATCTCATGTCTGATCACATGTCATTATATCAGTGATGTCATCAGCAGGGGCGGGGCTGTGACTACCTCTCAGACAGGATATACAGGCAGGTTGTCAGCAGTAATAGATGTTCCTGTAGTATAAGGTGTGGATCTCATGTCTGATCACATGTCATTAAATCAGTGATGTCATCAGCAGGGGGCGGGGCTGTGACTACCCCTCAGACAGGATATACAGGCAGGTTGTCAGCAGTAATAGATGTTCCTGTAGTATAAGGTGTGGATCTTATGTCTGATCACATGTCATTATATCAGTGATGTCATCAGCAGGGGGCAGGGCTGTGACTACCTCTCAGACAGGATATACAGGCAGGTTGTCAGCAGTAATAGATGTTCCTGTAGTATAAGGTGTGGATCTCATGTCTGATCACATGTCATTATATCAGTGATGTCATCAGCAGGGGGCGGGGCTGTGACTACCTCTCAGACAGGATATACAGGCAGGTTGTCAGCAGTAATAGATGTTCCTGTAGTATAAGGTGTGGATCTCATGTCTGATCACATGTCATTATATCAGTGATGTCATCAGCAGGGGGCAGGGCTGTGACTACCTCTCAGACAGGATACACAGGCAGGTTGTCAGCAGTAATAGATGTTCCTGTAGTATAAGGTGTGGATCTCATGTCGAGGGGACATCCTCTGCGTCTGGAGGAAAGAAGGTTTGTACACAAACATAGAAAAGGGTTCTTCACGGTAAGAGCAGTGAGACTATGGACTCTTTACTGTAAGAGCAGTGAGACTATGGACTCTTTACTGTAAGAGCAGTGAGACTATGGACTCCTAACTGTAAGAGCAGTGAGACTATGGACTCTTTACTGTAAGAGCAGTGAGACTATGGACTCTTTACTGTAAGAGCAGTGAGACTATGGACTCTTTACTGTAAGAGCAGTGAGACTATGGACTCCTAACTGTAAGAGCAGTGAGACTATGGACTCTTTACTGTAAGAGCAGTGAGACTATGGACTCCTAACTGTAAGAGCAGTGAGACTATGGACTCTTTACTGTAAGAGCAGTGAGACTATGGACTCTTTACTGTAAGAGCAGTGAGACTATGGACTCTTTACTGTAAGAGCAGTGAGACTATGGACTCTTTACTGTAAGAGCAGTGAGACTATGGACTCCTAACTGTAAGAGCAGTGAGACTATGGACTCTTTACTGTAAGAGCAGTGAGACTATGGACTCTTTACTGTAAGAGCAGTGAGACTATGGACTCTGTACTGTAAGAGCAGTGAGACTATGGACTCTTTACTGTAAGAGCAGTGAGACTATGGAACTCTTTACTGTAAGAGCAGTGAGACTATGGACTCCTAACTGTAAGAGCAGTGAGACTATGGACTCTTTACTGTAAGAGCAGTGAGACTATGGACTCTTTACTGTAAGAGCAGTGAGACTATGGACTCTTTACTGTAAGAGCAGTGAGACTATGGACTCTTAACTGTAAGAGCAGTGAGACTATGGACTCTTTACTGTAAGAGCAGTGAGACTATGGACTCTTTACTGTAAGAGCAGTGAGACTATGGACTCTTTACTGTAAGAGCAGTGAGACTATGGACTCTTTACTGTAAGAGCAGTGAGACTATGGACTCCTAACTGTAAGAGCAGTGAGACTATGGACTCTTTACTGTAAGAGCAGTGAGACTATGGACTCTTTACTGTAAGAGCAGTGAGACTATGGACTCTTTACTGTAAGAGCAGTGAGACTATGGACTCCTAACTGTAAGAGCAGTGAGACTATGGACTCTTTACTGTAAGAGCAGTGAGACTATGGACTCTTTACTGTAAGAGCAGTGAGACTATGGACTCTTTACTGTAAGAGCAGTGAGACTATGGACTCCTAACTGTAAGAGCAGTGAGACTATGGACTCTTTACTGTAAGAGCAGTGAGACTATGGACTCTTTACTGTAAGAGCAGTGAGACTATGGACTCTGTACTGTAAGAGCAGTGAGACTATGGACTCTTTACTGTAAGAGCAGTGAGACTATGGAACTCTCTGCCTGAGGAGGTGGTGATGGTGAGTACAATAAAGGAATTCAGGAGGGGCCTGGATGTATTTCTGGAGTATAATAATATTACAGGTTATAGCTACTAGAGAGGGGTCGTTGATCCAGGGAGTTATTCTGATGCCTGATTGGAGTCAGGAAGGAATTTTTTCCCTTAAGTAGGAAAATTGGCTTCTGCCTCACAGGGGTTTTTTGCCTTCCTCTGGATCAACTTGCAGGAAACAGGTCGAACTGGATGGACAGATGTATTTTTTCGGCCTTATATACTATGTTACTATGTTACTATCTCCAATCTGGCCGCCGTCTCCTCGTCCTTGTCTGAATGGAGGACAGAATTCCCATATTTCGGGCAGTCATGCATGGCCGGCATAGAGTGAATGAGTCTGACGTGTGGATATATTTATATTCAGCCGAGCGATCACCGCTCAGTAATCAGCATTCCGCCACGTGACACAAACCGCGCCAAACTGCTCATTATACTGTTATTACAGGATACATTGTATCAGAGAGATAATGAGTGAGGGGCAAAAACCAGCAACAAGGATAAGTCAGAGGAGGGGCCCATCACCATGTGATAATAGCCATATTCTAAACTGCTAAAGAAGAGCATCATGGGAGAGCGCAGCTCCACCCCAACTAGTGCCAGGTTACTCATCCCTGTGACAACCTCTCAGACAGGATATACAGGCAGGTTGTCAGCAGTAATAGATATTCCTGTAGTATAAGGTGTGGATCTGATGTCTGATCACATGTCATTATATCAGTGATGTCATCAGCAGGGCGGGGCTATGACAACCTCTCAGACAGGATATACAGGCAGGTTGTCAGCAGTAATAGATGTTCCTGTAGTATAAGGTGTGGATCTCATGTCTGATCACATGTCATTATATCAGTGATGTCATCAGCAGGGGGCGGGGCTGTGACTACCTCTCAGACAGGATATACAGGCAGGTTGTCAGCAGTAATAGATGTTCCTGTAGTATAAGTGTGGATCTCATGTCTGATCACATGTCATTATATCAGTGATGTCATCAGCAGGGGCGGGCTGTGACTACCTCTCAGACAGGATATACAGGCAGGTTGTCAGCAGTAATAGATTTTCCTGTAGTATAAGGTGTGGATCTCATGTCTGATCACATGTCATTATATCAGTGATGTCATCAGTAGGGGGCGGGCTGTGACTACCCCTCAGACAGGATATACAGGCAGGTTGTCAGCAGTAATAGATGTTCCTGTAGTATAAGGTGAGGATCCCATGTCTGATCACATGTCATTATATCAGTGATGTCATCAGCAGGGGGCGGGCTGTGACTACCTCTCAGACAGGATATACAGGCAGGTTGTCAGCATTAATAGATGTTCCTGTAGTATAAGGTGAGGATCTCATGTCTGATCACATGTCATTATATCAGTGATGTCATCAGCAGGGGGCGGGGCTGTGACTACCTCTCAGACAGGATATACAGGCAGGTTGTCAGCAGTAATAGATGTTCCTGTAGTATAAGGTGTGGATCTCATGTCTGATCACATGTCATTATATCAGTGATGTCATCAGCAGGGGCGGGGCTGTGACTACCCTCTCAGACAGGATATACAGGCAGGTTGTCAGCAGTAATAGATGTTCCTGTAGTATAAGGTGTGGATCTCATGTCTGATCACATGTCATTATATCAGTGATGTCATCAGCAGGGGCGGGGCTGTGACTACCTCTCAGACAGGATATACAGGCAGGTTGTCAGCAGTAATAGATGTTCCTGTAGTATAAGGTGTGGATCTCATGTCTGATCACATGTCATTATATCAGTGATGTCATCAGCAGGGGCGGGGCTGTGACTACCTCTCAGACAGGATATACAGGCAGGTTGTCAGCAGTAATAGATGTTCCTGTAGTATAAGGTGTGGATCTCATGTCTGATCACATGTCATTATATCAGTGATGTCATCAGCAGAGGCGGGGCTGTGACTACCTCTCAGACAGGATATACAGGCAGGTTGTCAGCAGTAATAGATGTTCCTGTAGTATAAGGTGTGGATCTCATGTCTGATCACATGTCATTATATCAGTGATGTCATCAGCAGGGGCCGGGCTGTGACTACCCCTCAGACAGGATATACAGGCAGGTTGTCAGCAGTAATAGATGTTCCTGTAGTATAAGGTGTGGATCTCATGTCTGATCACATGTCATTATATCAGTGATGTCACCAGCAGGGGCGGGGCTGTGACTACCTCTCAGACAGGATATACAGGCAGGTTGTCAGCAGTAATAGATGTTCCTGTAGTATAAGGTGTGGATCTCATGTCTGATCACATGTCATTATGTCAGTGATGTCATCAGCAGGGGCGGGGCTGTGACTACCTCTCAGACAGGATATACAGGCAGGTTGTCAGCAGTAATAGATGTTCCTGTAGTATAAGGGGTGGATCTCATGTCTGATCACATGTCATTATATCAGTGATGTCATCAGCAGGGCGGGGCTGTGACTACCTCTCAGACAGGATATACAGGCTGGTTGTCAGCAGTAATAGATGTTCCTGTAGTATAAGGTGTGGATCTCATGTCTGATCACATGTCATTATATCAGTGATGTCATCAGCAGGAGGCGGGGCTGTGACTACCTCTCAGACAGGATATACAGGCAGGTTGTCAGCAGTAATAGATGTTCCTGTAGTATAAGGTGTGGATCTCATGTCTGATCACATGTCATTATATCAGTGATGTCATCAGTAGGGGGCGGGGCTGTGACTACCTCTCAGACAGGATATACAGGCAGGTTGTCAGCAGTAATAGATATTCCTGTAGTATTAGCAATGCCAAAATCACAGTAAAGACTGACACAGGAAGAGAAATAGCAGAGAGACAATTCACACAAGGGACTTTTATGACTGCCTATAGTACTGTAGTACCGCAGTATATAGTATATACACCGGGTGGTGATAACTGAGCGTTGGCCGCGTGCACATTACGAGGCTGATTTACATATTCGCAGATTTCAGCCGGGCACAGAATGAGCCATTAACCCGCACAGGATGATGAGAGACCTGATAATCTGCCGACAGGAGATGGGATGGAAATCGGCGCTGTCTCCAAGTTTCTCTCTGCGATCTCGGCGCTCCTGCTGACTTACTACTACGAGCATACTTCTACTTGTCGTTTCCCTCATTCCCTCATAAAAATGTAGCATAGTCCCTGAGATATCCATTAAAGTGTATCTGCAGTTTGTTTTTCTTATTTCTCAGTCCTGCTCACATGCTCAGTTTCATCCTTCAACTGCCTCCTGAGCTGTCATTGGGAAAGAGCTGCAGCAGAATGGACACGCCCTGAGCTGCAGCAGAATGGACACGCCCCTGAGCTGCAGCAGAATGGACACGTCCCTGAGCTGCAGCAGAAAGGACACTCCTTGGAGCTGCCAGCTTGATATAAATCTAGCAGAACAATGAATGGGGAGATCTCTGGATCTAGCTTTGTTAGAAAGCATCATTTACTATATGAGCTCTGATTTTCATTTCTTGCATTACTTTTGGGATAACCCCTTTAAGTTAAAATTTAGGCGCACGCACATTAATAAAGGTGAGCCTTTGTGTTTCAATTCTATCCTATTTTTTAGATCTCTGCTTGCTGTCAGCGAGTAAAAGCACTGTTATATCCTTTCAGAGGCAGTAGACCCGTACACAGCTAGTCCTGATCTCAGTTTAGAGATAGATACAATTGTATCAGTCTGACAATGCTCTGGACTCCAGACTGAAACAATTGTATCCACTTCTCAGCTGGAGAGCAGGACCAACAATGCAATGGGACAAATGACCACTTCCATAATCCGACAAGGAGGACACCTGAGAGAGGACCTGTCCGGGAAGAAGAGCATGTATGGTCACCCGGCTTAGATTGCTCTGCTGGATTTGTTTCAGGATGGCAGATCAGGGCTGTGTCGCTTTGGCTGCAGCTCCCCCAATCACGTCTCAGCAGCGCCGGGAGTCCCTTGGTTTTTTGCAGTGTGGGATGTCCCTCGGTTTTTGCAGTGTGGGGCCTCCCTTGGTTTTTGCAATGTGGGCCTCCCTTGGTTTTTGCAGTGCGGGGCTTCCCTTGGTTTTTTGCAGTGTGGGGCGTCCCGTGGATTTTGCAGTGTGGGGCATCCCTCACTTTTTGCAGTGTGGGGCGCCCTCGGTTTTTTCATTGTGAGGCGTCCTCGGTTTTTGCATTGTGGGGCGTCCATTGGATTTTGCAGTGTGGGATGTCCCTCAGTTTTTGCAGCACAGGGAGTCCCTCAGTTTTTGCAGTGTGGGGCGTCCCTCGGTTTGTCCAGTGTGCGGCCTCCCTCGGTTTGTCCAGTGTGCGGCCTCCCTCGGTTTTTGCAGTGTGGGGCCTCCCTCGGTTTTTGCAGTGTGGGGCCTCCCTCGGTTTTTGCAGTGTGGGCCCTCCCTTGGTTTTTGCAGTGTGGGCCCTCCCTCGGTTTCTGCAGTGTGGGCCCTCCCTCTGTTTTTGTAGAGCGGGGCGTCCTTTAGTTTTTACAATGTGGGGCCTCCCTCGGTTTTTTTCAGCGCAGGGAGTTCCTTGGTTTTTTGCAGTGTGGGATGTCTCTTGTTTTTGCAGTGTGGGGCGTCCCTTGGTTTTTGTAGTGTGGGGCGTCCCTCTGTTTTTGCAGTGTGGGGCGCCCTCGGTTTTTGCAGTGTGGGGCCTCCTCGGTTTTTGCACTGTGGGGCCTCCTCGGTTTTTGCATTGTGGAGCGCCCTTGGTTTTTGCAGCGCAGGGTGTCCCTCACTTTTGCAGTGTGGGCGTCCTCGGTTTTTCATTGTGGGCGTCCATTGAATTTTGCAGTGTGGATGTCCCTCGGTTTTTGCAGCACAGGGCGTCCCTCAGTTTTGCAGTGTGGGCGTCCTCGGTTTGTCCAGTGTGGGCGTCCCTCGGTTTGTCCAGTGTGGGGCGTCCCTTGGTTTTTGCAGTGTGGGGCCTCCCTCGGTTTTTGCAGTGTGGGGCCTCCCTTGGTTTTTGCAGTGTGGGGCCTCCCTCGGTTTTTGCAGTGTGGAGCCTCCCTCGGTTTTTGCAGTGTGGGGCGTCCCTTGGTTTTTGCAGTGTGGGGCTTCCCTCGGTTTTTGCAGTGTGGGGCGCCCTCGGTTTTTGCAGTGTGGGGCCTCCTCGTTTTGCAGTGTGGGACGTCCTCGGCTTTTGCAGTGTG
>CM065597.1:4786844-5176172 GCA_033119425.1 Bufotes viridis
GGAAGCATGCCCCTGAGACAGCAGAGTGGAAGCATGCCCCTGAGACAGCAGAGTGGAAGCATGCCCCTGAGACAGCAGAGTGGAAGCATGCCCCTGAGACAGCACAGTGGAAGCATGCCCCTGAGACAGCAGAGTGGAAGCATGTCCCTGAGAGAGCAAAGCGGAAGCATTCCCATGAGACAGCAGGGTGGAAGCATGCCCCTGAGACAGCAGGGTGGAAGCATGCCCCTGAGACAGCTGAGTGTAAGCATGCTCCTAAGACAGCATGGTGGAAGCATGCCCCTGAGACAGCTGGGTGGAAGCATGCCCTGAGACAGCAGGGTGGAAACATGCTCCTGAGACAGCAGAGCGGAAGAATGCTCCTGAGACAGCAGGGTGGAAGCATGCTCCTGAGACAGCACAGTGGGAGTATGCTCCTGAGACAGCACAGTGGGAGTATGCTCCTGAGACAGCAGAGTGGAAGCATGCCCCTGAGACAGCAGAGTGGAAGCATACCTCTAAGACAGCAGGGTGGAAGCATGCCCCTGAGACAGCAGGGTGGAAGCATGCCCCTGAGACAGCAATGTGGAAACATGCTCCTGAGACAGCAGAGTGGAAGCATACCCCTGAGACAGCAGAGTGGAAGCATACCCCTGAGACAGCAGAGTGGAAGCATGCCCCTGAGACAGCAGAGTGGAAGCATGCCCCTGAGACAGCAGAGTGGAAGCATGCCCCTGAGACAGCAGAGTGGAAGCATGCCCCTGAGACAGCAGGGTGGAAGCATGCCCCTGAGACAGCAGAGTGGAAGCATGCCCCTGAGACAGCAGGGTGGAAGCATGCCCCTGAGACAGCAGAGTGGAAGCATGCCCCTGAGACAGCAGGGTGGAAGCATACCCCTGAGATAGCAGGGTGGAAGCATGCTCCTGAGACAGCACATTGGGAGTATGCTCCTGAGACAGCACAGTGGAAGCATGCCCCTGAGACAGCAGAGTGGAAGCATGCCCCTGAGACAGCAGGGTGGAAGCATACCTCTAAGACAGCAGGGTGGAAGCATGTCCCTGAGACAGCAGGGTAGAAGCATACCTCTAAGACAGCAGGGTGGGAGCATGCCCCTGACACATGTTTGTTTTGTTCCCTACATGGCTTGGGGCAAACGGAAAACGGGACTTCTTGAGGCTTAATTTCAAAAATGGTTTTCTTCCTGCCACTCTTCCATAAGGGGCTCCTCCAGATTAACCATGGGCCTCTTGGCTGCTTCTCTAAATAGTGCTCTCCTTACCTGGGCTGTCAGTTTAGGTGGCCGCTAAGTGCTTCCTTCATTCCATTTTATTTGGAATGAGCCCCTTTTCCTATTTTTGCTATCAGTTCATGATGTATTGTGCAGCCATTTTTTAACCAGCCTTGTTTGCCTTATGGCTATGCACTTGTGAGTGTAGATGCATATCTGCTTAGTCCGAACTCTGTCATATAGTATATATTGAGGGTGGCACCTCTCTTGGACTGAGCAACGCCCAAGTACCTGGGACTTCTTGGCACAAAAGCAATTTAGCTGGTTCCTGCAGTGCCCTTAATAAAAGGTGACTGGTAAGTCTATGAGAGGCAGTAACTGTAATGTTAGGGACCCTTGTGCGGAAGCCACCGTGAAGTGGTACATGGGCCCGACATACTTTTGATCAAAAATGCGCACTAAGTGCTTCCTTCATTCCATTTTATTTGGAATGAGCCCTTTTCCTATTTTTGCTATCAGTTTATGATGTATTGTGCAGCCATCTTTAACCAGTTTAGGTGGACGGCCATGCCTTGGTAGGATTTCAGTCGTGCCATACTCCATTTTCGGATAATGGATTGAACAGTGCTCCGTGAGATGTTCAGAGCTTGGGATATTTCTTTCTAAACCTACCTTGCTTTATACTTCTTCACAACTTTATCCTTGACCTGTCTGGTGTGTTCCTAGGTTTTCAATATTCTGTTTGATCACTAATGTTCTCAGGCAAACCTCTGAGACCTTCACAGAACAGCGGTAGTTATACTGAGAATAAATTACACACAGGTGGGCTCTATGTACTAATGAGGTGAATTCTAAAGGCAATTGGTACAAGAATATAACTACTATCATACTGCCTCCTCTGTACAAGAATATAACTACTATAATACTTCCTCCTATGTACAAGAATATAACTACTATAATACTGCCTCCTATGTACAAGATTATAACTACTATAATACTGCTACTATGTACAAGAATATAACTACTATAATACTGCCTCCTATGTACAAGAATATAACTACTATAATACTGCCTCCTATGTACAAGAATATAACTACTATAATACTGCTCTGATGTACAAGAATATAACTACTATAATACTGCCTCCTATGTACAAGAAAAAAACTATTATAATACGGCTCCTATGTACAAGAATATAACTACTATAATACTGCCTCCTATGTACAAGAATATAAGTACTATCATACTGCCTCCTATGTACAAGAATATAACTACTATAATACTGCCTCCTATGTACAAAAATATAACTACTATAATACTGCTCCTATATACTAGAATATAACTACTATAATACTGCTCCTATGTATAAGAATATAACTACTATAATACTACTCCTATGTACAAGAATATAACTACTATAATACTGCCTCCTATGTACAAGAATATAACTACTATAATACTGCCTCCTATGTACAAGAATATAACTACTATAATACTGCCTCCTATGTACAAGAATATAACTACTATAATACTGCTCCTATGTACAAGAATATAACTACTATAATACTGCTCCTATGTACAAGAATATAACTACTATAATACTGCTCCTATGTACAAGAATATAACTACTATAATACTGCCTCCTATGTACAAGAATATAACTACTATAATACTGCTCCTATGTACAAGAATATAACTACTATAATACTGCCTCCTATGTACAAGAATATAACTACTATAATACTGCTCCTATGTACAAGAATATAACTACTATAATACTGCCTCCTATGTACAAGAATATAACTACTATAATACTGCCTCCTATGTACAAGAATATAACTACTATAATACTGCTTCCTATGTACAAGAATATAACTACTATAATACTGCTCCTATGTACAAGAATATAACTACTATAATACTGCTCCTATGTACAAGAATATAACTACTATAATACTGCTCCTATGTACAAGAATATAACTACTATAATACTGCTCCTATGTACAATAATATAACTAAATACTGCTCCTATGTACAAGAATATAACTACTATAATACTGCTACTATGTACAAGAATATAACTACTATAACACTGCTCCTATGTACAAGTATATAACTACTATAATACTACCTCCTATGAACAAGAATATAACTACTATAATACTGCCTCCTATGAACAAGAATATAACTACTATAATACTGACTCCTATGTACAAGAATATAACTACTATAATACTGCTTCTATGTACAAGAATATAACTACTATAATACTGCTCCTATGTACAAGAATATACCTACTATAATACTGCTCCTATGTATAAGAATGTAACTACTACAATACTGCCTCCTATGTATAAGAATATAACTACTATAATACTGCTCCTATGTACAAGACTATAACTACTATAATACTGCCTCCTATGTACAAGAATATAACTACTATAATACTGTCCCTATGAATAAGAACACAACTACAGTACTATAATACTGCTCCTATGTATAAGAATATAACCACTATAATACTGCCTCCTATGTACAAGAATATAACTACAGTACTATAATACTGCCTCCTATGTACAATAATATATCTACTATAATACTTCCTCTAATGTACAAGAATATAACTACTATAATACTGCTGCTTATGTACAAGAATATCACTACTATAATACTGCCTCCTATGTACAAGAATATAACTATTATAATACTGCACTTATGTACAAGAATATAACAACTATAATACTGCTCCTATGTACAAGAATATAACTACTATAATACTGCCTCCTACGTACATGAATGTAACTACTATAATACTGCCTCCTATGTACAAGAATATAAGTACTATAATACTGCTCCTATGTACAAGAATATAACTACTATAATACTGCTCCTATATACAAGAATACAACTACTATAATACTGCACCTATGTACAAGAATATAACTACTATAATACTGCTCCTGTGTACAAGAATATATCTACTATAATACTGCACCTATGTACAAGAATATAACTACTATAATACTGCTCCTATATACAAGAATATAACTACTATAATACTGCTCCTATGTACAAGAATATAACTACTATAATACTGCTCCTATGTACAAGAATATAACTACTATAATACTGCTCCTATGTACAAGAATATAACTACTATAATACTGTCTCCTATGTACAAGAATATAACTACTATAATACTGCTCCTATGTACAAGAATATAACTACTATAATACTGCTCCTATGTACAAGAATATAACTACTATAATACTGCTCCTATGTACAAGAATATAACTACTATAATACTGCTCCTATGTACAAGAATGTAACTACTATAATACTGCCTCCTATGTACAAGAATATAACTACTATAATACTGCTCCTATGTACAAGAATATAACTACTATAATACTGCTCCTATGTACAAGAATGTAACTACTATAATAGTGCCTCCTATATATTACAATATAACTACTATAATACTGCCTCTTATGTACAAGAATGTAACTACTATAATGCTGCTCCTATGTACAAGAATATAACTACTATAATACTGCCTCCTATGTACAAGAATATAACTACTATAATTCTGCTCTATGTACAGGAATATAACTGCTATAATACTGCCTCCTATGTACAGGAATATAACTACTATAATACTGCTCCTATCTACACGAATATAACTACTATAATACTGCTCCTATGTACAGGAATATAACTACTATAATACTGCTTCTATGTATAAGAATATAACTACTATAATACTGCTCCTATGTACAAGAATATAACTACTATAATACTGCTCCTATGTACAGGAATATAACTACTCTAATACTGCCTCCTATGAACAAGAGTATAACTACTATAATACTGCCTCCTATGAACAAGAATATAACTATTATAATACTGCTCCTATGTACAAGAATATAACTACTATAATACTGCCTCCTATGTCCAGGAATATAACTGCTATAATACTGCTCCTATGTACAAGAATATAACTACTATAATACTGCTCCTATGTACAAGAATATAACTACTATAATACTGCTCCTATGTACAAGAATATAACTAAAATAATAATGCTCCTATGTACAAGAATATAACTACTATAATACTGCTCCTATGTACAGGAATATAACTGCTATAATACTGTCCCTATGTACTATTATTGTACTGTCTGATCACTCTGTGCTAATATCTCTGGTGCCGCTGACAGAGCCTGAGCTGTAGGACTTCATCCAACATTAGTATGCAGGATTTCGGACACGTTTGGGGCTCAGCTGTGACCCAGAGACTAAAATTCTGCTGTGAAAGTATACAGTTTTCCGTTTTCTCCTGAAGCAAGTTTCTGAAAGTGAATCATTATACTAAAAATGAAAAAAAGAGAAATTGCTGCCGGCAAATAAATCTGCTGATATAAACAGCTGTAATGTTCTATAGCAGGGTCGGCAACCCTCAGTGAAGCGCTCCGTGTGCCGAGCCATACAGGAAAGTAGTATTCCACAAATATGTGACATTAACCAGGTATTTACTAGCGACGTTCCAAAATTTCTCAACAAAACAACACTGCCTGACCTGCTCGGCTTAAAGAGGATTACACATTTTCAGAAAAATTGCCTTCCGGCAAATGTCTGGATAGCAAAGATTGTCACTGCTCTTTGGAATCCTCTTTAGGGACCAATATATGTGGGACCCCCACCAACCAAACACTCATTGAAAGTGGGGAAGGGCTGCCCTCCCCCACCACTGTCCGACATACATTGGTGCCCCAGATACTGGTGACCCCCACAGAGCTGCACCAATCACAATTAGATATCACCTCCTCGCAGACTAATCACATTCCGACAACATCCCCCCCCCCCCCAGATAGCATGTTTCCCATCCCCCCCCAGAAATCCTTTTCAGGCTCATCATTCCTTCCCCCAAAGTAGACAGAAAGCTGTTTTCCCTTTATAACGAGCCTCTTCTATCCCCCCAGCTATCGTGTTCGGACTCACAACCTCCCCCCACCCACAATCTGGTCACAGTGCTCATACCCTCATCTCCCTAAGCCCACTTTCTTCCCCCACTGCAAATCTGGCCATATGCTCATTGCCCCATCTCCCAAGCTCACCCCCCCCCTCCCAAATACAGCCACATGCTTGTCTTCCCATCTCCCCTTCCTGCCCCCAACCCCAATCTGGTCACACACAGACTGTCAGTATACGTTTGTTTATAGCGGTTGTTCTGTTCCAGTATCTTGATTGTGTATTGGTATGCTCCCCCCCCCCCTGTTTTAAGGTTTCTAGTTAGTTCAGCCAAGCCACTCCCTGTTTTCCCAGTCATGCATTGCTGTTAGTGTGTGCTCAGCTTTCTGAGAAGAATTTCCACCTTCTTAGCAAAGAGATATTGTTGGCATAATTCTTTTACCATCTAAATTCCCTGCAACATCTTGTAATACAGTCTCCGGATTAAAAAGCTACTTGATTCACTCCTGGGTGTCTGTTGCATAAACTGTAAGTGGAGAATCTCTGATTCAACAAGTCACCTCCGTGCGCATAGAGGCTGCTCTCTCAAAGATGCGTGATTGTATAAAGCTGACATTTGAAATGCCACAGTAAAATAATTGACTTAGTACTCTCCTTCTCCCGCTAAGGAAATAATATTCTCCTCCTCCAAGTAATAAGCCATCATCATTAGTCTTCTGCTTGCTGCAGTTGAGGGTAATATCTTATACTGCTCAGTACTGCATTCTCTAGGACCGCAGAAGCTTCTAGCAATTGCAATTTCATACAGGCTAGGAACTGCATTCAGCCTGTTTTCTGAGGTAAATATCGTCTGCCTGCGGTAAGCTATTAAAAGACTGAACCACCACTAGAGGTCGCTGCTGTGTTACAAATGGAATTGCAAGATACAACTAAAAGTATCTCCAAACCCTCATTAAAAATGCAAGAGGCCCTCTTATCTAATAAAATTGAGTTATGTAATAATTTATCCATTTTGTGAGAAAAGACTGAGCAATGTATGGATGCAGCACATGGATCAGGCTATAATGAAGATCAATCAAAGGCCATGTGTACAAAATTGAATAAGACCTATAAAAGTTATAATAGACTGTCTGAAAATATTTTTTTCTGTTATCAAGTCTCAACTCAGAGGAATTGATCCTAGAATTACAGACCCACACTGCACTTACTGATGAAAGATATATCAGATTTGTGGCAGTCAAGTCAATGCTAGAGGACAAGATATCACAACAATATGAAACTGCGTCCTGCCATTCTAACCTTTCAAGGCACTCCAAGGCTTCATCCCGTTCCTCGAAAGCTATTGCTCAGTCCTTATCACTAAGGTGTCGCTCACAGCACTCTTCGCTGAGTACTTCATTGGTGTTGTCACGCGCAAAAGCGTAAGCAGCGAAGGTACAAGCTCACTGCATTAGAAAGTAAGCAGCCATTAAGGCACAAGTCGCAGAGACACAAGCCCAATCTCAAGCTAATCAAGCAGCTATACAAGCCCAATCTCAAGCTAATCAAGCAGCTATACAGGCTCAGGTGCAAGCAACCAAAGCCAAGGCTGAAGCTGAGTTGGAGGTCCTTCAGAAGGAAAGGGAAGAAGCAGCAGCCATGGCTGAACTCAGAGTTCTTGAAGAAGCTGCTGAAGAAGAAGAAGTTTATCATATGATATCCTATGTTCAAGATATCTAATGACTCAGAAGGACGTACCCTGCAATTCGTCCTAGACCAAAGCAAAGTCAATGCATTTGCACCAAAACATTTGGCCTCTGCACACCAGCCTGCTGAACTTATGCGAGTAGAAAAAGAGGCAGCTGATAACTATACAGTTGACCCCAGTCCAGTAGACATTTCTCTTTCTTTCAAACCTCTGGCATCTTACACAGTATTTCAGGTGCCATTAGAGACCAAGCCGCTTCAAGCTCATAAAATCACATTAAAACCTCCTGAGACTAGTCACATAGCGACCAAGAAGCTGGCGCCAACATTACCAGATGTGAAGCCTTCACTTACGCTCAACCCAGCTGCCACTCCATTCCACCCAGGATCAATCAGGTGGAACCTAGAACCAGTTAGCTGGCACAAGCCCCATTCCGATCAAGGCAGGGAGAGTCATGGCAGTGAGAGTACCAACCGACCAACCACTACCATCACGCCCAGATGCACAGAGGTATGTGGAGAAGGACTTGTGTGTGGTAAGTCTTGTTCTAAGATTTGCCTCATGGATGTGTTTCCTACTGCACAACTAGAGAAGACCATAAGAATGTATGCTATTCTAGATGACCAAAGTAATTGTTTCCTAGCTAGCCCTAAGTTCTTGTTCTTTGATCTGTTTAGGATAGAGGGAGAAACTACACCCTACACTCTAGGAACATGCTCTGGTCTTGTGACAACCTCAGGAAGAAGAGCTAATGGTTTCACCTTGAAGCCCATCAAAGGAGATAAGAAACTTTCTCTTCCAACCCTTATTGAATGCGACAAATTTCCGGACACAAGGGATGAAATTCTCACACCTGAAGCCGCACAGCATCACCCTCATCTCAGAAACATAGCCAGAGAGATTCCTCCCCTTGATAGCCATGCCGAGATCTTACTCTTGCTAGGCAGAGACATTCAATGCTCCATATGCCCAGAAACTTACAGTGGGTTGGATCATCGTGGGGGATGTATGTCTGGACAGAACCCGCAGACCCTGCCAAGTACACTCCTTCAGAACCGACGTATTAGGGAGGGGACGAACTTCTTACTTCAGGCAGTGTCCCAACCACTACTATGTGCAAGAGGTTCCTTGCCCAAATATTCAAAAAACTTGTTCATCAGAAAGCAGCTTAAATCCCAAGGAGTCAGCTGCAGAAGAATGTTCCTAGACATAAGGGCAGCTTGTAGAAAGGCCTCCAGGATCTCAATTGGAGCCCTCTTCAAGCCCTTCCCAGCTTTGCAGTCCTCACACAGTTGATCATGATGAATCCTATATCATCACTGACAACAAGCCTTCTGATTCATGTAGTTCTGATGAGATCCCACAGAAATGTGAGCCTTACAGTCGACCGTTTGACAATGATTTTGTAAAGGAAGTATCTTCTGAATGTCAACAACCCAAGTCTGTATGTACAAAAACAGATGCCATTTCTGAAGTGAAAAGCAGGCATGAGCATTCGCGTTCACTATCTATAAACAGTAAGCAATCTACATCTAAATCTGCCTCACAAAATAAGCGCTCCCGCTCTAAATCTTTGGCAAGATGAAGGAGAACCAAGTCTCGCTCAGCTTCTAATGAAAGCAACAGACAATCTCCTGTAGTAAAAAAAGAAGAAATCTACATCTGGGGTGCATAAAAGATTACTCAAGAATAAACCAGAAGAGATAAGAAATATTTATAAGTTTTGGTGGATGCAGGTAAAACATCTCGCCAGTCAGTTCTTGAAAAGGTGGAGAAGAAAGTTCCTCTGCCTCTTGCAAGAACGCAGAAGGTGGCAAGAACCAAGTCCTAATTTAAAGGAAGAAGATTTTGTTCTTTTAAGAGACCAACAAGTTGATCGTCTTGACTGGACTCCTGAAATTATTACTAAGTCGTTTCCAGTTCAGATGGGAAGGTTCGTAAGGTGGAAATTAGAACCGCGAGAGGTGGAGTAATCAGGACCTTCTTCCGCCCTGTTACAGAAGCTGTGTTACTCATCCATGCATAACTTCCATGTTGAGATTCTTTCTACCAAGGATGCTCAACATCTTCTAAAACAGTTTCCAGTCACAGCTCTATGGCCTGAACTGAAGACATATCCTTTTTTGATTTGAATAAATGTTCATTGCATGTTTCCTTTTCAGGTTTATGGACATTATTCATTGTTATTTTATGCAATTCCATTGAATGCATATTTATAGTGGTATCTACCGATACCAGACGGGGAGTGTTCTGTTCCAGTATCTTGATTGTGTATTGGAATGCTTCTCTCTTCTCCCCCCTGTTTTCAGGTTTCTAGTTAGTTCAGCCTAGCCACTCCATGTTTTCCCAGTCATGCATTGCTGTTAGTGTGTGCTCAGCATTTCTGAGGAGAATCTCTATCTTCTTAGCAAGGAGATATTGTTAGCATAATTATTTTACCATCTAGATTCCCTGCAACATCTTGTAATACAATCTCCGGATTAAAATCTACTTGATTAACTCCTGGGTGTCTGATGTGTAAACTGTAAGACGAGAATGTCCGATTCAACAAGTCACCTCCGTGCGCATAGAGGTTGCTCTCTCACAGATGCGTGATTGTATAAAGCTGACATTTTGAAATGCCACAGCGGTCTTGAGGAGGAGGAGACGCGCAGCGGTGAGGTATAGTAGCGTAGCAGAGTGCCACTCTCTACTAACGCTCCTCTGTGGAGTCCGGGGCGGGAAGCGTGAGGGGCGGGCCTAGCAGACGTGTTGTGCATGACGCGTCTGAAGATCTTAAAGTGGTACAGCGCGGCGGAGGGGCATCCAACAAATGGCGACATGATTAAAAAGTCTTGCCATCATCTGGTGACAGCTGGCATGCCCGCAGAATCCGGTCTGCGTACCACATTTGGCACGCGTGCCGCAGGTTGCCGGCCACTGTTCTACAGGGACAAAAGATTGGGGTGACAGTAATCTATTAAAGGGGTTGTCCCACAAAAAATATTCTACAGTTTTTAATCCAGCTCCTAGATCGGAATATGTTTGTAATTGCATGTAATTCAAAATTTAGCATAGCCACGGAGTTATTCAATAAAATGTATCTGTATAGCGCCACCTGCTGTTTGTTCTTTTTCTTATTTCTTTGACCTGCTAACTGAGAAGGCCGCACATGCTCAGTTTTATCCTTCATCTGCCTCCTGAGCTGTGATAGGGAGAGCTGAGACATGCCCCCTTAACTGCAGCAGAAAAGACACGCCCCTTGAGCCGTCAGCTTAGTATAAATCTAGCAGAGTAATAAATCAGGAGATCTCTGGATCCATGTGAGATGCAGGGCTGGTTCTGGCTTTCTTAGAAAGAGATTGTCATGTACTGTATGATTTCTGATTATCATTTTTCACATTAGTCATGGGATCACCTCATTAAATAAATGGAAGTGTGAGCGGTTTACATATTACCATATGAATATATTAGAACTATTTCACAAGGATCCTATCAGGGAAGGGCTCCAAATCATTCATTACAATTCCAATACGCAATTCAGCGCAATTAAAGAATTCTGTCCAATACCCCTGAGGACGCCAGCATAGCTGGCGAAACATGTTGGGGACGGAAGATTAGGGTTTTAATGTGCTGCTGGAATCTATAGGGACAGTTAGTGTATATGTGACTAAGCTTTGATTGGAGCTGTGATATTAGCAGCGGTGCGCTGTAGTTTAATGCTATCCACCAAATTAGAGTGGATACACGTGTTACAGTATACAATAGTGTGAAAGTGGTCATGGCTTAAGTGCACATCCATTACAACAGTGTTCACTGCTCAAACGGTAATCCCTTTAGTAAAACCGGCAGTGGTTTTAAACTCACGTGTGCTCACAAAAGTATTAATTTTAAGATGATAAATAAAGGTTAATTTTTAGATACTAATTGTATCAGGGATAAAAGAGGCTTTAATTGCGCTGAATTGCGTATTGGAATTGTAACATATGTATGTATAGAAGCAAATACTACAGTAATAATACAGCGGAACAATCTGTACTTATGTACACAGTGACTGCACCAGCAGAATAGTGAGTGCAGCTCTGGAGTATAATACAGGATGTAACTCAGGATCAGTACAGGATAAGTAATGTAATGTACACAGTGACTGCACCAGCAGAATAGTGAGTGCGGCTCTGGAGTATAATACAGGATGTAACTCAGGATCAGTACAGGATCAGTAATGTATGTACACAGTGACTCCACCAGCAGAATAGTGAGTGCAGCTCTGGAGTATAATACAGGATGTAACTCAGGATCAGTACAGGATAAGTAATATATGTACACAGTGACTCCACCAGCAGAATAGTGAGTGCAGCTCTGGAGTATAATACAGGATGTAACTCAGGATCAGTACAGGATAAGTAATATATGTACACAGTGACTCCACCAGCAGAATAGTGAGAGCAGCTCTGGAGTATAATACAGGATGTAACTCAGGATCAGTACAGGATAAGTAATGTATGTACACAGTGACTGCACCAGCAGAATAGTGAGTGCAGCTCTGGAGTATAATACAGGATGTAACTCAGGATCAGTACAGGATAAGTAATATATGTACACAGTGACTTCACCAGCAGAATAGTGAGAGCAGCTCTGGAGTATAATACAGGATGTAACTCAGGATCAGTACAGGATAAGTAATGTATGTACACAGTGACTGCACCAGCAGAATAGTGAGTGCAGCTCTGGAGTATAATACAGGATGTAACTCAGGATCAGTAAAGGATAAGTAATGTATGTACACAGTGACTGCACCAGCAGAATAGTGAGTGCAGCTCTGGAGTATAATACAGGATGTAACTAAGGATCAGTACTGGATAAGTAATGTATGTACACAGTGACTGCACCAGCAGAATAGTGAGTGCAGCTCTGGAGTATAATACAGGATGTAACTCAGGATCAGTACAGGATAAGTAATGTATGTACACAGTAACTGCACCAGCAGAATAGTGAGTGCAGCTCTGGAGTATAATACAGGATGTAACTCAGGATCAGTACAGGATAAGTAATGTATGTACACAGTGACTGCACCAGCAGAATAGTGAGTGCAGCTCTGGAGTATAATACAGGATGTAACTCAGGATCAGTAAAGGATAAGTAATGTATGTACACAGTGACTGCACCAGCAGAATAGTGAGTGCAGCTCTGGAGTATAATACAGGATGTAACTCAGGATCAGTACTGGATAAGTAATGTATGTACACAGTGACTGCACCAGCAGAATAGTGAGTGCAGCTCTGGAGTATAATACAGGATGTAACTCAGGATCAGTACAGGATAAGTAATGTATGTACACAGTGACTGCACCAGCAGAATAGTGAGTGCAGCTCTGGAGTATAATACAGGATGTAACTCAGGATCAGTACAGGATAAGTAATGTATGTACACAGTGACTCAAGAAGCAGAATAGTGAGTGCAGCTCTGGAGTATAATACAGGATGTAACTCAGGATCAGTACAGAATAAGTAATGTATGTACACAGTGACTGCACCAGCAGAATAGTGAGTGCAGCTCTGGAATATAATACAGGATGTAACTCAGGATCAGTGCAGGATAAGTAATGTATGTACACAGTGACTGCACCAGCAGAAAAGTGAGTGCAGCTCTGGAGTATAATACAGGATGTAACTCAGGATCAGTAAAGGATAAGTAATGTATGTACACAGTGACTGCACCAGCAGAATAGTGAGTGCAGCTCTGGAGTAAAATACAGGATGTAACTCAGGATCAGTGCAGGATAGGTAATGTATGTACACAGTAACTGCACCAGCAGAATAGTGAGTGCAGCTCTGGAGTATAATACAGGATGTAACTCAGGATCAGTACAGGATAAGTAATGTATGTACACAGTGACTGCAGCAGCAGAATACTGAGTGCAGCTCTGGAGTATAATACAGGATGTAACTCAGGATCAGTACAGGATAAGTAATGTATGTACACAGTGACTGCACCAGCAGAATAGTGAGTGCAGCTCTGGAGTATTATACAGGATGTAACTCAGAATCAGTACAGTATAAGTAATGTATGTACACAGTGACTGCAGCAGCAGAATACTGAGTGCAGCTCTGGAGTATAATACAGGATGTAACTCGGGATCAGTAAAGGATAAGTAATGTATGTACACAGTGACTGCACCATCAGAATAGTGAGTGCAGCTCTGGAGTATAATGCAGGATGTAACTCAGGATCAGTACAGGATAAGTAATGTATGTACACAGTGACTGCACAAGCAGAATAGTGAGTGCAGCTCTGGAGTATAATACAGGATGTAACTCAGGATCAGTACAGGATAAGTAATGTATGTACACAGTGACTGCACCAGCAGAATACTGAGTGCAGCTCTGGAGTATAATATAGGATGTAACTCAGGATCAGTACAGGATAAGTAATGTATGTACACAGTGACTGCACCAGCAGAATAGTGAGTGCAGCTCTGGAGTATAATACAGGATGTAACTCAGGATCAGTACAGGATATGTAATGTATGTGCACAGTGACTTCACCAGCAGAATAGTGAGTTCAGCTCTGGAGTATAATACTGGATATACTTTGTATATGCCATCTGTATAATGTGGTCATAGTAAACCGGGGTTGCAGATTAGATTTCACTCAATTTGCTGTTTTTCAAACACATAAGGCGAGTTTCTATTGTACAATCACATTCTGTGAAGAGCTGTGACTGGAGCGATGTGGGGAATATATCCAGATGGTGAGTTAATGAATCCTCTACGTCTTATGTTTTTTTACTCCGTTTATTGTTAGCAGGAGACGAGCGGCAGGTAAATAAGCGGCGCCATTCCTGCTCCACAGTTCACACTGATAAACAGTGAATAGAAGGAACTTTTTGATTCTCAGTTGACATTTAAAGGGGTATTCCAATTATAAAAAGTAATCCCCTATCCACAGGATATGGGATCACTGTCAGATTGTTTGGGGTACTACGGCTGGGACCCCCAATGATTATGAGAATGAAGCCCCCGTACCTGGCGAAGCCCCCTGAAAAAGAGCGTCGCTCCATGCATTTCAATGGGAGCACCGGAAATAGACTCTGATACTCCCTCTGAAAAAATGGAGCATCTGCGCACATTTGAGACCAGCCACTCTGTTCATTTCAGGGGGCTCCATGGGGTCCAGGGCTCCTGTTTTCATGATCATGGTGGTCCCAGCAGTAGGACCCCTCACTAATCTGATAGTTCTGTGGATACGGGATAACTTGTCATAACCGGAATACCCCTTTAATAAGGTGTGTAAGTCTCCCAGCAGGATGAGAACATTGTGACATAGTTGTAAAGGGTGCAGAGACAAACTGGGGCAGCCTCGTGGAGGAGGGGTAATATGCTTGGGCCCAATAGCTTCAAACTTCTCCTTTCCTGGAGACTTTGGTTCCTTTGTATTAAATGTGTCTGAGAAGCGGATTCGGTTTTCTACAGATTACATTACTTTTATAAAACTGCAAAAAAAAAAATGTATTTTTTCCCAGGTTGCATGCCCTGCTGGTTCAGATGCTGCAGTATAGTCAGGGAAAGACTACATGACCCATAGTGCAACGCAGGATCTTGCCGTGCATTGTGGGAACATTGTTGGTGTTGAGTCTTTCAGTCCAGTGTGGAAACATTTTTTCCAGAAAGAGTTTTTTATCCCCACGTCTGTAAGAAAGACATCTGAATGGAACAAACCCTCGGCTGTCCCTGGATATAAACAAAAATGTTCTCATTTACTGACAGCAAGCAGGGGTCTTGAATAATTTGGGATTTGCGTGTAAAGTCTGTTAGAAGGTTGCAGTCATTACCTGTGATGAAGGGGACCCTTAACCCCCGGCACAACTCCTGGAGAAGGGCCCCACCCCACTGAGCTATAGAGACGTGTCCAGGACAACTCACGCCCCCAGCTTCGATATTCTGCTCAGGCGACCGTCTATCACGGACTCGGAGGATCTAAAGCTAAGATTGAAGCGTTCCGTGTCTGGGTGACTGAGCCCGCCGAGGGTCTTTCGGGTTTCTAGAAAGCAGGAGCTATAACACCATCGTCTGATGTAGAGGTGTCATCATGGATCTGACAACTGCCGACCATCCAGACAACCGTCCCTGAGTCCTGCGGGGGGGACATGTCGGTGATCAGAAGACATCGAACATAGATGTACCCCCCAACTGGTGTCCAAAGAGGCAACTCATCCTGGCACAGACAAGGGAAAATCAACAAAGACCTGAAATGCGTTGTGACAAACATGTTTACATAGAGGCAAAAAAGCTGAATGGTCCCATAGCATAAAACCATTCATATAGTGCACAGGGGGCAACATTACCCCTCTAGGGCCGTGGTGGGCAATTCTTCTTTACTGGGGGAGAGAAGGCTTCCTGACTGGAGAAGGCTGACAATATCCTAGATGATCTCCATACTGTACCCCGGCTATCTCTGATACAGCAGCACCGACCGCCCTTACTGGAAAGAATCCCTCCCAGTACTGATCATGGACATGACCATCTCCTCTACATGCATTCCTCCTTCTTACTAGTCCATGGTCATCACCACTTGGAGCGGCGTCCGAACGGAAGAGTCGAGGGAGCGGTGAGCGTGAATGTGGCTTCTTTTTAGTTTTAATCCCCGATGAGCCACATAGAAAAAATATAATACCGCTGGACAACCTCTTTAACCCCTTAATGACGCAGCCTATTGTGGACTCACATTGTGTTTTTCTGTCAGTTCATTGGTGCCAATTTGGAGCACGTGCAACTTATTAAAAAATATATTCTGTGATGCTTTTTTTTTCTTTTTTGCGAGAGGCATCACCGGATAATTTAAAAGTTTGAGTTAAATTTTTTATTTTTCTGGAATAATGGAATTTTTTTAGTCCCCGTAGAGGACTTGTCATTCTCACTTACACATTGTGATACTTCGTTCAGAGCTTTATGGCAGCTTATTGGCACCGCTCCATGTTGGGGCACCGATGAGTTGACCGAGGGACCCTCCTCCCTGTTTTCACCACTAAGATTAGAAGCCTTGGTCATCACTGATTGCGGCATCTACAGGGTTAGGCTACTTTCATACTAGCGTTTTTACTGGATCCGACGGGTTCAGCAAAAACGCTCCCGTTACTGATAATACAACCGTCTGCATCCGTTATGAACTCCATTGAAAGTCGATGGAGGACGGATCCGTTTTCTATTGTGGCAGATTGCATCAGAGAAAACGGATTCGTCCCCATTGACTTACATTGGGGGTCTTACTCCGCATCCCAGGACGGAAAGCAAACTACAACATGTTGCGATTTGCTCTCCGGTCTCGAAGCGCAACTAAACGGAACGGAATAGAATGCATTTTGGAGCATTTTGTTCTGTTCAGTTCACTTTTGTCACCATTTACAATGAATAGGGACAAAACAAAATTGTTTTTTTTTTTCCGATATTGAGCCCCTATAACGGATCTCAATGTGAAAGTAGCCTTAAGCTGCTAGGATCGGAGTCACCTTCGATCTTGGCTGTCAGGGCGGTGTATTGGCGGTATAACACAGCTCCTGTGCCTTTCCATCAGTTTGCAGGAATGGCATGGACCCTATGATGTCATGTGGATGGACTGACATTTTTAACAGGGGGCGGGGCTTAGCATTTTTTGTCTCCTTTTGCTGACATAGTTCTGGGGGAGGGGGCTCCTTCTGCAGCCAGTCGACTCACGGTCAGAGAAAAGGAGGAAGAAGAGATTCCAGTCTATGGGACACAAGAGAAGATTAAAGGAATATGGTGGCACTGATAGACCGTCCTTAGGATAGGCTATAAATGGTTGGTTAGTGGACATCGACTGCGGGGCCCTGCCAGTCAGAATATGGCAGGGGCCACAGATTTCCTGTGAGGGGCTTAATGCATTCACTTCAGTAGGTCGAGTTGCGGTAATTAATCTGCCACGTGCAGGTTTGTTGATAACCCACCAATTTTGGGAATCTCCAAGATTAGATACGCTCACTGCGATCTGTGGCCTCATTACTGGTAGGGGCTTAGACCTCCACTGATGACATCATCAGTTACATCTCAGTGTGTGTACTCCACCGGGACATGTGGGATATAGCATTGTGTAGTGTAATGAGGCAGTGAAGCATCGTCCATTGTTCCACCAGAAGAAGGTGTCTGCCGCTTTCTGGAGGTGACATGGCGGTGCGCGGTAAATCACAGGAGCGTCCGGATCATTTATCAATATGACAGCCGTGTATTCTGCATGACAACCGGGCGCATCTGGACGGCAGGGACTGGGCCGAGCTCCAATGTCTGCGGCTCCTTCCAGATGTCACCCAGAGAAGGTCAGGGACCTCTCTTGGCTCCGTCCTACGTGTCCTTCAGAATCTCATAGTCTCCTTACTGTTCTGCATTGTGGAAGGCTTCATAACAGAACCTCTTAAAGGGCACTTCCGTCATTTTATCACATACTAACAGCCTCATATTTGATAATATTCTGTGAAGTCTTTCCCTGTATTCTGCTTCCTGTCCGGAGTCTTAAAGGGGTTGTCACACCATAAGGATTTCAAGGCAAGGAAACAGTAGCGGTACTCACCACTCCTACAAACTCGCCGCTCCTTTATTGAGGTTACGGATCCATACAGGTCATGTGTATGGGCGACATTACAAACCGGCGCTGGTGATTTACGTGGTCTGTGCTTCGTCTGGCCTCATTCATCATTACGCCGGCGTGCGTCTTTTACGTAGGGCATGGCGTCATCACCATAGTTACCATATCAACATGAACACTAAAACCCAGTGCAATGGACGTATTCAATTAGTATTATAGAAATACACTCAGGTCGTTCTTGTCCAATCCCTGTGGATCCGTGGCCCCGTTCTCATTATCCATCTCGCTTCTCTCGCCTAGAGCCCTTTATGTCTGTCCCCTCCTCTTAAAGGCATATGCACCACCTCTAGGTCGGCACATTTCAATACCCTGTTATCTCCATTGTTGACATCTTTTACATTTAACCTGGGGGACCCTGCGGCCGTTACTATAGATCTTATATGCTCTGTGAAGCGTTTACGCAAGCGTCTGATCGTCTTACCAATATCAAATCTCTCAGAAACGCATATTATCACTACAGGAAATAAACTGATGAACTACACGTCTGATTCCCCGTATTCTTCGCTTTTACAGGAGGGGCTCTGTCCTTTCGGGACCATCCCCCATAACGTAGGTCTTGGTCCCCTTTAATCTGCTCTGTATCAGCTGTTCTGTAATCGTGTTACTTTTTCTAAAGCTGATTTCCGAGCTGTTACTTACTTTCCTTTCAGCGGTTCATCATTCCTCAGAATGGGCCAATTACTCAGTATTGCATTACGAATCTCGGATGCCAATGTGAACACTGCTCTGTCTCCCCGTCTGTGGCTCCTTCCTTTCTTGTCTTATTTCTGGTTATCCAACCCCTATAATGCCCCCCAAAATGCCCGGGCCCTCATACTGGTTATACTTACCCTGCTCTCCGGCACCCGCATCGCTTCTGATGCCCGCAAAGCCACCGTTACATCTGCCCCTCACGCAGTTCAACACATCCAGCGATGGGGGCAGGGGTGTAACTAGAGTTCTATGGGCCCCAGGCAAAACTTTGAATTGCCCCCACGAGAATCCGCCCCCTCTTCCCCCGCGATCCTCTGCCCCCTCCCCCGTATGAAGCCATACATAAAAACAAAATAATACTCTACTTTTTTATTTTTAAATGTATGGCACACACTGGATGGGGGGGGGGGAGATGAATGGAACAAACAAGAGTAGGTAGTTGTTTTTTTCTTTTATGTAAGAAATGGCACACATCGGCGTCCGGCTTCATACGGAGGGGGGATATGAATGATGATCAGTGGTGCCGTGCGGCAGTGTGTCTGAATTCAGAAGGGCCCGCGCCGGCCATAATAAGGCAGCCAGGGGCAGCAAATAATGAGGGGCTCGGGGGCAAAATGAAAATGAAATACTCTGTGGGCAAAAAATTAAAAATATATAGAGAGTGGGGGCAGAATTAAATATAGCGAGACTCTCACTATATTTCATTTTGCCCCCATCCACTCCCTCTATACATTTCATTTTTTGCCCACAGAGTATTTCATTTTCACTTGCCCCCGGGCCCCTCATTATTTGCTGCCCCTGGCTGCCCTATTATGGCCGGTGCGGGCCCTTCTGAATTCAGACACACTGTCGCACGGCACCACTGATCATCATTCATGTCCCCCCTCCGTATGAAGCCGGACGCCGATGTGTGCCATTTTTTACATAAAAGAAAAAAACAACTACCTACTCTTGTTTGTTCCACTCTCCTCACATGAGGGCTGCGGCGGCCGGCGGGAGGTCATGGGTCTTGCGCGGACAAGTAAGTGCAGCCACACAAAATATAGGGAGGGCCCTCTGCACTTAATAAAAAACCTGCAGGGCTGCGGGGCCTGCTTTACTCATCTCTCCTGGGGGGCCCTGTGGGCATCTTTGACTTAGGGGCCCGGTCGCATTTGGGACCCCTGCGACTCCTATAGCTACGTCTCTGGATAGGGGAGGTGGCAGCCAGCCAATAGCAGACCTCGATTGGGGACGCGGGTGACACTAGGGAGGCTCCTTCCTGTAGCGGCCTGCTATTCGATGTTTTGATCCGCGCTGTGGGGAGATGCAGCGGTGGCCGTGCGGGCATCAGAAGCGTCGTGGGTGCCGGAGAGCGGGGTAAGTATAACCAGTATGAGGGGCCCGGACATTGGGGGGCATTATAGGGGTTGGGTAACCCCTTTTACTTCTCTGGGTAATTTCTCTCTCGGAGCCTAGTTTTTAATTTCTAGGTCTGTTCGGTGCATTCCGTTTCATCGCCGTTTATCCTCCGTAATCTTCTGTATTGCCTTGTTCACACAGGGTGGGTGGAAACTCCCGAAGTGCAAGAGAGAATTTGTGGCGGTCGATTTTCTCTACCCCTCTGGGGGCTTTCCCTTGACCCTCACCATGACACCCATAAACTGCACTTGGGTTCTACTTACGTTGCTTGTAACCCTCCTGTTCATGGTGTTGCATGTATTGAGGTGGTCCACAACTTCCCCATATTGCACTTCGGTACCAGTTCACACCACAGATATATCATCTGTAACCTCAGAAAGAGTTTTCTATGGGCCACATATTAATTTACAATTGTAAATATTTACTTCTCTTCAAATCTCGCTGGAAACACAATATGATAAGTACTGGAGTCCGGGGTCCCCATCGCAGTTCCGGCTTTCTGATTGATTTTTCACCAAACATAAATGCATTATCAGATAAAATAAACTCTAAACTTCTCAGGACTCTTATTCATTTTACCCAGGAAATGGCGGACAGTCCGCACCCCCGGTCATGCGGTATTCTAGTCTATAAACTTTCCAATAAGCAATTTTCATCCCGTTCTAACCCTTCTAGAGCTTTTAGGAAGTCGCCGTGTCCTTCAAATAAAGGACGCAGTAACCAATCAATGTACTGCGACAGGGACTCTGTAACAGAACCTGTCCCTGATACCATTGGGCGGCCCGGGCCGGTGGCCGCTCGATTGATTTATGCACCTTGGGTACGAAATACCATGTTGGCTTGGTAGGGCTCACTGGGTACAGTCTCTCCTCCTTGATATTGTTCCTGATTGGTGGGAATCCGACTGCTGGGACAACCTCCAATAACAAGAATATGGTGGCGGAGTCCCTGAAGTGAATGGATCGGTGGTCACCGATTCACCTCTATAGGACGGCTGGAAATAGCTGAGCACTGTACTTTCAGCGGTCCTATAGATGTGACCCCCACCGCATTCAGCCCTGGCACTCCAGCACCTCTTTCTTGTGATTGGACCCCCGCTGATCAGCTTCTCACACCGAGGACTAGTGATAAGTTCTTACGGTGTGACAACCCCTTTAACTTCCTGTCTAACTGGAATTTTAGCGCAGCAGTCTCACTTAACACTGTCAGCCAGACCAGCAATCAGGCCAGGGAGGAGCGAGGGGCGGAGACTCTATTAGATCAGACCACTTAACCCTATACTATCCTGGGACTGTGGCTGGGCAGGAACCTTTACCTGTCTGTGATATATGCTGCTGAAATAAAAAATAGCCAAAAAAGTCAAAATATTAAGTTTAACATGAATTTCCATTCAAAGGCTGGTTTCAGAAGCTGTACGATAAGGAGGTCCTGATGGTAGTGTGGGCTGCCTCCCAGAGGACCCCCGGAGTGTATTATGTATCCCAGTATGACGGGTGCAGCCTTCTTACATTAAGCCTCTTTCAAGTGTGAAGGGCCCTGAAATTCACCATTTCAGGTACAGACCCTCCCGAGTTGCTCCAGCAGGGGCCAAAGATGCCACGGTGAGGATTTTATGGGACACACGATTAGTAGAGAATCTGGGGGTTATCTGTACAGACAAACCTCAAGACCCCCAAACCCGCCTCCTCACTACACACACACACTAATCTACACCATTCCTGGACTCCATGTGGATACATTGCCCTGATACACTGTAACAAGTTCATCAGACTGTGATCTAGCCTGTAAGCAATGAGAGCTCCATTCACTGACAGCATACAGAGATCTGGAGAAGACTGAGGAAATGACACAAAGTTTCATAGAAAGTTTTCACCCCTCTCATCATATCCTGGCAGTGCTGGGCACAGGCCGTCCATTATCTGCTCATGTAGTTATTATTAAATGCAAATGTTATTACGCCTGCTTCAGCCTGACTGTATAAGTAAGTGCCCCCCGCAGCTCTGAATCTAGCGCAGAGCAATTATCAGGAGTTATGATGCCTGGCGCGCTGCCAAATGGTGGTTAGATCCGGGCACCTTCAGTTGGTTCATAGTTCTCTGCTGTCACACAGATTCATTTCACTATGAAGAGAAGCACAAACACTGGGGGTCCGGAGGATTTCTGGGACCACCGCTGGAAATGTTCTGCTGCGAGCGATGGAGAAAGTGCTGAAATATGGAGAGGCTCCAGAGAGATGTGGGGACCCGGGCAGAGTCAGGACTGCAGCGGCGGGGATCGGTAGAGAGAATTATGGCTTCTCTTATGTTCTCATGCCCCTCTGCCAGGGCCGGGTGGCCATAGACCTTACAGGGGGCGGCCTGAGTCCTCCTCACGGTCAGCTGTATTTTTTGATGGACTGTGGTATTTGGCTCTGTTGGGGCGGTATAATGTGCCGCAATATGGTATTGCTGGCCCTGCCTTCTATCAATTATTGATTTGATTAAGGGGGTTTTCCATGGGTTCGATATTGATGATTTATCCCTAATATCAGATCATTGGGGGTCCACCGCCCCCATCCGCTGCAGGGCCAGAACTAACAGTGGAGCAGGAAGCAGACAAGTCTATGCACTGTGCAATGGCCGAGCCGCTCGCTGCAGCTCAGCTCCCATTCAAGTCGATGGTAACCAGGCCTGGGGCTCCTGCAGACGTCGCCGGCGTTCCAGCAGTCAGATCCCTGCCATTCTGATACGGATGATGTATCCTGAGGACAGGTCATCAGCACTCAAGTCCTTGAGACACATCCATAGGAGAAGTGCAGGGATATTAAATGGATACAAAGCAGGGGCGGATTGGCGATGTACCTTAACGGGAAACTTCCCGGCGGGCCGATTGCCTACAGTATGCTTGGGGCGTCACCTTCCTTTTACACATTGTGTTAGTATGATAGGATTACAGCCGGGCAAGCTGCGGCCCGGTGCCCGCCCTACAATACACATTACACTCCACTCTTATGATAATGAGATTGCAGCAGGGCTGCCGCAGTGTGTATTGTGGCGAGGGCGATGGCCACTGTTCATCATCATGCCGCAATGTGCCTGCTCCTGATCGATGCGCCGCTGCTCTCGGATACCCCTCTCCTGCTATCAGGACCTGTGGCTCCTCCATGACCCTCCTGCTCCGGGTTACAGGCCAGAAGAGGGGCACATCAGGGTGACTATTACATTACTGGGGGCAGGTAGTTCATTATTTTTGGCTGTAGGGACATTACTGGGTCAGAGAAGACATTAATGAGGGTAGGGGAGCATTACTGTGGCTGCTCTAGGGATATTACTAGGCAGGCATTATAGTGACATTAGTGGAGTCAAGGGGGCATCATTATTATAAGAGGCACAATACAATGCATAATATTAATGCTGAGGCATTTTAAATACTAGGGTATACTTAATACTAGGGGCACTGTAGGGACATTATTATTACTAGAGGCACTGCGGATGCATTGTTATTATAGGGGGCATTGTAATTACTGAAGGCAAAATACATAATATAATTAACACTGGGGGCATCATTATTGCTTGAGACACTTTCATGCGGGGCATTATTATTACTGGGGGCACTAAGGTGGCATTTTTAATACCGGGGCATTAATTTTTCTGGAGGAATTATAGGGGGCACTGTAGGGGCACTACTATTACTGGAGGCACTGTCAGGGGCATTTTAGTACTGGAAGCACAACAGAGGCATTGTTATTGCTGGGGGCAGGCATTATTGTAACTGTGCACACTTACGGTATATTTTTGGAGGGCATTTGGGATCACAGTGGGCACAGTATTGATGGTGGCAGCCGGGTGACAATGTTAGGGCACCATGGTGGGGAAAATGATGGAATATTGAGGACACTAAGATGTCTGTGTGTCATACTCTGCAGAGATGGAAGACGGCTACAAGATGTCATCATAATAAGGAAAAAGAAGGTCTACATCAGAGGAGACGTCACAGGAGAAGTCACTGGATGTAAGAGGTATGGGGCTCTGTATTCTCCTGTATGTAAGAGGTATGTCGCTGTATCCTCCTGGATGTAAGAGGTATGTGGTGCTGTATTCTCCTGTATGTAAGAGGTATGTGGTGCTATATTCTCCTGTATGTAAGAGGTATGTGGTGCTGTATTCTCCTGTATGTAAGAGGTATGTCGCTGTATCCTCCTGGATGTAAGAGGTATGTGGTGCTGTATTCTCTTGTATGTAAGAGGTATGTGGTGCTGTATTCTCCTGGATGTAAGAGGTATGAGGCACTGTATGACCCTGGATGTAAGAGGTATGTGGTGCTGTATTCTCCTGGATGTAAGAGGTATGGGGCGCTGTATTCTCCTGTATGTAAGAGTTATGTGGTGCTGTATTCTCCTGTATGTAAGAGGTATGTGGTGCTGTATTCTCCTGTATGTAAGAGGTATGTGGTGCTGTATTCTCCTGTATGTAAGAGGTATGTGGTGCTGTATTCTCCTGGATGTAAGAGGTATGAGGCACTGTATGACCCTGGATGTAAGAGGTATGTGGTGCTGTATTCTCCTGGATGTAAGAGGTATGGGGCGCTGTATTCTCCTGTATGTAAGAGTTATGTGGTGCTGTATTCTCCTGTATGTAAGAGGTATGTGGTGCTGTATTCTCCTGTATGTAAGAGGTATGTGGTGCTGTATTCTCCTGGATGTAAGAGGTATGTGGTGCTGTATTACCCTGTATGTAAGAGGTATGAGGCGCTGTATGACCCTGGATGTAAGAGGTATGAGGCGCTGTATTACCCTGTATGTAAGAGGTATGAGGCGCTGTATTACCCTGTATGTAAGAGGTATGAGGCGCTGTATTACCCTGGATGTAAGAGGTATGAGGCGCTGTATTACTCCTGGATGTAAGAGGTATGAGGCGCTGTATTCTCCTGGATGTAAGAGGTATGTGGTGCTGTATTCTCCTGTATGTATGGTAATGATTAAAGACCAGTCCAAATGCTGAAGGTAAGACTGGCACTGTGCCATTGTCTGTGTGTTAACTTTTCATCTCCTTTCTCCATATCTGAATTAGATATGGAGGAAAAGCAGGATGACAGGACATGGCAGATGGCACTGGTCACCACACGGGGCAGCTTCTAGAGTTTTTGGTTCTACTGGGGCAGTTTATTGTGCTGCACTGAGCCCCAAAAAAAAATTCAGCACAAAATGCTGCTCCCTCTATGGTATTTATGGCCCCGCCCACTTGAGTTTACCCTGCCCACTCATGTTGGCCCCACCTTCTGTCAATCTTGGCCCGCCCACAACATAGGGCCACTTTTAGTTTTTTTTCCAGGACCACTTTAAATTCCCAGTGCGCCTCTGATACAAAGTATCCACTGGCGGAATCCTCTGCATGTTATTATTCTAGATGTAAAAGCTCCGCCCCTTCATACATCTGATCGCTCGTCTCAGACTCTGGCAGCGCAAAGCGGGGACGACTCTTCAAAGGGAAGCCTGGAAAATGAGCTGTTAGTTCTTCACATGTTCCCTATCAGATGAGACATCAGACGCTCTCCTGCCTCCATTGTTCTCCACGTTTAGTTCCTGCAATGTCTAATTAGCAGAACTGACATGTTCTTGAGAATCTCAGAAGGTTTCAGCCGCGGAAATCTTAAGCAAAGTTAAGAGTCTACTTCTGAATTCTCTGATGTCTCATCACCAGGAGATGATGAGCCACAAAACCATCGGAAAGGATTCAACAATTCAGTAATTAAAGGGACGTCCACCCACCAGTTATCAGCACATCAGCAGTGCGAGCAGTTTTGTTCTGGCAGCCATGTTGGTTATCATCTTTCAATTAGCCTCTCAGTAACGTCTCCCCTTATTGGTGCATCATCTTAAGAGACAGAACAGTTTCTGAGAAGATAACTCAAAGTCGACGACCAATATGGTCACAAAAATTACCGCAACCATAAAATGGTAAAATGTCTGTAAGGGTCCTGTGAGGACGATTACTTCAGGGAGACTACATGATACCAGGCCACAAAAGTACTGAAAGTTACAGCATTTACATTCAGCAGAGTGATCAGCATTACAGCTATTCAGATTCCACTGCAGGTGAGGGGAAACATGTTAAGACACCCATCAGCATAGTTCAGAACATGCAAACTCAAAAGCCTGGATTTCACAAGTGGACACCTATAGCCACAAGTGCCAGCTTATTGCTGTTAGCAAGAGAATCGGGAGAGAGATACTTTTGGCAGCTGGTTTACCCATCATCTGCCAATCCTCATCAACTGGGAGTGAAATTGCAGTTTGTGCAAACTACTGCTGGATGTACTACAACTTATCCTTTGCATTTAGTAAAGAGAGACTTTTATTCTTCTACTTCTGGCCTGATTCCATATACCACCTTTCTACTGCACCGATCTCCAGGGAGCGACGGCCTGAGGGAGTACACTGTGACACAATATCTAATTAGGGCGACTACCACTCCCATCCTCTGCTCAGATCCCCAGGGAGCAATGGCCTGAGGGAGTTCATTTGGCCAACAGCTTTCTATTCCAACAACACCATACACATAAATGCCAGGCCTTTATCGGCTGAGTATGGAGTGGAGGGAGGGACAGAAAGCCACTGCTGCATCCATCTGGCCTATCCAGACTCCCCTATCCCCTCCAGACCCCTTTGGCCCCTCCAGATTCTTCTGTCCCCTCCAGACCCCTTTGCCCTCCTGCAGACCCCTTTGGCCCCTCCAGATTCCTCTGTCCTCTCCAGACCCCTCTGCCCCCTGCAGACCCATTTGGCCCCTCTAGATTCCTCTGCAGACCCCTTTTACCCATCTAGATTCCTCTGCAGACCCCTTTTACACATCTAGATTCCTCTGCAGACCCCTTTTACACATCTAGATTCCTCTGCAGACCCTTTTACCCATCTAGATTCCTCTGCAGACCCCTTTTACCCATCTAGATTCCTCTGCAGACCCCTTTTACCCTTCTAGATTCCTCTGCAGACCCCTTTTACCCATCTAGATTCCTCTGCAGACCCCTTTTACACATCTAGATTCCTTTGCGGACTCCTTTTACCCCTCTAGATTCGTCTGCAGACCCCTTTTACCCATCTAGATTCCTCTGCAGACCCCTTTTACCCATCTAGATTCCTCTGCAGACCCCTTTTACCCATCTAGATTCCTCTGCAGACCACTTTTACACCTCTAGATTCCCCTACTTCCTATAGAGCTCGCTCAGGCCGCCGTCCCTCATGGCGTCACCTTCCTTCCCATGATGCGCTTTACAAAGCCCCAGAATTAAACCTAATTAAGGATTTGCTTAATGATTTTTAGACAGTAAAGGATGAGAAGCATTTTCCTCTCCAGATTCTATCGCCCCTTCTTCACATTTGTAAACCTCTTAGATGTTCTTGAGATTTAATTACAGCCTCGACGTCTCTTCAGCTGGAGTGTGACGCATCGGTCCATACACGTGCAGGCAAAACCAACCCGTTCTCCATGGAGGAGCCATTCAGCATATCCTAATGCTCCGTGCAGCAGGGAGAGGGTTAAATGTCATCTACTGCTGTTCACACTGCACATTCCAGATTACAGCGCCCTCATCTGCAACTATCATCCGTACTTATACTCCAGTCACAACCAAAGCTACATATAATATTCTGATACTTTCCCATTATTTCTGCTCGGTGCACAGTTAGGGAAATGTTTCTGTTTTGAAACCAGCACCTGTGTGAACGGAGCCTTAGAGCTAAGATGAGGCCACAGGCAAGACAAAGCTAAGCCGAAAGCAACCAAAAGGATTTTGAAAGTAGCTCTGGATGTGAATGGAAAAGACTGAATAAAATTTGTGAAAATTGGTACAAAAACATAAAATAAGGGAGCCCTTATCTACCATAAAAACATTTAACTGTTCCCTAAAGCTATTGCAAGATCAGCAACGAGAGAGGCAGGGATGCAAGGTGTGATGGGAGGAGAAGGGATGAGGCCGGGAGCAAATAAACAAGAAAGGCATGGAATCCCAGGTGGCATGAACAAGAACCAGGTTGGAGACATGTTGGAGGGGTCTGGAGAGGAGGTTGGAGACATGTTGGAGGGGTCTGGAGAGGAGGTTGGAGCCATGTTGGAGGGGTCTGGAGAGGAGGTTGGAGACATGTTGAAGGGTCTGGAGAGGAGGTTGGAGACATGTTGGAGGGGTCTGGAGAGGAGGTTGGAGACATGTTGGAGGGGTCTGGAGAGGAGGTTGGAGACATGTTGGAGGGGTCTGGAGAGGAGGTTAGAGACATGTTGGAGGGTCTGGAGAGGAGGTTAGAGACATGTTGGAGGGGTCTGGAGAGGAGGTTAGAGACATGTTGGAGGGGTCTGGAGAGGTAGAGCATGTTGAGGGCGAGGAGGTCAGCCATGTTGGAGGGGTCTGGAGAGGAGGTTGGAGACATGTTGGAGGGGTCTGGAGAGGAGGTTAGAGACATGTTGGAGGGGTCTGGAGAGGAGGTCAGAGCCATGTTGGAGGGGTCTGGAGAGGAGGTTGGAGACATGTTGGAGGGGTCTGGAGAGGAGGTTGGAGACATGTTGGAGGGGTCTGGAGAGGAGGTTGGAGACATGTTGGAGGGGTCTGGAGAGGAGGTCAGAGCCATGTTGGAGGGGTCTGGAGAGGAGGTTGGAGACACGTTGGAGGGGTCTGGAGAGGAGGTTGGAGACATGTTGGAGGGGTCTGGAGAGGAGGTCAGAGCCATGTTGGAGGGGTCTGGAGAGGAGGTTGGAGACATGTTGGAGGGGGTCTGGAGAGGAGGTTGGAGACATGTTGGAGGGTCTGGAGAGGAGGTTGGAGACATGTTGGAGGGGTCTGGAGAGGAGGTCAGAGCCATGTTGGAGGGGTCTGGAGAGGAGGTTGGAGACACGTTGGAGGGGTCTGGAGAGGAGGTTGGAGACATGTTGGAGGGGTCTGGAGAGGAGGTTGGAGACATGTTGGAGGGGTCTGGAGAGGAGGTTGGAGACATGTTGGAGGGGTCTGGAGAGGAGGTTAGAGACATGTTGGAGGGGTCTGGAGAGGAGGTCAGAGCCATGTTGGAGCGGTCTGGAGAGGAGGTTGGAGACATGTTGGAGGGGTCTGGAGAGGAGGTTGGAGACATGTTGAAGGGTCTGGAGAGGAGGTTGGAGACATGTTGGAGGGGTCTGGAGAGGAGGTTGGAGACATGTTAAAGGGGTCTGGAGAGGAGGTTGGAGACATGTTGGAGGGGTCTGGAGAGGAGGTTGGAGACATGTTGGAGGGGTCTGGAGAGGAGATTGGAGACATGTTGGAGCGGTCTGGAGAGGAGGTTGGAGACATGTTGGAGGGGTCTGGAGAGGAGGTTGGAGACATGTTGGAGGGGTCTGGAGAGGAGGTTGGAGCCATGTTGGAGGGGTCTGGAGAGGAGGTTGGAGACATGTTGGAGGGGTCTAGAGAGGAGGTTGGAGACATGTTGGAGGGGTCTAGAGAGGAGGTTGGAGACATGTTGGAGGGTTCTAAAGAGGAGGTTGGAGCCATGTTGGAGGGGTCTAGAGAGGAGGTTGGAGCCATGTTGGAGGGGTCTGGAGATTAGGTTGGAGACATGTTGGAGGGGTCTAGAGAGGAGGTTGGAGCCATGTTGGCAGGCACTCGCTTCCCGGGTGAGAAGAGGGGCAGAGAAAGTAAAACTGTAACATTTCCTCTATAAATTGTATCTCTTTGATGTGACATTCTAATTATATATATTTCTCACATGGTGTCCTGAGCTCGCTGACATCTCCTCTGTATGTACAATCAGTCTCAGTCCCCAGTGTTTGGCAATTGAGGAGAATTATTTATGTGAACATGTCATCCTCTGTCCAATTGTCCTAGTCTCCTGGTATTGTTCTGCCAGTGTCCCCGGCTGATCCTAAGTGTCCTCAGTCTCACAAACAGTAACCTGAGTATAGCAGGTAATAAACTTATGAACTCGCAGCTTACCCAGGCAGCTCCATATAGGAGGGCAAGGAAAGAAGCGACGATAATCACAAGACAAGTTCTGCATAATCAGATTTTCCGGACCCCTGGAAGTATAACACAGGCTGCACATGGTGCTGGTTTATTTGCATAAAAATCAAGCGAATTCCGCACTAAAACCACACAAGAGATACAGATAAATCCACATTATTTATCGTGTCTTTGGTGCATTTGTGTACGTTTTTTGCGGTTTGTGGTGCGAATTTGATGAAGATTTTCTGCAAATCTCACCCTTCCAATGAAAAGGATGAAATCCACACAATCTACAAGAAAAACGCAACAATTAAAACGCTGCAGATTTCAAAGTCCTCACAGTAGGTCAATTTCTGCACCTAAGGAAATAAAGGAAAGTGTACGTTGAGATTTGTCTGATCCATTACACTTTGCTGGTACTGTATTATGCTGTGGTTTTTTCGCATGTAAGCCGCACGGAAAAAAGGTCTATGCAGGCACTCAAATTCTGATTTCGAACATAGTTTAACAGACTTAGGCTATGTTCACATGGAATATATGTTCAGTGTTGAAAATACTTTGTGCGAACCTAGCCTTAATCTACATGGAATGCGGATTTGTCCCGCAGATGTTTTTCCGTTCTCTTGAACTGATCTTGAATTGCTCGATGTTGCATCCTCCGCTCACATTCAAATCGGCATGTGCAATCTGCTGGTTTTTGCTTTCAATCCGTCAACAGTGTGCTGATGCCCCTAATAATTTAGGTGAAGCCCAGTGCTTTGCACTATAGTAGAGGCAGTGATTTATCCATATCCTGCTAATCTCTGGAGCCTGCAGAGCTTATTCTGTGCAAATACTGAAATACAAGAGATCCACAGAGATAATGTGGTGGAGTCCTGGAAGAGATCAATAGAGATGATGTGGTGGAGCCCTGGAAGAAATCAGCAGAGATGATGTGGTGGAGCCCTGGAAGAGATCAGCAGAGATGATGTGGTGGAGCCCTGGAAGAGATCAGCAGAGATGATGTGGTGGGGCCCTGGAAGAGATCAGCAGAGATGATGTGGTGGGGCCCTGGAAGACATAAACAGAGATGAAGTGGTGGAGCCCTGGAAGAGATCAGCAGAGATGATGTGGTGGAGCCCTGGAAGAGATCAGCAGAGATGATGTGGTGGGGCCCTGGAAGACATAAACAGAGATGAAGTGGTGGAGCCCTGGAAGAGATCAGCAGAGATCATGTGGTGGAGCCCTGGATGAGATCAGCAGAGATGATGTGGTGGAGCCCTGAAAGAGATCAGCAGAGAGGATGTGGTGGAGCCCTGGAAAAGATCAGCAGAGAGGATGTGGTGGAGCCCTGGAAAAGATCAGCAGAGAGGATGTGGTGGAGCCCTGGAAAAGATCAGCAGAGATAGTGTGGTGGAGCCCTGGAAAAGATCAGCAGAGATAGTGTGGTGGAGCCCTGGAAAAGATCAGCAGAGATAGTGTGGTGGAGCCCTGGAAAAGATCAGCAGAGATGGATGTGGTGGAGCCCTGGAAAAGATCAGCAGAGAGGATGTGGTGGAGCCCTGGAAGAGATCTGCAGAGTTGAAGTGGTGGGGCACTGGAAGAGATCAGTGGTGGAGCGAAAGAAAAAAGAGAAATAGAAATGTTTCTGTCTACAGTACATCAATGCACATGACAGGGGCATACAGAGCCAGTCGAGGCAGTGCAGTTCTAAACGATTGCACTCTAATGCTAAGAAGCATGTTTGCCATAATGTCACAGGCTGGTGACATCATGAAACATCCAGCAGATACATTTACACTAAGTCAGCACCTGTTTTCTATCTGTCCAACATTTTAAATAAAGAAAGTAACGTTGATGTCACTTATGTATGAAACGCGTTGCACCACCATTATTACTACTGACTGCATAACGTATAGCTTTGTTAAGTTGTCTGGTTATTGTGATTCAAATATCACTAATGAAGTGAACATTTTGTAAGGCAATTTTGGCCACCACTAGAAATCATATTCATATTTCTGCAGGATGTTTCTGTTATGAGCAAGACGGTTCTGTCTCCATACTACTTCTTGTTCATCTAATTACTAACTTTGGTCAATTATGTGCAACTGCTTGCATCTAAATCTGGGTTTTGTTATTGCCTAGCTCTGTCTGGTTGAGTAGGGAGGCATTGCTGATTGTTGAGCCTTTACTTACCCAGTTCATATGCAAAAATAAGCTCCAGCTCACCTGTATCTTTTTGTATCAGATGTGCCCGGTGATAGTCCGATTCCTTATCTTTTGTAATCCATAAAGTAAAAACCGCAACGTTCTTAAAATGTGTGATGATCCTTTTTTCTGGAGTACAGCAAGCACATACAAATAATACGGCACCCGACTGTAAACGGCCTTACTTTATTCTGGTTCTTGGGTACGGTGTTGGCTAGATACATTTCCTTCCAGATATTTTGTACTTTGATCTGTAATTTTGGATCTTTAGTTCCATGATTGTATCACGTTCTAGCCTGGTGTATTTTCTGTGTATTGGGGTATCTGTAGTTCGATGATCTTTCTTGCTGTGTTTGGGATTTGTTTGTTGCTGTGCTGTTGTATTGGCCTGACCGATTCGCTGGGTTGGATTCAGATGGGGTCACTTCAGTACTCTGCTCCATTCCCGTTTACTGTCATTCATCCCCTATCTTCCTGTACGGCACGTATCTGCCATCCCCTCCATCTCTGGATCATCTCCTCCTTCCATGATTGCTCCAGTCATCCACAGGTGAGTTTAAATGTCTTGTCGTCTGCCAAGGGCCACTGTTACGTCTTCAGAAAGCTGACTGCTATAGGTGAAGTTTCGTGTTTTCATCTTTCTGTGACAAGATGCTAACGCATTTCATAACTGAAGAATCTCATAAAGCACGTGTTCCTAATGAAGGAACTCATTTACCAAGTGCATGGACCTCCGTTAGAGACACTGAGTTGTCTTTGGTCTATTGGATATTTATTGTGTCACCTTCCTATTACATCATACCTTACACATCAACCGTGTGTCTCGATGAAGTAGCTCACAAAACGCGTTGAAACCAATTCATTTTCACTGATCTGCTAGATGCTGCAGGACGTTACCTGCCTGTGACATTATTACTTTAGGGATGGGCATGGTGAGAGTTGTAGTTTTACAACAGCTGTAGGGTCGCAGGATGAGCATCCCTGCTTTAGCTCATCCTCCTTGGTAAGCGCCAGTCTGTCTGCACCAGACGCCGTCTACTTTTGATGCGGTGCACGCTCTTATTTTTATCATTAGGACAATCCTTGCTCTAAAAGATGAACCATGAAGAAAAATGCGAGCGTTCGTTGTGGCATCTGAGAAATGATCTCCTATTTATAGACAAAGCAGAATGAACGTCCCGGCTTCTTTCTCACTCTTTCATACGGCATCTTGACTAGGAAATGTAACAGTAAAGTATCAGCTGTGTAGGGCAGGAGATGAATGTTCCATTCTTGATACGAAAGTAACAAAATATCATAGGAATGAATGTTAACCCCCTAAGGATGGGGCCTATTTTTAACTTTAGGATGTGGCGTATTATGAAAGACATATCTTTTTTTATTTTTTATTGACTTTACTGCACCATTTTGGGGTACAGCTACTGAATTACTTTTATTTATTTTTTGGGGGGGATGATGGCGATAATCTCAATTTCACTATTGCTTTTTTGTGTTTTGTTTTCCTGGCGTTCAGCGTGCGCTGTAAGTGACATGATCACTTTATTGTGAGGATCAGTATGATTATGGTGATACCACAGTTATATCGTTTTTTTCTGTTATTTTCTAGAAAAACAGAAAACTGTATTTTTTATAATATTTATTGTATAATTATATTTTTTTTAATAATTTGTGTGTCGCCACTTTGAAAGACACAGAATCTTTTTTATTTTTTGTGGATGGAGCTGTTTGGGGGTTTGTTTTTGTACACAACGAGTTGTAGCTTTTATTGGGGTACATACACCTTTTGATCAGTTTTTATTGCAGTTTTAATATTGCATTATGTTTTGGTTTTGTATCGGTTGAATGAAAAAAAAGGCACATATTTTTATTTTTATTTTTTACTACATTCACTGTATCGAAGAATTAATGAGATCATTTCATTGTGCAGGTAATTACGAATGTGGTGATACCAGTCGCGTACAGAGAGAAGTAAGGGCCCCTGGGAAAGAATCGAACCAGGCCCCCCACACAGGACAGAGGGGTTTCTGCCTAAACCCCTTTGAATGACCCTTGGGCCATTTTCTCCACGGCCTCATTTACTAAGGCTATGTTCACACGACGACATTTGTCGTGCGACAATAAGTTGCGCGACAAATAGGGCACAACTTCACTGCAACATTTGTCGCGTGACATTTTGTCGCACTATTGTCGCGCGACAATTTTTATAATGGGAGTCTATGGTGTCGCATTGCGACATGCGACATGCTGCGACTGCGACGTGACAGTCGCAGAAAAACTCATCTTGAATGGATTTTTTGCGACTGTCGCGTCGCAGTCGCAGCATATTGCATGTCGCAATGCGACACCATAGACTCCCATTATAAAAACTGTTGCGCGACATTTTTTCGCACTATTGTCGCGTGACAGTCTTTATAAATGTCGTCGTGTGAATGTAGCCTAAAAGTTGTTTCTTTAGAGGGTAGAGTCCTTACCCAGTAGAAGAGGAGATAATCCCAACTGGGCCCCCTCTTGCCCTGGGCCCCATGGCAGTCGCATGGTCTGCTGCTATGGTAGTGACGCCCCTGGTTGATACCAATTTTGATCCATAAATAGCCCCTGGCTGCCACAGCAATCCCTTGGCACCCTGCAATTGGATTGTAGAGGGCAATGGGTGAGAAAGGAAGCCCCTATCTTCTTTTTAACCACTTAGATGTTGTGGTCAGCATTGACAGTGGCATCTAAGGGGTTAAACTACTTGGATAAGGATTACCTCTGATCTAGTCGGTGGGAGCAGGGTGCCAGCTTTATAGCACAAGTGATGGCGCGGGCACAGTTACTGAGTCTGCACCATGACAGCACCATAATAGTTTATTACTGAGCGCTAACGACCTTTGCAGGGACAAAGTTAGGGCTCATGCACACAACAGTTGGAAAGGGCCTAACAGATTTACTTTCAGATTTTAAGTTCAATAGGGCCGCAAAAGATGCAGACATCATACTGTGTGCTCCGTATGTCCGTTCCTTGGCCCCGCAAAAAAAAAAATTAACATATTCGATTCTTGTCTGTATTACAAGAATTACAAGGGGCGGACGTTCCGTTTCGCTAAATGCAGAGCACATACGGCCAGTATCCATGTTTTGTGGATCCTCAATTTGCGGACTGCAAAAACAGCAACAGCTGTGTGCATGAGCCCTAATACAGAGCTGAGCAGGAAGGGGTTAACCCATTAGGGGCCAAGCCATTTTTGTTTTATAGTGGTTGTAAAGTTTAGAAAACCCATCGTCAGGCACCCTGTTAGCTCAGTCTTAATGAGTTATTGAGGAGGCTCCGAATCCTCATCTCTGAGTCAGATTGAAAAGCCATTGAAAGATCTTCCCTCCGGAGGACAACTCATTGATCTGAATAGTGCGGTGCTTCATTTCTCCTGTGGGGGCGCTGCAGGGAACCTGAACATTTACTGCCAGGCTGATTGCCGGAGGTCCCAGGAGGAGGACACTTTGTGATCTGCTTATTGTCACGAGGACCCTTCTAATAAGTAGAGAGAACCCCTATTAGGACAGCATTAAACTGTGCAGCAGAGGTATATATATATATATTTGTGGTATGGTCTGAGGTAGGTGAAGAAGGGAGAGAGGGAGAAGGCTGGCCTAGCCTCCCCCATAACCTATCTGGCTGAAGTGTGCCCGGAGCCAGGAGCGGGGTAAGGCCTGGATAAGTGGGCCACCCAATGGAGTTGAAGTAAGAAAAAGGGGGAAGGGTGGGCGGGTCACGTGATGACCGCCCTCCCCTAGGGTGAATGCCCGGTGTTAAATAGCCACAGCCCCTCCCACAAATACAGACTGTAACCAGCCTTCAATATATATCCATTTATCCATGACCTCTTTGATTTTGAGAGCATGATGGAAAAAAGTATAATTCTGACTTTTCCCCATTTTTTTTCTTTTTTTGGCTACATGCACATGACCGTTGTTTGTTTCCGTGTCCGTTCTGTCCGCAAATTTTGCGTCCGCCCAAAAAAACGGATGACAGACCATTTTTTTTGACGGATCCGTTTTTTTGGCAGATCCATTGTAATAATGGCTATCCTTGTCCACAAACGTGAAAAAAATAGGACATGATCTATTTTTTTGACGGAATGTAAACACGGACCACGGATGCGGAACAAAAACGGTTGACCATCCACATTTTTTGACGGACCTATTGAAATGAATGGGGAAGCATCCTATCCGTGAAAAAAAAAAGGAACGGACGCGTAAACAAACAACGGTCATGTGCATGAGGCCTTTCTTCCTTCTCTCTGACCTAAGAGTATATAGTGATAGGTCAGTCTCTGGGGCGCCAGGTATTTGTAACACATTATTTATTATCTGATGTACATTTAGCTACAAATAACCTACATTTAGTTACATTTCTATCTATTTACTTTTCCACATCCTCCTGTATATATTGTGTACACACAGCGTTCTGCCCTTGTACAGTAATGAGCCCGGCACCCACTGCCTGCAAGTCCTACAAAGAAACTACAAGGGACAGAAATAGGGACCTTGTCCCTGACATTGCTGGGATTGCAGCACTGACGGGGTTAACTGCCGGGATTGGAGTTTTTGCAGCAGGAGCCGAGCTCCTGCCGCTGATCTCGTGGGTGGCGGCAGTGGCAGTCCCCGCCAGATGATTGTGACAGATCTAATCATCACACAGGTTGTAAAGGGGATAGCGCTGCGCACGGTTTAATTTGGGCAGTAAAGATGAAGACACTTTTTTATCCCGCTTTTGTGCTGCTGCGAGAGGGGCTGCTTTTTGCTGGGTAAGTTGTATTTCATATATGGATTAATCAATTTGGGGATAGGAATGTGAAAAAAACAGTAATTCCTCCATAGATAAGAACCAGTCTAATGTTCGGACACCCCCGTTCATTCCTATATTGTAGATGATGGAACACATTCAGTAATGGTCAATGAGCCAGAATATGTTTCATATTTCACAGGCACCGCTTTGCACGCCCTTAGAATTCTCTCAGCTTCATGAGGAAGTATCCTGGAAAGGTTTCAGCTTCAGCGCCATACAATGTATATTTTATATCCTTACGTATATAGCGCTGACATATTCCGCAGCGCTTTACAGGCGTTAGTATCACACTGTCCCTAATGGAGCTCACAATCTAAGCTGGTGTGGTGAGTCACCCGCCAGACCAAAGTTCCCAACACCACTAGCGCACCCCCCCCCCTCAGTAAGCGATCTGACTGCTAGTGCACCCTCAACCCTCCCCCGGCGATCTGTCTTCTTAGCCCCCCCCCACGTCAGCAGTCTGTTTACTATCCAACCCCCCCCCCCCCACGTTACCGCTTGGGTCCGTCGGCAGGCTCAGTGAAGGACGTAAAGGGACGTCAGGGGCGCCGCGGCAGGACCGAGCATGATTGACGTCCCCTACGTGACTCGTCTCAGACAGATCGCCAACGGGGGGGCTTGTTTGAACAGCATTTGGTGTCTCGGTCAGCCAGCCAGCCAGCTAAAGTGGGGTGCACCTGACCTAGGTGAGCTGCTGCCAGGGGGGAAAGGGGGTCCTGGGGCTCTAAGCTTCGTGAGAACTTGGGGGGGGGGGTGACACCATTTTCTACAGCATCGGGTGAAAAAAAAATCACGGAAAAAAGATACAAGACATCCTGCACGATATGATAGTAAATATGCTGCGGATGTGCACGGCTACATTTATAAAGTCATGGACAATGATGCACCAGAACACTAGATGCAAACATAACATATGGACCAAGCCCTCCCTCTAATGATAAAATCTGGGACTCTCAATATATTTTGATCAAAACTCATCTGTGCCCACCTACCAGCGCCAAGGTGGTCTCAGGTCAGGCAGGTCCTGCGCTATACCTACCTATGCCGTTGGGCATCTATGTTCAGGAGCGCAGACCATGCACATATAGTGCGCTGCTCCTAGTTACCTCTGTGTGCACTAAGCAATGAGGGGAAGAGCGCGGACAGATATATGTACCGCCTAATCAAGGTCGCCTGTCGGAGCATGCACAGATATATGTACCGCCTAATCAAGGGCGCCTATTAGTAAGGTGGGGCAAAAGTGCTCCTCCCAGTGCAGATTTACTTTCTCCTTTCTCAGGTTTCTCATGGGGGTCAGTTCTTGGGGGACATGGGGACCATGGGCAATTGTCCAGTTTGCAGCCCCCAAAACTAAACCCCCCTGAGGCTGGATCTCCACAGCAGCTGCTGCCTCTGAATCTACAAGGCGAAAGTCTTTGATGATGTCATCACACGAGAAGATACAATCATAGTCACCAGGAAGACATTATGTAAAATATCATCTTCAGATCCTGTGTGTGATTTTAATGTATTTTCTTCCAGGTTTTATGGCCATTATTCCCGCTCGTGTCTCCAGCTAGAAGGCTAAATCCAGCCAAAGGTCCCCGGTGAAGGTCAGAGATCTGGTTCTGCAAATTGACATCAATTAGGATGATCAGATACAACGCGCATCCTTAATAAATGTTTAGTATTCGGACACGGATGAATCTCATGTACAGCATGACCCTGACCAGCAGCTCTGACCTTGCCGGCAATGCTGGCCCTGACGATGGATGGAGAGCCTCAGATAAAGGTCTACACTCCCCAAAAGGTGATGAATGATGGGACTGAGGGGTGTGGAGGCTCATTAATGGCTGTAGGATTCTCGGACATGCCACCGGTCATCTCACCCCCCCCAGAATAAAGGCCATGAGATCATGGGTCCGATCAGTCTCCAACATAAATCACCATCAACCTGAAGTAGAGAAGCTGGGCACAAGGGTGGGGCGACCCTACAAACAAGACAAGCCCCTCACATCATCACAGCCATCACTCCCGGACAGGACAGCCTCCACTTTTTTTGCACCTCTAGAGGTATAAGAGGTATAGGGGTCTGAGTACTGCGCCTGGGGGATGGGAAATAACAGCAATACCGCCACTGAGTTATTATATTATAAATTCTGCAAGGTTCAATTTTCGGCATAAATAACGCAATAAGGCCGGGAGCACATCGGCATTCTGTTATAGGCTTCCTGTTATAACGGAATATAATGGAATTCCAGGACTGAATGCAAAACGGAAGCCGTTAAGAGGTGTTCCGTTTTGCTCCGTCCTAATACATGTCTACGGGGGCACATAACTGTTCTGTTTGTTTCCGTTATACATGACGGAAAAGATTGTCCTGTCAGATCGCCCCGCAAAAAATGAATCTTCACATAGCTCTGCATACATAAATACAAAACAGGTATAGGGTCAGAATATGGAGGCTAAAAGAAAAAAACTATAATATTTTTAAGTTTTTTTTTTCAGCATAAAAACTCAATAAAAAACTATACATATGTGGTATTGCCGGATTGGTACTGACCTGGAGAATGAAAGTAACTGGTCAGTTTTATGATATAGGGAACGCCGCAAAAGCAATACCTAAAAAACTGTTCTGGTATTGTTTTTTTTTTCCCAATTTCACCCCATTTATAACTTTTTTCCCGCTTCTCACCACATTGTATGCAACCGTCAATAGTGCCATTAGAAAGGGCATCTGGTCCCGCCAAAAACAAGCCCTCATACAGCCCTCAACAGAAAAATAAAAAAGTTATGCCTTTGGGGGGGCTGGGAGTAAAAAACTAAAACAAAAAAATGGAAAATCACCTGGTCATGAAAGCATTTACTGTACAGCATAAATTACATTTTATTTTTGCTATTTTTTCCATTGAAAATGTGTTATTTTTTTAACTTGGAATTTTTTTTTAATTAATAAAACTTTTTTTAAACTTTTTTTTTACGATTTAATAGTCCCACAAGGGGACTCTAACAGGCGACTTTTTGATCGCTTCTAAAATACATTGCACTGTTCATGCAGTGCACTGCATTATACTGTCAGTGCTATACTGACATCCGCCAGCAGGCTGCGCCAGAGAGGCAAGGTCTTCTAGGACACAATGGAGGCAGGTCAGAGGCCTTCACTTGGCCCCGGCCTGTGTGCACCAACATTGGCAGCCCACAATCTCATTAATAGAGTGTCAATTGGAGGCAGAGGCAGCTCCCTCCCTCTAAACCATTCAGATGCCACGGATGCTATTGACCGTGGCATCTAAGGGGTTCACTTGCCCAGATCGGCAATTCTGCTAGTCCAGAGCCGTTAGAGCTGGAGTGCTACTGTCATATGAGAGCCAAGCCCTCGCTCTCTGAGAAGCCGAGAGCTGAGACCCGTGCAGCGCTTAGACTGGGCCGCAGTAAAAACGCAGCAGCCCAGCCAAAGAACCCTTAGTGACCACCATAAAAAGGCGGATTGGTGGTCACTTAGGGGTTAAAGAAACTTCTGTGCCTGAAACATCATAGGGGCATCTCCGAAAACTTCAAGAGGATTTCTCATGGGAGACATTTACGGCTTATGGATCTGGCCACAAAAAATCAATGAGCCATAAATATCTGTTCCCAGAGGTGGCAGGCACTCTCCATTATAGTCTATGGGAGCCGAGTGGTCACTCAGGGGTCAATGTGGGTCATATTGATATGTCATAAAAGGGAAAAGCTCTTGAATATTAAACTAGTAAAACTCCTGTAAAACATTTCATAGAAAGAAATGTTTAAATGTCGTCAACGTATCCGCCTCTGATATATTACATATTATAGTGTAATAGGATAATATGATGTGATACGTAATATAAAATACTCTATGGTGACATTAAGTTGTGATCCCCGTGTCACCTGTAGCCGCCGCTCATCACAAGGAGCTGAAGACACATTGTTTAGTCGTGATGTTTTCCTTCAGCCGCTCGCAGGGTGTGATTTGGTGCAGCAATCTCCAATTATTCTCCATTAGGACGAGGGCGACAGTTTTAATTGGAGATATGGTTCAGTGCACAAATTCACAAACATGCATAAGACAGAATAATTACCCTGCCACATCTGCTTAGGCGAGACGCGGGTGTCACCCAGATAGAAGCAATCGCTCCCAGTCCTGGTGACCTGAACACTTCAAAACTGAAGACGAAAACAACTTCACATCACGGACAAAGTCACATCCTAATTAGAGCTGCAAAGATACCAAAGTCCTCCTGCCGACAAGGCGAGACTCGATTCACTTCTCGTTACATTTTGCATTTTCTTGTGTTAATTATTAATAGCAAAAAAATAATAATAATCTGTTCTAGAATATTCCTGACAGCATCACTCAGTGACCATTCACTGTAAATTCACTTAAAGGCAACTGTAGTTAAAATATGGAAACAATGCCATGTACGAGAGAGAAATCATCATCTATCGTAACAAATACGTAACAAATCTTGTCACAGCCTCAACCAAATTACTAGAGCAAGTTAAAAATTTAAAAATGATACTATGTATACAATTCTTTATACATCCCAGCCCCTCCTGCTTCTCACAAATTTGCCTCTGGCTGTAAGACAACGGCAGTGAGTAGGAGCCCTTTCCCACTGCAATGTCTGCGATGGGAAACTAGTAATGCTCAATCCCACCCACTATAACTAAACCCCATCTGGAGTCACAAATCAGGCAAAAATTGAAGGGATCCGTAGAAAATGAACCCTTTTCATAACTGTATCTGCTGTCAGCACATCCCAACTTCCAGACAATATACAAACTGTATGGGAGATGAATGATCGTACAGTTTGCATTAGGCCATTTAAACGAGTTCTGTGATGTTATATCGTTGATCGGCATTCATCGCGAGTTGTTATTGGTTTGTGTAAAAGGATTCATAGACTCTCTGGTCTCCGATTGCAGGCAGAACAGTGAGGAAGGGTTCATACTGCGACCAGTTGCCTTACAGCCTAGGATAAATCTGAGCTGCTAGTATGGGATAAAAATAACAGAAGACACTTTTTAAGTGTCCTCTGTTATTTTTATGCCATACTAGCAGCTTTGTACCTGATGAAGGGGTGTTTCTGCCCCGAAGCGCGTTGTACTACCTGCTCAAATCAATAAACTACAACTGCTTCATCACCAAAAGGCTGGTCTTTTGCGCTGTGGGATATCTTCTACTCTGGAAGGATCCTTTTGCCTTCCGGGGCACCACAGGCATCCCCATGTGAAAGTACTGTCATCCCTGGCTGCATGACCACCCGCCTCTGGCGTCCCCAACACCCCCATCTTTAAGCCCGCAGTAGTGTTGTGCCTGCTATTCCACACAACACAATACGGGGAGCCTTCTCCTTGGAGTGTATTCATATGCACTAATTTGGATTATACTACCCTATGGTGCACCTATTGTGTTTCCCCTAGTGCAGTGATGGACAACGTGCGGCTCTCCAGCTGTTGCTAAACTACAACTCCCACCATGCCCTGCAGTAGGCTGATAGCTATAGACAGGCTTTGCATGCTGGGAGTTGTAGTTCTGCAACAGCTGGAGAGCCGCACGTTGCCCATCACTGCCCTAGTGGAACATCGCCTGCTACTTAAGATAAATCTAAGGGGTTCTTGGAAGTTACAGATTCTCCAAGTGGAGATCCAGCTGGGATCCAGCAATGATCCCTTAGAAAATGTAGAAAATAGCTCTCCTCCAGAAAGAAATGAAACCTATGGGTGGCCTCCCTGTAACTCAAAATACAACGCCTTACAGAGCCCCACAAGGGGATAAGGATATCGGCCATTCCAGAGACACCCACCTGTAGACAGCAGGGCTTTGGAGGCTATACTCGTTATCTGGGTGGTGCCTTCCAAGAGCTCCTACATAGTGCTGTCTACAGATGGCGGTCTCTGGTTTGGCTGATCCCTCCAGTCATGTTTCACGCTGGACAAGCCAAAACCTGATTCCATGCACTCAGATTACCCCCGTCTCTGTATAATGGTCCAGTCATCAATATTCTTCCTGTTATAAACATTAGGCTGCAATAAACCTGAAGCCCACCGCCGCTCAGGAGGCAGATTGCGCTGAAGACTCCGCCATAGAGCCGGGAAATTGCTTCACAAATTAAATAACGATTGAGCTTGGAAGAATTGTAATAGAGTCATAAGAGAAGAATGGGAAATGATTACATGAGACACAATGTATCAGCAGGAGGATGACACGGCGCCAGGACGGGGGCTGCAGAACAGGAGAGAGGAAGACGAGGGTCCGACAATTACCTGACACTAATAAATGTGGACAGGTACAGCTGCCGCTGTCGGAAAATCTTGGAATGATGAAAGTAAATGAAATTGATAGAATGTCGCCGGCTGTATATGGGGAATTTAGAGCGTCTCTTGACTGAATATTAATATTTACATGGCTAATGCTGGAACTCATTTGATGGATGAGAAAATTGTCGATCAGGTTAAGTGGAGTTTATTGGACTCCTGGAGGAAAACTGCAGGGGTGTTCCAGTGTATCAGCTACAAGATGGGGTTATACCAACATAAAAACCCAACAAAAGCCAAGACGAGAAGGAACGTGCAACAAAGTAACAAAAATGAAGCCAACAGTATAAAATCAATTGGACGATTCTCTGCTCATCATTATATGTTTGGTTGGTAAGGGCGCTTTCACATGCAGCTGAAAATCTGTTCCATTCATCTGAATGAGGTTATTTTGGCTGGAAGCACATGGATTCTTCAGGCCCCATCCAAAGGAATGGAACTGATTTTCAGTTGCAGAAATTTTCTGCAACAAAATTTGCTTTGAGTGATGGCACCCATAAAGGTCCACTGGTTAGATATAACATCAATGTCCAGTCACTGGAGGTCCCACCCTATGGACTCCCATTGGTGCCTAGTATGAAAGGACTACAACTCCTTTGACTTTTTTCATAAAGCACTGCTACTTTCTACCATCATTCCACTCATTCTCCAACCCCCGTTGATTAGACATTGGCCATATCCCATAGATTCTCCACAAGTCCATAATATGGGACAGTCCCTTCTAGCAGTAACCTGAAACATCAGAAAGAGGATACAGTTATGAGGGTGCCGGGGTCCATTCTGAGGCTTCCATCAATTCAATTAAATCAGCGAAACTCTTGTGCGGAAATACAGTTTCTTTCAATGCTGTCATGTCAAACACTGCTGAATGTGGGAAATGCTGTGAAAACATGTGCTACAGGTTTTAGGGACCATATGGTTATTGGAAACAGTCAGCAAGCTTGTTTACCTAAGTGCTTAGTTGAGCAACTGTAACACAAAAGATTTATTCCAGTAACACTGAAGCATTATCCCAAGTACGATATATAACTGGTAGGATCAGCAACTCCATCTCATATGCGGCCATTATGCCATAAGGATACAATTGTAACAGAGATCCCCCAAATAGAATGTATAACAAGGGGTGAACATCAACGTATACTCAGCAGCATGAGCAATAGTCACAAGGTGAAACCCATGCTTGTCCGTTTCCAGGAGAATTCATTTATCGTGCAGGTTGTATGCTGAGCAATTTGGAGATCGTCCATATGAATTAATTCTTACTGTATCTTTAAATGGGCTTTAACTTTTCAAACAACTTCTTCTCAAAGGTCACTTTAGTTAAACCTGAACAAATCTATAAATCACTTTTATTAAAAATGTCTATGTTATCCACCCTAAAAACACTTCTAAATATCTCTTTCACTAGGGGTCTCACTTGACTTCTAGTAATTTTTCTGTCCACTCACTGTCGAACTGAAAGAAGTGGGTTTGTCTTTCTTCACTGGCTGGATCCGGAGTTTCTGAGCAGATAGGACTGAGGGCCATGGTAAAGCCTTTAGCAGATCAGGGGACTGTGAGGGCCATGGTAAAGCCTTTAGCAGATCAGGGGACTGTGAGGGTCATGGTAAAGCCTTTAGCAGATCAGGGGACTGTGAGGATCATGGTAAAACCTTCAGCAGATCAGGGGACTGTGAGGTCATGGTAAAGCCTTTAACAGATCAGGGGACTGTGAGAGCCATGGTAAAACCTTCAGCAGATCAGGGGACTGTGAGGGCCGTGGTAAAGTCTTTAGCAGATCAGGGGACTGTGAGAGCCATGGTAAAGCCTTTAGCAGATCAGGGGACTATGAGAGCCATGGTAAAGCCTTTAGCAGATCAGGGGACTATGAGAGCCATGGTAAATCCTTTAGCAGATCAGGGGACTGTGAGAGCCATGGTAAAACCTTCAGCAGATCAGGGGACTGTGAGGATCATGGTAAAGCCTTTAACAGATCAGGGGACTGTGAGGGCCATGGTAAAGCCTTTAGCAGATCAGGGGACTGTGAGGACCAGGGTAAAACCTTCAGCAGATCAGAGGACTGTGAGGACCAGGGTAAAGCCTTCAGCAGATCAGGGGACTGTGAGGACCATGGTAAAACCTTCAGCAGATCAGGGGACTGTGAGGGCCATGGTAAAGCCTTCAGCAGATCAGGGGACTATGAGAGCCATGGTAATACCTTCAGCAGATCAGGGGACTGTGAGGATCATGGTAAAGCCTTTAGCAGATCAGGGGACTGCGAGAGCCATGGTAAAGCCTTTAGCAGATCAGGGGACTGTGAGGGCCATGGTAAAACCTTCAGCAGATCAGGGGACTGTGAGGACCAGGGTAAAACCTTCAGCAGATCAGGGGACTGTGAGGACCATGGTAAATCCTTTAGCAGATCAGGGGACTATGAGAGCCATGGTAAAACCTTCAGCAGATCAGGGAACTGTGAGAGCCATGGTAAAAACTTCAGCTTGTGCCTTTTGAGGTTGTCTTTTGTGGATTTTGAGGTGCCTTTAGGATCATTATCCATTTATAGATGTCATCCTCTTTTCATGGGGTTGTCCAAGTAATTTTTTATTGATGACCTATCCTCAGGCTTTGCCAGCACAGCCTTCCCTTCATTGTTTACCTGCTCATTATCACAACAGCTGTGAGCTGGTGTAATTACAAGAATCCGACCAATTAGCTTCGATGAAACAGCTTGTTTGTATACACTGATATAGGAAGGAGCCGTGCCATTAAAGTGAATAGGACGGCTTCTCGTACACCTGCTCACAGCTACTGTTGCGATGACAAGCAGGTAAACAATTAAGAGAAGGCTGCGCTGGAGCGAGCGCAGCCTTCTATTCAAACAGCTGATTGGTGGGGGTGCTGGGTGTCTGACCTCCACCAATCTGATATTGGACAACCCCTTTAATGGTTGGAGAGGTGTTCTTTTATAAAATTCTGGGCCCTTTTTTCTCCAAACATACCTTTGATCATTGTGGCCAAAGACTTCTATTTTATCCTTATTGGTCCACAGGACTTGTTTCCATAATGCCTAAGGCTTCTTTAGATGTTATTTTGCAAACATATGATAGTGAATTTTGTGGCTCTTCCATGAAGTCCAGAGTCTGCTAAATCTTCCTGAAGGTCTTTTGCAGTCAGGTTTCTTTTAGTGACAGAAGGGACCAGCTCCATAAAAATATCACATGATCTATCCCAATGAAAACATCACCTCATTCTGCAAAAAAAAGCTGCCCTCACACAAGACCATAGGCAGAAAAATTAAAAAAAATGGGAAAATTAAAAAATATGGCTGTAAGAAATTGGCAAAACAAAATTGTTTTTTTTCCAAAAATTCTCCTATTGTGTAAGGCCACTTTCACACTTGCCTTTTGTGCGGATCCGTCATGAACGAATCTGTTCAGATAATACAACCTTTTGCATACGTTCAGAACTGATCCGTTTGTATTATCTTTAACATAGCCAAGATGGATCCGTCTTGAACACCATTGAAAGTCAATGGAGGACGGATACGTTTTTATTGTGCCAGATTGTGTCAGTGAAAACATTTGGCTCAGTTTCATCAGATGGACACCATGTCTCTAAAGTGGAATGGAGACTGAACTGATGCAAATTGATGCATTCTGAGCGGATCCTTTTCCATTTAGAATGCAAAGTGATCCGTTTTGGACTGCTTGTGAAAGCCCTGAACGGATCTCACAAACGGAAAGCTGAAACGCGAGTGTGAAAGTAGACTTAAACCTAAAAAAGAAAAAATAGAATATAGACATTTGGAATTACCGCTTCTGTAACGATTGGCTCCATAGAAATATTTGATATCTAATAGATATGATCTACCCATCAAGTGAACGCCGTAAAAAAATAAATAAAAATTACGCTAAAACAGCTTTTTTTGTCACCTCGCCTCCCAAAAATCATATTTAGTCATCAAAAATCTTAGGTATCCAAAAATGGTACCGATAAAAAGTACAGTCTGTCCTGCAAAAGGCAAGCCCGCGGACATCTACATTGGCAGAAAAGTAAAGATGTTAGTATATGAGGATGTAAGATATAACAGATTTTTAGTTAAATGTGCTTTTTTCTATGGAAAAGCAGTAAAACATGTAAAAACTATATAAATTTGGTATTATCATAATCAAATCAACTTGTAGAATAAAGTTACCATGTCATATATACCACATGGTGAACCTCATAAAAATTAAAAAACCCTGACGGAATTAAAATTTTTGCCTACCTCACCCCCCCCCCCAAAAAAAAAATAATAAAAGAAAATCTAGATCCTTCCCTTGTGAGTCCTGGCGTCTCCACAAACAGCAGTTTACGACCACAAATGGGGTACTTCTGCACTCAAGAGAAAATGAGTAGAAAATTGTGAGGTGATATTCTTCTGTTATCCCTTGTGAAAAATAAAGTTTGGGCTTAAAGCACCATTTTCTTGTGAAAAATAAATATTTTTTCTTTTTCACAGCCAAGTGTTATAAATTCTATAAAACATCAAACCCAAAATTCCTTGGGTGTTGTACTTTCCAAAATATGTTCACTTTTAGGAGGTTTCTTCAAATGCAACATGGCGCCTTTAGACCATTCCAGCAATATCTACCATCAAAAAAACATATTGCACTCCTTGTCTTCTGAGCCCTGCTATGTGCCCCTACATTAGTTTACGACCACAGATGGGGTGTTTCTGTAAACTGCAGAATCAGAAACCCTTGATGTGTTACAGGAAAAAAGGATTAAAATGTAAAATCTGCAAAATAAGTAGATTTTGGAAATTTTCTTGAAAATTTCAAAATTTGCTTCTAAAATTCTAAACCTCCTAATGTCCTAAAAAAATAAAATAAAATTACTAGAGATGAGCGAAGTTTTGAAAAATTTGATACAGCAGCTTTGCCAAAGTTTGACAACATATTTGTTTCTTTACTAATTAATTTTTCACAAATCGCTATAAATCAGGTATACCCAGGCCAATCTGCCATAAAGTAGCAGTGGCCTGTAATACTGACGCACAGTAACTCTACAGCTAACAGAATGGATTAGCCATGACTCTTGGTGCATTGCTCAGTTATGCACATGGCTATAAATTGTAGCAGAGTATGTAGTTCAGCAGTCTCCTATACTCCCCCTGCAGTCTCCCTGTAATCTCCCTCTCCAATATTGTCACACACTCTCTGTTAACAGTTTGCAGCAACACTGTCCCTAAGGTTACTTTCACATTTGCGGCATAGCTATCCGGCAGGCTGTTCCGGCGGGTGAACAGCCTGCCTGATCCGCCATGCCGCAAGTACCTGTGTGCTGCACCTGCTGCCACTGTGTCCCCATTGACTATAATGGGGTGGGGCTACGGTGCAGCACATCTGTGCACTGCAAAGATCGCTAGACTAAAAAGTCGGACCTGCAGTACTTTTAGTCCGGCATTCTCCGGCCGTGCACTGCCGTGCTGCGCCGTAGCTCCTCCCCCCGCCCCATTATAGTCAATGGGAATGGAGAGGCAGCACAGCAGCACACGGGTACTTGTGGCATGGCGGATCTGGCAGGCTGTTCACCTGCCGGATAGCTATGCCACAAATGTGAAAGTACCCTAATGCATGAACGTCTTGCCACATCTCTGCCCATGCTCAGCTCACAGGAAAATGGTGGAGACCATTCAGGGTGAATGTATAGGGATGTGACTAGAGATGAGCGGCTCGAAGTTGACGAAGTGGAATTCAATCCGAATTTAAGGAAAAATTAGATTCGCACCAAATCAGAATTTACTGACACTTCGTGGTAACAGATCACATTTTTTCCTAAAATGGCTGCTGCACATGTTAGGACATGGAACAGATAACTCTGGGAACGAGAGATTACCCGCATGGCCCGGGAGCAGGCCCTGTGCCCTCAACTGTCCTCAACCTGCCTCTGTCCTTTTCTGAAGGAACTACTATATCGACATCCTATGTAGTCAGTTGGCCGCTGCCTATCTGTGCAATCGTCCACCCTCTCGCAGGTCTGACCGTGGGGGAAGGGGGGGGGGGGGGTCTCTTTGCACTCTTGTTCCACTGCCATGGCTGCTGTGGCAGGGTGGGGGGTAGGAGCAGTACCATCAGCAGGAGCTTGAGTCAATGATGAGCAGATTTCTTAATCCGCCTAGTGAAGAAACTACTCACCAGCAGCAGCAGCTAGACCTGGAGCAAAACCTGAACCAGCAGGTGGTGGCATACTTGGACTGCACCCTGCCACCCCACATCAAAGATCCGCTGGACTACCGGGCAGCCAAACTGGATTTGTGGGTGCAACTGCCCAAGTTTGCACTGGTAAAGCTGCCCGGCCAGTTGTGGGGCATCAGAGCGGGTGTTTAGTGCGGCGGGGGCGATAGTTACCCCAAGTAGAACTTGCCTGTCCACCCAAAATGTGGAGAGACTGACCTTTGTAAAGATGAATCAGGGTGGATCAGCCAGGTATTTCCACCCACCAATGCCTGATGCATTAGATTAGAACATCCATGCTGCCTCATAGCATCCAAAGCTCCTGATGAGGCGTTCGTAATATGAACGCGTGAAACGCATTGAGCTAGAAGGGTCACGAGGCTGCAATGTACAGCTGATACGGTGATATTCACGCTCCTCTCCTCAATAATGTATGTAGTATTAGTACAAACTAGTTTGACAGGAGCCTAGATTAAAGATACCTAGTCAATGTGTATTTTACATTCTAGGGAGTGAGTTGTGTCTTATTCTTACCCTAGAAGATCAATTCCATAGTGGGGCATGCAACCGAGCATGGTATGATAGTCCATGGCTTGCCTGGATCTATAGGTTCTAAGTGAGGGTGACAAGTATTCCCCTCACTGAAACCGCCTAGGGAAATATACGTGCAGTTTTTCTACCTGTGGAATTCAGTGCTTTTTGTGGGGAACAAATCTATCAATCTTTATACTCATACAAAATTCGGGTTTAAGAGGAAGGGGACTACAGAGGTCGATACGTGCCCCGATGGATACATACTTGTGTTGTGTTGTCATGTGATGACATGATCGGTGCTATAAGGGGTCGCACCAATGAGCTAGTACACACAACAGTTCCCCCTATCTGCCTATTTTCCTGACAACAGGACGATTCACGTATTATTTTATTGACAAAACTAATAAAGAGTTTATTATTTTCTATTTTCAACCATCTTACATAGGCAGTGAGATACTTTATTTATAAAGACGGCAACAAGTTTAAAATACCTTCAGTTAGCCTATCAACACTAAACATTACCAAAGTGACGCCAACACAAATGAGACAAATGGTGAATGTTAATAATAAGTATTTTTTTATGATCTGTCTTAGAAGCAGATAAATTCAAATTTAGAAAATAGTGAATCTTTCCAAATTTTTGGCAAATTTTGGATTTTCTTTATAAATAAAGGTTAAACATAATGAGGGACATTTATTAAGCTTTAATTACAATGCTATTGTGGCGTAGAAAAGTTGCTCATTATGGCACACATGATTAGAAACTTTTTGGGCTTTGCGCCACCTGCTGCATTTACTGTAACTTTCGACAAAAATTGGCATAAGTTATAGCTGAAGTCTGCGTCAGACTACAGTATCTGGCACACGGCAGGGCAGAGATTTGCCTGATTTGTTAAGAGGCATCTGTCTTCTAATAAACTTGGCACCTCTCACATCAGTGCTGGGAGATCAAGACGGTCCTGTGGATGCCCCAGTCTTGATACATCTCTCCTATTGACTAGAGATGAGCGAATTTTTCAAAAATTCGATTTGGTGGGTTTGCCGAATTTTCCGAAAAGATTCTATCCTGAATTAATTTGTGGCGAATCGCGTTAAAAACCTGCTATTTCCTGGCTGCAGAGAGCCTGTATAGCGGTGTAGAACACTGTGCCTTGCAGTAACACGCATAGGGAGTCTGCTGTGGTAGTGAAATAATACTGTGAGTCAGTATGACATGCAGATGACAGGCGTCGCTCTTAGAATCACTTCACACTTCACTTCTTTGGACAGTGACGGGGCCAAAACCCTCAAGTGTGAACTCAACCTTACAAGTCGATGTTAGTGTCAGGTATAAAGAACTGTGCAGGGCCCAAGATCCAAGATCCTACTATAGCGTGAAAGAGCGCACTCCTTTTACACCGTCATAAGCTGATTCCACATAAACGTCTACAGAACCTGTTCTATTAAACACTTAAGCCCCCCCCCCCCCGACAGAGTGGATAGGGTGTCAGCAGTAAGTTTGAGTTGACGTCACTGATTATTTTGCCCTTCCTCTGATCCGTCAGAACAATATTCCCCCCAAAAAACGGATCCTATCTATTAAGCATCTGCCTTCATTCGGTCAGCATTTGGTCAGTAATCCATCAGTATTGCTAATGCCAAAAAAAAAACAGGAGTGGATCCAAAACAGAGATGACATGTGAATGGAATATTTGCATGTCTTCTGTGTTTTGAATGCACTCCTGCTTTTTGCTACCAAATCATAAGTCAAATTCTGATGGGACCATACAGGCCATACAGCTGCTACACAGACAGGATCCATTGTGTGTCTCATCTTTCCTTCCTTCTGACGGTTTGGAAAAAGGGTCAAATAAATGATGATGTCAACAAGGCCGAAAAGACAAAATAGTGGGCCAGTCATGAAGTAGGGAGGGTGGGAACAGCATAAGAAGTCCACAGAGTGGCCCAATGACATAGCGTGGAGTTAGCGGCAGCATCAGCAGACCACAGAGTGGCACAATGACAGTGTGGAGGTGGCAGCAGCAGCATGAGGAGGCCACAGAGTAGCAAGGTGACATAGTGTGGAGGTGCTAGCAGCATCAGGAGACCACAGAATGGCAAGGTGACAAAGTGTGGAGGGGGCAGCAGCATGAGGAGGCCACAGAGTGGCACAATGACAGTGTGGAGGTGGCAGCAGCAGCATGAGGAGGCCATAGAGTGGAAAGGTGACATAGTGTGGAGGTGGCAGCAGGATCAGAAAACCACAGAGTGGCCAGGTTACATAGTGCACGGGTGGTAGCAGCATCAGGGGGCCACAGAGTTGCAAGGTGACAAAGTGTTGAGTTAGAAGCAGCATCAGGAGACCACAGAGTGGCAAGGTGACATAGTGTAGCGGTGGCAGCAGCATCGGGAGACTAAAAAGTGGCAAGATGACAGTGTGGAGGTAGCAGCAGCATCAGGAGACCACAGAGTAGCACAATGACAGAGTGTGGAGTTGGCAGCAGCATGAGGAGGCCACAGAGTGGCAAGCGACATAGTGTAGAGTTAGCAGCAGCATCAGGAGACCACATAGTGGCAAAGTGACATAGTGTGGAGGTGGCAGCAGCATCAGCAGACCACAGAGTAGCAAGGTGACATAGTGAGATAGCAGCAGCATCAGGAGACCAACGAGTGGCAAGGTGACATAGTGTGAAGGTGGAAGCAGCAACATCAGGAGGCCACAGAGTGGCAAGGTGACATAGTGTGGAGATGACAACAGCATCAGGATGCCACAGAGTGACCCGGTGACAGAGTGGGGAGGTGGGTGGCACTAATAGTACTGTTGACGATGGTGGGTGTAAGAAGGAGCACTTGGATTCAGATGTGTGGCCTTAGGCGGGTGGTAGCATCAGAATAGTAGCTGAGCCAGGTAGCCAGAGGAAACCAATCTCTTTTGTCAAGGTTTGGGTGAGGCAGCATGGATGATCTAATCTGATGCATCAGGCATTGGTGGGTGGAAATCCTGGCTGATCCACACCTGATTCATCTTGAGAAAGGTCAGTCTCTCCACATTTTGGGTGGACAGACGAGTTCTCCTTGGGGTAACTATGGCCCTCGCCGCACTAAATACTCACACTGATGTCACACACAGTTGCGGCCACAAATCCAGTTTGGCTGCCCGGTAGTCCAGCAGATCTTCAATGTGGGGTGGCATGCTGATAACCAAGTCTGCCACCACCTGCTGCTTCAGGTTCTGCTGCAGGTGTAGCTGCTGCTGATGAGTAGTTTCTTCACTAGGCGGGTTAAGAAAGCTTCTCATCATCGACTCATCATAGACTTAAGCTGCTACTGATGGACCTGGTACTGTTCCCACCCCTCCACAGCAGCCATGGCAGTGGAATGTGAGCACAGAGGGCCCACCCAGTCAGACCTGCGAGAAGATGGACGATGGCACAGATAGGCAGCAACCAACTGGCTACATAGGATGTCTCTCTGGTAGTTCAGTTTGTCCTCCCTCTCAGTGGGTGTAAAAAAGGCACCCATTTTGGACTGGTAGCGAGGGTCTACCAAGGTGGAGAGCCAGTAGTCAACCCTCTGCCAAATGCTGACAATTCGTCTGTCACTACACAAGCAAGTGAGCATGCATCGGGCCGTTTGTACAAGTGACTCGGAGGGACTCCCTGCCTTCATCTCCACTGCATACTGCCATGGTGTGTGTGGGTCCTCTGCCTCATCTTCCTCATAGCCCTGTAGCTCCTCTGGCTGGTCCTGCTCCTCCTCTCCTGTCACCTCTGTAGAAAAACCACCCATTTCGCTACACATTTCTTGTGCTCCAATGTCCTCCTCCTCCAGTTCAGCCCCCACAGAGCTCATGTGGCCATGAGATATAGTCGCTACTTCTCCAGTCCACTGACCAGCCAGATCTACCAGGATCTTTTCCAGGATATGAATCAGTGGAATGATGTTGTTTATCCTGTAGTCCTGGCAACTGACAAATAAAGTGGCCTCCTCAAAGGGCACGAGCAAACGGCAGGTGTCATGCATGAGCTGCCACTGGCTAACATTGAAGTTACACTAGGAAGTTGCTCTGCCTGCCTGTATCATCAAGAAATTGTTTATGTCCTTTCTCTGTTTATACAGTTGGTCCAACATATGGAGTGTGGAATTTCAATGGGTGGAAATGTCGCATATCAGCCTATGTTGGGGGATGCTGTTCTGCTGCTGCAGCTCAAGGAGGGTGGGCTTTGCGGTGTTGAAGTGTCTGAAATGCATGTAAAGTTTCATGGCCATTTTTAGGATGTCTTGCAGATGGGTGGAAGACTTCAGGAAACTCTTGACAACCAGATTAAACACGTGCGCCATGCAGGGCACATGGCTCAGACCTCCTTGACGCTTCGCCAACACCATGTTCTTCCCGTTGTCGGTCACCATGGTTCAGAATTTGAGTTGTCGCGGCGAAAGCCAGGATTCGATTTCTTGATGAAGGACATGGAGCAGTTCCTCCCCTATGTGACTCCGTTCGCCCAGGCAAACTAGGTGCAGAACAGCATGACACTGCTGTGCCCTGCACATGTGGTATGCTGGTAGGGCACTGTCAATTGTCCCTGCAGTGGAGACTGAGGACAGGGTGGAGGATGAAGAGACAGAGGCGGACATTGTCGCAGGACCAACAGCGTGAGAACGTGGAGGCGGAAGAGGCGTCACCTGACCAAGTTGCTAGTTTGTCTGGGCAGGAACCACATTTACCCAGTGGGCCATAAAGGACATGTATTGTTCCTGACCATAGTTATAGCTCCACCCATCGGCACTACCATGCACTTTGGCAGACACTGAAAGGCTCAAGGACTGATCCACCTTCTATTCTACATACGTGTGCAGGGCTGGCACTGCCTTTTTTTTACAAAGAAATGACAGCTTGGGACTCTCCACCTCAGCTCGGCAAAAGCCATCAGTTCTCTGAATGGTGCAGAGTCCACCACTTGGAATGGGAGGGACTGCAGCACCAGCAACTTGGCCAGGAGCACGTTCAGCTTCTGCGCTGTTGGATGAGTGCACGCATACTGTTGTATCTTGGCAATCGCTTCGGTGATCGATTGCTGACGGAATGACTGACAAGGAGTAGGAGGGCAAAAGAGCAGGACCATCAGGATCAGTAGATGATGGGAAGGACAGACAGCTCCCTTCAGCTGAGGTGCTGGAGCCTTGACAGAACAAATCAAGTTCGTGCCACTGGGTGATGCAGCGGTTTCTGGGGCAGGCTGGACCACCACATTGGAGCCACAGTTCTCCCAGGCCACTTTATGGTGACGCTGCATATGTTGACACACGGCCATGGTGCAAACATTGGCACCCTGCCCACAGAATCGACAAATGCCCATGTTCACATCCCCTGACGGCTTAACAAAATACTGCCACACTGCAGAGTATGTGATTTTACCCCCAACACTCTGCACTGACTGACTGCTACCGCTGCTGCTTCCGTGAAGCCCTGCACCACTACTTTCCACGCAGGTAGGCTCCTGTGAAGCGGGTAGTCTACCCCTGGCACGTTTAGCTTCTGACCTCCCACTGCTGCCACCCTGCTGACTCCCGGCCGTGCTACCTACTTGCTGGCTCTGCCGCTGACTCACGCGCAAGCTGCAACCCCCTTCTCCCGATGATGATGAAGCCCATTCGTCACCCGGCTCCCAATTGCGATCGGCTACATCATCATCATTGAGTACTGTCTGCACATCACTGAGGACCTCCTCAACAGTCTCAGGGCCAGGAGCCTGACCGCTCGCAACACCATCTCCTACGCCACTCTCCTTATCACTACTTGCTCGCCTACCGGAGAAAGCGGCGGATGTCTTCTACAGATCTTGGCTGGGCAGTAGCTGCCGACTCTCCTATAGTAGCTTGTCCTCGCTGTATAGTGGAGCTGAGCCCACAGCAGTGGCGTAGGGATCGCCACAGCAATGGCTATGGGGCCCTACGCCACTGGGGGCCCGGGCCGCCGGCTGAGTAACGCAGTCTTGCTGGGGTTGCCAGCGCGCCTCCTCCCGCCCAGCACCGCCTCCTCCCGCCCAGCACCGCCTCCTAGGTAATTTATTCACTGCACTCACTTGCCTCTAATTGAAGAGAAGCGCCGCAATCTCCACACTAGTGCGCATGCGCCGTCTTCCTGGCCTCTGCCAGTGCGCCTGTGTGAGATTACGGCGCTTCTCTTCAATTAGAGGCAAGTGAGTGCAGTGAATAAATTAGCTAGCAGGCGGCGGGGAGGAGATCTGTGGATTACTCTGATGGGGGGATCTGTGGATGACACTGAGGGGGGGATCTGTGGATGACACTGAGGGGGGATCTGTGGATGACACTGAGGGGGGGGATCTGTGGATGACACTGAGGCGGGTATCTGTGGATGATACTGAAAGGGGGATCTGTGGATGACTCTGAAGGTGATCGTTGGATGACACTGAGGGGGGGATTGACCAGAAGTATAAGAAAGGAAGTCTAGACCAGTATAGTACTGGTAGACTGCCCGTATTAGGACTCGCCCCCATGCTGGAGGAGAACTGCTGGATGCAGAAGCAGCCGGCACGCTGGGGTAGCTAGAAGTCATTATAAGCAGAGCAGTGGGGGAGGCTGGAATAGATCCTCACACTGACCCCAGCAAAAGCAGGGGTTAATTTATGAGAATCTGTAAAACTCAAATCCAGAAGTAAAACAATTGATTAAGACATAGTCCAGAAGTGCAGGAGATCTGATCACCACAAACCTGAGCCAACCAATACTTTTTCTTAATATGTAAATTAGGCCTTTTGGTGCAATCAGGGCGTCACCATTGTTCTTGTACCAACCAATCTCCACTCCTTTCTGTGACCGGCCCCTCCCTGCCTGCTTTCCCACTGCCTGGTCCTGTCAATCAAAGCAGTGAGGGAGGGACTGGCCACAGAAATAGGCAGAGCTTGAGTGCAACATGAGCAACAGTAACGCCATCATTGCACTAAAGGTCTTATTTGACTATTAAAGGGGTTGTCCGTGATCAATTTTTTTTAAAAGTGTACTCACTATTACCAGCTCATTCAAGGTCATCCCCATATGTTTTTAGGTAATTTTGCCATTTCTACAGGGCTCCGACGTCCCCCACGCACTATTTACATCTATGTTTATGTTTTCCTAACTTCCTGCCACCCTGCCCTGTGGGTCCCAGCACAGAGCGGCATCATGTGGTTTCAGATGACTATCATCTCTGCCATGACTCCGCCCCCTCATTAATATTCTGCCTCCTCCTGCATCCGCCCCCCCGAATCATATCGCGCCTCCTGCCGCACATATTGCCTCCTTCATCGAGAAGAAAACGCCCTGCCCGGTGACGTCACCGGACAAGAGGGGCGTGGCTTAGCGTGATCTGTTGCCGCCTAGTTTCCGCCCTCCGAGCGCTCTGCATGATCACTGCGGCTGATGGTACGTCACTGAATCTGAAAAAAGACTCACTGCCGGCTGAGAATTTGTGCAATGAATACGGGACATCAGAAAAGTCTGGCAAAGGTAGGACAGTCATGTATGTGATATTTATGTGCTTGAAAAACAATCACACCAATGTCCCTAATCCCGGACAACCCCTTTAAGAAAAAGTATCATAACTCAGGAATGGAGCCTCAGATCAACAATATAAAAACAGTGATTTAATCAGGTAAAGCACAGCGATCTGTCTATACAAACATCTGGATGGCGAGACAGATTCTCTTTAATCATAATAACAGATGAGGCCTCTGCATGCTGTCAGTGAATAGACATTTAGCGCTGAAAACCTGTTCTGACCTAATTATTTTCAGAGCTGAAGGATTGTTACAATTGTATCTAGCCTGGATAATCCTCAATCAGCTGATACAATTTACCTACACTGACACATTGCAGCAAAGATGAAGTAGTGAGACACTTATGAGTGTTGATCAGACTGAAAACAATGTAACAAACACTCAGTACAATATTTACTGTGGATTGTCAGCCTTAACCCCTGCATGACAAGGACTTTTTTTTTAGGAGAAAGCAACATCTTTCACTGTAATACTTGTTAGCGCCGCTCTGTTCGGGCTCCTAGAAGGGGGTCCTAAGTGAGGGGGTCCTCGCTCTATGATGTTCAGATTTTTCAGTCAGTTATATGGGCGAAGGTTGTCTTAATGAAACGCCCCTTTAGCCATTTTTTTTTCTGCCTCTTTTGATCAGGAAAGTCTTAATATATCAGCAGGATATTTCTGAAAATCTAAAGATTTTCTAATTACGCTCATTTTCTTCCCTAATCGACTTCTGGAGAGGACTGCCCGGCACTTATGAGGCGGAATCCACTGAAGAGACCTCTATAATATATGGCCGCTTTCCTTGCAGCCAATTTGGATTCCTGTGTAATTGGAGAATTTCAGTTTTCACACCATTTCCCGACTCAATTACGAAAATAGATGCAGAGGAAGAGCGGGCGCTTATTACCGCACTATCTGAGTGGCGACGTCCTCTCCGAAGACAAAGAGTGACATCCCGCACTGTAATGAGATTTCTGGCCTGAGGAGGGGAGGGGGGAGGGCTTCTAATCAATACTTTTATGTTTTTCTATTTGCACAAGTTTCTTCTGAAAGAATCTATAGGAAGAAACTACCAGGCACGAAGACAAGGTTTCAGGCCAGACATCGCAATGAAACCGCAGAAAGTGCACTACAACCCCCAATCTGCACATAGTTATTCCATCAACTGTGCAGCTATTTTCTATTCAGTCAATAAGGGTAGCCCACCCTAAAATACTAGCCACTAGTATTGAGCGAGCATACTCGGCAAAACACCAGTTAGGATCAAGCATTGCTATGCTCAGAACATCGCGGAGTTTGGCCGAATACTGCGTGTGTTTGAGCGCGATGCTTGAGTCAGTGTATTTAAATTAAATTTAGCCTCTATTTCTGAAAAGTTTCTGGCAGGATTTGAACTCACAACCTTCTACATTACAGCCAAGAACCTTAACCACTACACCATAGAGCTACATGGCCAGTTACTACAAAAAATTTAATATAAGACTTCTGGTGTATAGGAATACTTACTACTAGTAAGTATTCCTAAACAGCAGAAGTCTCGTTTTTTATTTATTTTTTTATTTATTTTTTAACTGGCCATGAGGCTCTATAGTGTAGTGGTTAAGGTTCTTGGCTGTAATGTGGAAGGTTGTGAGTTCAAATCCCGTCAGAAACTTTTCAGAAATAGAGGCTAAATTAGATTAAAATACATTGGGTGTCTTCAAGCACTGACTACATATATGGAGTCAGAGCAGGGACTCCTAAGCTGAACTAGAGTCCAGAAACCCTCCCCTCTCCAGAGCAGGGGGTGCCTGGTTTAATGCTCCGGTTCTCCCATTGACTTACATTGTGCTCGGGTACTCTGTAGAGCACCCGGCATTGCAATCAACACTACTAGCTACACATCTACTACTAGCTACACATCGCCTGAAACAGGGGCTCAGCCCCACATATTGGACAACTGCCCTGTGTAAATGGTAACTCATAATCCATTGTAGCTCCAGGTGTCACCCCAATATGTTACAGGATATTATATGAACACGGACTGTATGAGGCCACTGCGTCCCGCTACCCCCATTACTGGGCACTGCGTTCTGCAATTTCTGAAGCTGCATTTTGCATTATCTCTGGTAAAACTGCCGCAGGGAATGGGAAAGATATATATAAACAGCTGTCACCCCAGCAAACTCCTGTGCTTCCATTGGAAGGGCAAATCAATTATAACACACTGACTTCTGGAAGCCGACCAATCAACATTTAATCATTATGGCATTTTATATAGTATATTAGGCTGAAAGATATCCTTATAGTGGCCGGATCTTACATTTTTTGATATAGAGCACCAAATCCCAACATAGACAGTCAGTTGATCAAATGCTGTGCCCCCTGCAGCCACCACAGCACACAGAGTGAAGAGAAGTTCTCTGAGCTCTCCCTGGTTATACAGCCACCACTAGAGAGAGCTCACTACATACAGATTATACAGCCACCACTAGAGAGAGCTCACTACATACAGATTATACAGCTCAGCCACCACTAGAGGGAGCTCACTACATACAGATTATATAGCCACCACTAGAGGGAGCTCACTACATACAGATTATACAGCCACCACTAGAGAGAGCTCACTACATACAGATTATACAGCTCAGCCACCACTAGAGGGAGCTCACTACATACAGATTATATAGCCACCACTAGAGGGAGCTCACTGCATACAGATTATACAGCCACCACTAGAGGGAGCTCATTACATACAGATTATATAGCCACCACTAGAGGGAGCTCACTACATACAGATTATATAGCCACCACTAGAGGGAGCTCACTACATACAGATTATACAGCCATCACTAGCGGGAGCTCACTACATACAGATTATACAGCCACCACTAGGGGGAGCTCATTACATACAGATTATACAGTCACCACTAGAGGGAGCTCACTAAATACAGATTATACAGTAACCACTAGAGGGAGCTCACTACATACAGATTATATAGCCACCACTAGAGGGAGCTCACTACATACAGATTATACAGCCACCACTAGAGGGAGCTCACTACATACAGATTATATAGCCACCACTAGAGGGAGCTCACTACAGACAGAATTAATATTATTATTTTACTCACTTATGTAGACCTGACATATTCTTCAGCACTGTACAAACATCATCATCACACTGTCCCCAGTAGGGCTCACAATCTAAACTCCCTTTGGGAACTATATGTCTTTAGAGTGTGGGAGGAATCCATAATTAGCAGTATAATAGTATATTAGGCTGAAAGATATCCTTATAGTGGCCGGATCTTACATTTTTTGATATAGAGCACCAAATCCCAACATAGACAGTCAGTTGATCAAATGCTGTGCCCCCTGCAGCCACCACAGCACACAGAGTGAAGAGAAGTTCTCTGAGCTCTCCCTGGTTATACAGCCACCACTAGAGAGAGCTCACTACATACAGATTATACAGCCACCACTAGAGAGAGCTCACTACATACAGATTATACAGCTCAGCCACCACTAGGGGGACCTCACTACATACAGATTATACAGCCACCACTAGAGGGAGTTTACTACATACAGATTATACAGCCACCACTATAAGGAGCTCACTATCTACAGATTATACAGTCACCACTAGAGGGAGCTCACTACATAGAAATTATACAGCCAGCACTAGAGGGAGCTCACTACGTACAGATGATACAGCCACCACTAGAGGGAGCTCACTATATGCAGATTATACAGCCACCACTAGGGGGAGCTCACTACATACATATTATACAGCCACCACTAGAGGGAGCTCACTACATACAGATTATACAGCCATCACTAGCGGGAGCTCACTACATACAGATTATACAGCCATCACTAGAGGGAGCTCCCTACATACAGATTATATAGCCACCACTAGAGGGAGCTCACTACATACAGATTATACAGCCACCACTAGAGGGAGCTCACTACGTACAGATTATACAGCTACCACTAGAGGGAGCTCACTACATACAGATATTTACAGTCACCTCTAGAGGGAGCTCACTACATACAGATTATATAGCCACCACTAGAGGGAGCTCACTACATACAGATATTTACAGCCACCACTAGAGGGAGCTCACTACATACAGATTATACAGCCACCACTAGAGGGAGCTCACTACATACAGATTATAAAACCACCACTAGAGGGAGCTCACTGCATACAGATTATACAGCCACCACTAGAGGGAGCTCATTACATACAGATTATATAGCCACCACTAGAGGGAGCTCACTACATACAGATTATATAGCCACCACTAGAGGGAGCTCACTACATACAGATTATACAGCCATCACTAGCGGGAGCTCACTACATACAGATTATACAGCCACCACTAGAGGGAGCTCACTACATACAGATTATACAGCCACCACTAGGGGGAGCTCACTACATACAGATTATACAGTCACCACTAGAGGGAGCTCACTAAATACAGATTATACAGTAACCACTAGAGGGAGCTCACTACATACAGATTATATAGCCACCACTAGAGGGAGCTCACTACATACAGATATTTACAGCCACCACTAGAGGAAGCTCACTACATACAGATTATACAGCCACCACTAGAGGGAGCTCACTACATACAGATTATACAGCCACCACTAGAGGGAGCTCACTGCATACAGATTATACAGCCACCACTAGAGGGAGCTCATTACATACAGATTATATAGCCACCACTAGAGGGAGCTCACTACATACAGATTATATAGCCACCACTAGAGGGAGCTCACTACATACAGATTATACAGCCATCACTAGCGGGAGCTCACTACATACAGATTATACAGCCACCACTAGAGGAGCTCACTACATACAGATTATACAGCCACCACTAGAGGGAGCTCACTACATACAGATTATACAGCCACCACTAGAGGGAGCTCACTACATACAGATTATACAGCCACCACTAGAGGGAGCTCACTACATACAGATTATATAGCCACCACTAGAGGGAGCTCACTACATACAGATTATACAGCCACCACTAGAGGGAGCTCACTACATACAGATTATATAGCCACCACTAGAGGGAGCTCACTACAGACAGAATTAATATTATTATTTTACTCACTTATGTAGACCTGACATATTCTTCAGCACTGTACAAACATCATCATCACACTGTCCCCAGTAGGGCTCACAATCTAAACTCCCTTTGGGAACTATATGTATTTAGAGTGTGGGAGGAATCCATAATAAGCAGGGGAAATCTATGCAAACATGGGAAGAATATACTAACTCCATGCAAATGGTGTCATTGGTCAGATTACAAGGACCCTACTGCTTCAAGGCACCGGTGCTAACCAATGAGACACCGTGCCCCCCACTCAGTGTCTGTGCTACATTGTGTTCAATGCAGTCTGCGATGAGCTCCCACTAGTGTTGGCTGCAGGCAGCCATAATTTTATCATGTAACCATGTCTTTGTATAGGGTATGAAGCTCAGGACTGGATCAGAAGTAACTGAGCTCCGAAGTACAAGGTTCTCTAGGGGTAAACATTCACTTTAAGGTCCTGGCTGTAAATGGGGAGCACGGTGGTCACTGTCTCAATAGAAAGAATAAGAGTGGGGAAAGCTTCTGATAGACACCAATACTGGCCCCTTCCTGAGATTGGAGGACATCATGTCATTGTGGATGCTCCTTTAAGAGGAGAAACTAATGAGAAGCCACTTCCCTGAATGTAGTTCTCGTGCTGCTGTGAATCTTAAGTGAAATGTATGATTACTGCCTCTGAGTATGTTCTCCCAGATCTACAGGGCTGCAGAAGGAGTTTAGTAGAGCAGCCATGCAAATCTGATTGCCCTGCGCTCCCCGGCCTTGCCATATATCATACGCTGGAGTTTCAAGAAAACACTGCCGAGTTTCATTGCTGTGAAAACCAATAAAATGGCTCATCAATTAGCGGACTGTGCGGGGGAGGGGCGGAGGGTCTCGGGGACCTCGTCCATGAAGGGTGAACATAATCTCATTTTATATTTGCAATTGGAAATGGATAAAACAAAGAACAATTTCTCACTTTATCTCGAAGATGAAATCATGACATTCATCGCAGGACGGAGGGCAGACTTACTGAGAAGACCAATGTTAACCCCTCCATGACACAGAAGGGGAGCAGCTCCGTGTGCACTGGGTTTATGACAAATGCACTGCAGGTAAATAAATGACCTAGAGGTCAGTGGACTGGAAGGCCCCTTGCAGACGAGCGTGTCCGCACTTGCTTGAGATTATCACGCACCCCCATTCACTTCTATGGGGCCAGCGTTGAATGAAAATCGCAGAATATAGAAGATGGTGCGATTTTCACGCAACGCAGAAGTGATACGTGAAAACGCTCATGTACACAGACCCATTAAAATAAATGGGGCCACATTCCATGAGGGCGCAATGCATTCGCATAACGTATTGCAGCAGCTCGGAAGACTAGCTCATCTGCAAGGGGACTTAACCACAATAAAGAAACCTGGAGTTACTTACAAGCTGTATCTTTGCACTCTAAACTACACCAATGCCAGATTCTAATTATTGCCAGAGCTAATAAACACAGTGATGTCACAGTACAGAGCTAATAAACACAGTGATGTCACAGTACAGGGATAATAAAGACAGTGATGTCACAGTACAGGGATAATAAAGACAGTGATGTCACAGTACAGGGATAATAAACACAGTGATGTCACAGTACAGGCATAATACACACAGTGATGTCACAGTACAGAGATAATAAACACAGTGATGTCACAGTACAGGATAATAAACACAGTGATGTCACAGTACAGAGATAATAAACACAGTGATGTCACAGTACAGGGATAATAAAGACAGTGATGTCACAGTGCAGAGATAATAAACACAGTGATGTCACAGTACAGAGATAATACACACAGTGATGTCACAGTACAGGGATAATAAACACAGTGATGTCACAGTACAGAGATAATAAACACAGTGATGTCACAGTACAGAGATAATAAACACAGTGATGTCACAGTACAGAGATAATACACACAGTGATGTCACAGTACAGGGATAATAAACACAGTGATGTCACAGTACAGGGATAATAAACACAGTGATGTCACAGTACAGAGATAATAAACACAGTGATGTCACAGTACAGGATAATAAACACAGTGATGTCACAGTACAGAGATAATAAACACAGTGATGTCACAGTACAGGGATAATAAACACAGTGATGTCACAGTACAGAGATAATAAACACAGTGATGTCACAGTACAGGGATAATAAACACAGTGATGTCACAGTACAGAGATAATACACACAGTGATGTCACAGTACAGAGATAATAAACACAGTGATGTCACAGTACAGAGATAATAAACACAGTGATGTCACAGTACAGAGATAATACACACAGTGATGTCACAGTACAGAGATAATAAACACAGTGATGTCACAGTACAGAGATAATAAACACAGTGATGTCACAGTACAGAGATAATACACACAGTGATGTCACAGTACAGAGATAATAAACACAGTGATGTCACAGTACAGGGATAATAAACACAGTGATGTCACAGTACAGAGATAATAAACACAGTGATGTCACAGTACAGAGATAATAAACACAGTGATGTCACAGTACAGAGATAATAAACACAGTGATGTCACAGTACAGAGATAATAAACACAGTGATGTCACAGTACAGAGATAATAAACACAGTGATGTCACAGTACAGAGATAATAAACACAGTGATGTCACAGTACAGAGATAATACACACAGTGATGTCACAGTACAGAGATAATAAACACAGTGATGTCACAGTACAGGGATAATACACACAGTGATGTCACAGTACAGGGATAATAAACACAGTGATGTCACAGTACAGAGATAATAAACACAGTGATGTCACAGTACAGGGATAATAAACACAGTGATGTCACAGTACAGGGATAATAAACACAGTGATGTCACAGTACAGAGATAATAAACACAGTGATGTCACAGTACAGAGATAATAAACACAGTGATGTCACAGTACAGGGATAATAAACACAGTGATGTCACAGTACAGAGATAATAAACACAGTGATGTCACAGTACAGGGATAATAAACACAGTGATGTCACAGTACAGGGATAATAAACACAGTGATGTCACAGTACAGGGATAATAAACACAGTGATGTCACAGTACAGAGATAATAAACACAGTGATGTCACAGTACAGAGATAATAAACACAGTGATGTCACAGTACAGGGATAATAAACACAGTGATGTCACAGTACAGAGATAATAAACACAGTGATGTCACAGTACAGGGATAATAAACACAGTGATGTCACAGTACAGAGATAATAAACACAGTGATGTCACAGTACAGGGATAATAAACACAGTGATGTCACAGTACAGGGATAATAAACACAGTGATGTCACAGTACAGGGATAATAAACACAGTGATGTCACAGTACAGGGATAATAAACACAGTGATGTCACAGTACAGAGATAATAAACACAGTGATGTCACAGTACAGAGATAATAAACACAGTGATGTCACAGTACAGAGATAATAAACACAGTGATGTCACAGTACAGAGATAATAAACACAGTGATGTCACAGTACAGAGATAATAAACACAGTGATGTCACAGTACAGAGATAATAAACACAGTGATGTCACAGTACAGAGATAATAAACACAGTGATGTCACAGTACAGAGATAATAAACACAGTGATGTCACAGTACAGAGATAATAAACACAGTGATGTCACAGTACAGAGATAATAAACACAGTGATGTCACAGTACAGAGATAATAAAGACAGTGATGTCACAGTACAGGGATAATAAACACAGTGATGTCACAGTACAGAGATAATAAACACAGTGATGTCACAGTACAGAGATAATAAACACAGTGATGTCACAGTACAGAGATAATAAACACAGTGATGTCACAGTACAGGGATAATAAACACAGTGATGTCACAGTACAGAGATAATAAACACAGTGATGTCACAGTACAGAGATAATAAACACAGTGATGTCACAGTACAGAGATAATAAACACAGTGATGTCACAGTACAGAGATAATAAACACAGTGATGTCACAGTACAGAGATAATAAACACAGTGATGTCACAGTACAGAGATAATAAACACAGTGATGTCACAGTACAGGGATAATAAACACAGTGATGTCACAGTACAGGAATAATAAACACAGTGATGTCACAGTACAGAGATAATAAACACAGTGATGTCACAGTATAGAGATAATAAACACAGTGATGTCACAGTACAGAGATAATAAACACAGTGATGTCACAGTACAGAGATAATAAACACAGTGATGTCACAGCACAGAGATAATAAACACAGTGATGTCACAGTACAGGGATAATAAATACAGTGATGTCACAGTACAGAGATAATACACACAGTGATGTCACCGTACATGGATAATAAAGACAGTGATGTCACAGTACAGGGATAATAAACACAGTGATGTCACAGTACAGAGATAATAAACACAGTAATGTCACAGTACAGGGATAATAAACACAGTGATGTCACAGTAGAGAGATAATACACACAGTGATGTCACAGTACAGAGATAATAAACACAGTGATGTCACAGTACAGGGATAATACACACAGTGATGTCACAGTACAGGGATAATAAACACAGTGATGTCACCATACAGAGATAATAAAGACAGTGATGTCACAGTACAGGGATAATAAACACAGTGATTTCACAGTAGAGAGATAATATACACAGTGATGTCACAGTACAGAGATAATAAACACAGTGATGTCACAGTACAGGGATAATAAACACAGTGATGTCACCGTACAGAGATAATAAAGACAGTGATGTCACAGTACAGGGATAATACACACAGTGATGTCACAGTACAGAGAAAATAAACACAGTGATGTCACCGTACAGAGATAATAAACACAGTGATGTCACCGTACAGGGATAATAAAGACAGTGATGTCACAGTACAGGGATAATACACACAGTGATGTCACAGTACAGAGATAATGAACACAGTGATGTCACAGTACAGGGATAATAAACACAGTGATGTCACCGTACAGAGATAATCAAGACAGTGATGTCACAGTACAGGGATAATAAACACAGTGATTTCACAGTAGAGAGATAATATACACAGTGATGTCACAGTACAGAGATAATAAACACAGTGATGTCACAGTACAGAGATAATAAACACAGTGAAGTCACAGTACAGGGATAATAAACACAGTGATGTCACCGTACAGAGATAATAAAGACAGTGATGTCACAGTACAGGGATAATAAACACAGTGATGTCACAGTAGAGAGATAATATACACAGTGATGTCACAGTACAGAGATAATCAACACAGTGATGTCACAGTACAGGGATAATACACACAGTGATGTCACCGTACAGGGATAATAAACACAGTGATGTCACCGTACAGAGATAATAAAGACAGTGACATCACAGTACAGGGATAATAAACACAGTGATGTCACAGTACAGGAAAAATAAACACAGTGATGTCACAGTACAGAGATAATAAACACAGTGATGTCACAGTATAGAGATAATAAACACAGTGATGTCACAGTACAGAGATAATAAACACAGTGATGTCACAGCACAGAGATAATAAACACAGTGATGTCACAGTACAGGGATAATAAATACAGTGATGTCACAGTACAGAGATAATAAACACAGTGATGTCCCAGTACAGAGATAATAAACACAGTGATGTCAAAGTACAGATATAATAAACACAGTGATGTCACAGTACAGGGATAATAAACACAGTGATGTCACAGTACAGGGATAATAAACACAGTGATGTCACAGTACAGGAATAATAAACACAGTGATGTCACAGTACAGGGATAATAAACACAATGATGTCACAATACACAGATAATAAACACAGTGATGTCACAGTAGAGGGATAATACACACAGTGATGTCACAGTACAGGGATAATAAACACAGTGATGTCACAGTACAGGAATAATAAACACAGTGATGTCACAGTACAGGGATAATAAACACAGTGATGTCACAGTACAGGAATAATAAACACAGTGGTGTCACAGTACAGAGATAATGTACACAGTGATGTCACAGTACAGAGATAATAAACACAGTGATGTCACAGTACAGAGATAATAAACACAGTGATGTCACAGTACAGAGATAATAAACACAGTGATGTCACAGTACAGAGATAATAAACACAGTGATGTCACAGTACAGAGATAATAAACACAGTGATGTCACAGTACAGGGATAATAAACACAGTGATGTCACAGTACAGAGATAATAAACACAGTGATGTCACAGTACAGAGATAATAAACACAGTGATGTCACAGTACAGAGATAATAAACACAGTGATGTCACAGTACAGGGATAATAAACACAGTGATGTCACAGTACAGAGATAATAAACACAGTGATGTCACAGTACAGAGATAATAAACACAGTGATGTCACAGTACAGAGATAATAAACACAGTGATGTCACAGTACAGGGATAATAAACACAGTGATGTCACAGTACAGAGATAATAAACACAGTGATGTCACAGTACAGAGATAATAAACACAGTGATGTCACAGTACAGAGATAATAAACACAGTGATGTCACAGTACAGGGATAATAAACACAGTGATGTCACAGTACAGAGATAATAAACACAGTGATGTCACAGTACAGGGATAATAAACACAGTGATGTCACAGTACAGAGATAATAAACACAGTGATGTCACAGTACAGAGATAATAAACACAGTGATGTCACAGTACAGAGATAATAAACACAGTGATGTCACAGTACAGGGATAATAAACACAGTGATGTCACAGTACAGAGATAATAAACACAGTGATGTCACAGTACAGGGATAATAAACACAGTGATGTCACAGTACAGAGATAATAAACACAGTGATGTCACAGTACAGAGATAATAAATACAGTGATGTCACAGTACAGAGATAATAAACACAGTGATGTCACAGTACAGAGATAATAAACACAGTGATGTCACAGTACAGAGATAATAAACACAGTGATGTCACAGTACAGAGATAATAAACACAGTGATGTCACAGTACAGAGATAATAAACACAGTGATGTCACAGTACAGAGATAATAAACACAGTGATGTCACAGTACAGAGATAATAAACACAGTGATGTCACAGTACAGGGATAATAAACACAGTGATGTCACAGTACAGAGATAATACACACAGTGATGTCACAGTACAGAGATAATAAACACAGTGATGTCACAGTACAGGGATAATAAACACAGTGATGTCACAGTACAGAGATAATAAACACAGTGATGTCACAGTACAGAGATAATAAACACAGTGATGTCACAGTACAGAGATAATAAACACAGTGATGTCACAGTACAGGGATAATAAACACAGTGATGTCACAGTACAGAGATAATAAACACAGTGATGTCACAGTACAGAGATAATAAACACAGTGATGTCACAGTACAGGGATAATAAACACAATGATGTCACAATACACAGATAATAAACACAGTGATGTCACAGTAGAGGGATAATACACACAGTGATGTCACAGTACAGGGATAATAAACACAGTGATGTCACCGTACAGAGATAATAAAGACAGTGATGTCACAGTACAGGGATAATAAACACAGTGATGTCACAGTACAGGAATAATACACACAGTGATGTCACAGTACAGAGATAATAAACACAGTGATGTCACAGTATAGAAATAATAAACACAGTGATGTCACCGTACAGGAATAATAAACACAGTGATGTCACCGTACAGGAATAATAAACACAGTGATGTCACAGTACAGAGATAATATACACAGTGATGTCACAGTACAGGGATAATAAACACAGTGATGTCACAGTACAGGGATAATAAATACAGTGATGTCACAGTACAGAGATAATAAATACAGTGATGTCACAGTACAGAGATAATAAATACAGTGATGTCACAGTACAGAGATAATAAACACAGTGATGTCACAGTACAGGGATAATAAACACAGTGATGTCACAGTACAGAGATAATAAACACAGTGATGTCACAGTACAGTGATAATAAACACAGTGATGTCACAGTACAGAGATAATAAACACAGTGATGTCACAGTACAGGGATAATAAATACAGTGATGTCACAGTACAGAGATAATAAACACAGTGATGTCACAGTACAGAGATAATAAATACAGTGATGTCACAGTACAGAGATAATAAACACAGTGATGTCACAGTACAGAGATAATAAACACAGTGATGTCACAGTACAGGGATAATAAACACAGTGATGTCACAGTATAGAGATAATAAACACAGTGATGTCACAGTACAGGGATAATAAATACAGTAATGTCACAGTACAGAGATAATAAACACAGTGATGTCACAGTACAGAGATAATAAATACAGTGATGTCACAGTACAGAGATAATAAATACAGTGATGTCACAGTACAGAGATAATACACACAGTGATGTCACAGTACAGAGATAATAAACACAGTGATGTCACAGTACAGAGATAATAAATACAGTGATGTCACAGTACAGAGATAATAAACACAGTGATGTCACAGTACAGGGATAATAAACACAGTGATGTCACAGTACAGAGATAATAAACACAGTGATGTCACAGTACAGAGATAATAAATATAGTGATGTCACAGTACAGAGATAATACACACAGTGATGTCACAGTACAGGGATAATACACACAGTGATGTCACAGTACAGGGATAATAAACACAGTGATGTCACAGTACAGGGATAATAAACACAGTGATGTCACAGTACAGAGATAATATACACAGTGATGTCACAGTACAGAGATAATAAACACAGTGATGTCACAGTACAGGGATAATAAACACAGTGATGTCACAGTACAGAGATAATAAACACAGTGATGTCACAGTACAGAGATAATAAACACAGTGATGTCACAGTACAGAGATAATAAACACAGTGATGTCACAGTACAGAGATAATAAACACAGTGATGTCACAGTACAGGGATAATAAACACAGTGATGTCACAGTACAGCGATAATACACACAGTGATGTCACAGTACAGGGATAATAAACAGTGATGTCACAGTACAGAGATAATAAACACAGTGATGTCACAGTACAGAGATAATAAATATGGTGATGTCACAGTACAGGCATAATACACACAGTGATGTCACAGTACAGGGATAATACACACAGTGATGTCACAGTACAGGGATAATAAACACAGTGATGTCACAGTACAGGGATAATAAACACAGTGATGTCACAGTACAGAGATAATATACACAGTGATGTCACAGTACAGAGATAATAAACACAGTGATGTCACAGTACAGGGATAATAAACACAGTGATGTCACAGTACAGGGATAATAAACACAGTGATGTCACAGTACAGAGATAATAAAGACAGTGATGTCACAGTACAGAGATAATAAACACAGTGATGTCACAGTACAGGAGATAATAAACACAGTGATGTCACAGTACAGAGATAATAAACACAGTGATGTCACAGTACAGAGATAATAAACACAGTGATGTCACAGTACAGAGATAATAAACACAGTGATGTCACAGTACAGAGATAATAAACACAGTGATGTCACAGTACAGAGATAATAAACACAGTGATGTCACAGTACAGAGATAATAAACACAGTGATGTCACAGTACAGAGATAATAAACACAGTGATGTCACAGTACAGAGATAATAAACACAGTGATGTCACAGTACAGAGATAATAAACACAGTGATGTCACAGTACAGAGATAATAAACACAGTGATGTCACAGTACAGGGATAATAAACACAATGATGTCACAATACACAGATAATAAACACAGTGATGTCACAGTAGAGGGATAATACACACAGTGATGTCACAGTACAGGGATAATAAACACAGTGATGTCACCGTACAGAGATAATAAAGACAGTGATGTCACAGTACAGGGATAATAAACACAGTGATGTCACAGTACAGGAATAATAAACACAGTGATGTCACAGTACAGAGATAATGCACACAGTGATGTCACAGTATAGAAATAATAAACACAGTGATGTCACAGTACAGAGATAATAAACACAGTGATGTCACCGTACAGGAATAATAAACACAGTGATGTCACAGTACAGAGATAATATACACAGTGATGTCACAGTACAGGGATAATAAACACAGTGATGTCACAGTACAGGGATAATAAATACAGTGATGTCACAGTACAGAGATAATAAATACAGTGATGTCACAGTACAGAGATAATAAACACAGTGATGTCACAGTACAGAGATAATAAACACAGTGATGTCACAGTACAGAGATAATAAACACAGTGATGTCACAGTACAGAGATAATAAACACAGTGATGTCACAGTACAGAGATAATAAACACAGTGATGTCACAGTACAGAGATAATAAACACAGTGATGTCACAGTACAGGGATAATAAACACAGTGATGTCACAGTACAGAGATAATAAACACAGTGATGTCACAGTACAGAGATAATAAACACAGTGATGTCACAGTACAGAGATAATAAATACAGTGATGTCACAGTACAGAGATAATAAACACAGTGATGTCACAGTACAGAGATAATAAACACAGTGATGTCACAGTACAGGGATAATAAACACAGTGATGTCACAGTACAGAGATAATAAATACAGTGATGTCACAGTACAGAGATAATAAACACAGTGATGTCACAGTACAGAGATAATAAATACAGTGATGTCACAGTACAGAGATAATAAACACAGTGATGTCACAGTACAGAGATAATAAATACAGTGATGTCACAGTACAGAGATAATAAACACAGTGATGTCACAGTACAGAGATAATAAACACAGTGATGTCACAGTACAGAGATAATAAACACAGTGATGTCACAGTACAGAGATAATAAACACAGTGATGTCACAGTACAGAGATAATAAACACAGTGATGTCACAGTACAGAGATAATAAACACAGTGATGTCACAGTACAGGGATAATAAACACAGTGATGTCACAGTACAGAGATAATAAACACAGTGATGTCACAGTACAGAGATAATAAACACAGTGATGTCACAGTACAGGGATAATAAACACAGTGATGTCACAGTACAGAGATAATAAACACAGTGATGTCACAGTACAGAGATAATAAACACAGTGATGTCACAGTACAGAGATAATAAACACAGTGATGTCACAGTACAGAGATAATAAACACAGTGATGTCACAGTACAGAGATAATAAACACAGTGATGTCACAGTACAGGGATAATAAACACAGTGATGTCACAGTACAGGGATAATAAACACAGTGATGTCACAGTACAGAGATAATAAACACAGTGATGTCACAGTACAGAGATAATAAACACAGTGATGTCACAGTACAGGGATAATAAACACAGTGATGTCACAGTACAGAGATAATAAACACAGTGATGTCACAGTACAGGGATAATAAACACAGTGATGTCACAGTACAGGGATAATAAACACAGTGATGTCACAGTACAGAGATAATAAACACAGTGATGTCACAGTACAGAGATAATAAACACAGTGATGTCACAGTACAGAGATAATAAACACAGTGATGTCACAGTACAGGGATAATAAACACAGTGATGTCACAGTACAGAGATAATAAACACAGTGATGTCACAGTACAGAGATAATAAACACAGTGATGTCACAGTACAGAGATAATAAACACAGTGATGTCACAGTACAGAGATAATAAACACAGTGATGTCACAGTACAGAGATAATAAACACAGTGATGTCACAGTACAGAGATAATAAACACAGTGATGTCACAGTACAGAGATAATAAACACAGTGATGTCACAGTACAGAGATAATAAACACAGTGATGTCACAGTACAGAGATAATAAACACAGTGATGTCACAGTACAGAGATAATAAACACAGTGATGTCACAGTACAGAGATAATAAACACAGTGATGTCACAGTACAGGATAATAAACACAGTGATGTCACAGTACAGAGATAATAAACACAGTGATGTCACAGTACAGAGATAATAAACACAGTGATGTCACAGTACAGGGATAATAAACACAATGATGTCACAATACACAGATAATAAACACAGTGATGTCACAGTAGAGGGATAATACACACAGTGATGTCACAGTACAGGGATAATAAACACAGTGATGTCACCGTACAGAGATAATAAAGACAGTGATGTCACAGTACAGGGATAATAAACACAGTGATGTCACAGTACAGGAATAATAAACACAGTGATGTCACAGTACAGAGATAATGCACACAGTGATGTCACAGTATAGAAATAATAAACACAGTGATGTCACAGTACAGAGATAATAAACACAGTGATGTCACCGTACAGGAATAATAAACACAGTGATGTCACAGTACAGAGATAATATACACAGTGATGTCACAGTACAGGGATAATAAACACAGTGATGTCACAGTACAGGGATAATAAATACAGTGATGTCACAGTACAGAGATAATAAACACAGTGATGTCACAGTACAGAGATAATAAACACAGTGATGTCACAGTACAGAGATAATAAATACAGTGATGTCACAGTACAGAGATAATAAACACAGTGATGTCACAGTACAGAGATAATAAACACAGTGATGTCACAGTACAGAGATAATAAACACAGTGATGTCACAGTACAGAGATAATAAACACAGTGATGTCACAGTACAGAGATAATAAACACAGTGATGTCACAGTACAGAGATAATAAACACAGTGATGTCACAGTACAGAGATAATAAATACAGTGATGTCACAGTACAGAGATAATAAACACAGTGATGTCACAGTACAGAGATAATAAACACAGTGATGTCACAGTACAGGGATAATAAACACAGTGATGTCACAGTACAGAGATAATAAACACAGTGATGTCACAGTACAGAGATAATAAACACAGTGATGTCACAGTACAGAGATAATAAACACAGTGATGTCACAGTACAGAGATAATAAATACAGTGATGTCACAGTACAGAGATAATAAACACAGTGATGTCACAGTACAGAGATAATAAACACAGTGATGTCACAGTACAGAGATAATAAACACAGTGATGTCACAGTACAGAGATAATAAACACAGTGATGTCACAGTACAGAGATAATACACACAGTGATGTCACAGTACAGGGATAATAAACACAGTGATGTCACAGTACAGAGATAATAAACACAGTGATGTCACAGTACAGAGATAATAAACACAGTGATGTCACAGTACAGAGATAATAAACACAGTGATGTCACAGTACAGGGATAATAAACACAGTGATGTCACAGTACAGGGATAATAAACACAGTGATGTCACAGTACAGAGATAATAAACACAGTGATGTCACAGTACAGAGATAATATACACAGTGATGTCACAGTACAGAGATAATAAACACAGTGATGTCACAGTACAGGGATAATACACACAGTGATGTCACAGTACAGAGATAATAAACACAGTGATGTCACAGTACAGAGATAATAAACACAGTGATGTCACAGTACAGAGATAATAAACACAGTGATGTCACAGTACAGAGATAATAAACACAGTGATGTCACAGTACAGGGATAATAAACACAGTGATGTCACAGTACAGGGATAATACACACAGTGATGTCACAGTACAGGGATAATAAACAGTGATGTCACAGTACAGAGATAATAAACACAGTGATGTCACAGTACAGAGATAATAAATATGGTGATGTCACAGTACAGGGATAATACACACAGTGATGTCACAGTACAGGGATAATACACACAGTGATGTCACAGTACAGGGATAATAAACACAGTGATGTCACAGTACAGGGATAATAAACACAGTGATGTCACAGTAGAGAGATAATATACACAGTGATGTCACAGTACAGAGATAATAAACACAGTGATGTCACAGTACAGGGATAATACACACAGTGATGTCACAGTACAGGGATAATAAACACAGTGATGTCACAGTACAGAGATAATAAAGACAGTGACGTCACAGTACAGGGATAATAAACACAGTGATGTCACAGTACAGGAATAATAAACACAGTGATGTCACAGTACAGAGATAATAAACACAGTGATGTCACAGTACAGAGATAATAAACACAGTGATGTCACAGTACAGAGATAATAAACACAGTGATGTCACAGCACAGAGATAATAAACACAGTGATGTCACAGTACAGGGATAATAAATACAGTGATGTCACAGTACAGAGATAATAAACACAGTGATGTCCCAGTACAGAGATAATAAACACAGTGATGTCACAGTACAGAGATAATAAACACAGTGATGTCACAGTACAGGGATAATAAACACAGTGATGTCACAGTACAGGAATAATAAACACAGTGATGTCACAGTACAGGGATAATAAACACAGTGATGTCACAGTACACAGATAATAAACACAGTGATGTCACAGTAGAGGGATAATACACACAGTGATGTCACAGTACAGGGATAATAAACACAGTGATGTCACAGTACAGAGATAATAAAGACAGTGATGTCACAGTACAGGGATAATAAACACAGTGATGTCACAGTACAGAGATAATAAACACAGTGATGTCACAGTACAGAGATAATGCACACAGTGATGTCACAGTATAGAAATAATAAACACAGTGATGTCACAGTACAGAGATAATAAACACAGTGATGTCACCGTACAGGAATAATAAACACAGTGATGTCACAGTACAGAGATAATATACACAGTGATGTCACAGTACAGGGATAATAAACACAGTGATGTCACAGTACAGGGATAATAAACACAGTGATGTCACAGTACAGAGATAATAAATACAGTGATGTCACAGTACAGAGATAATAAACACAGTGATGTCACAGTACAGAGATAATAAACACAGTGATGTCACAGTACAGAGATAATAAACACAGTGATGTCACAGTACAGAGATAATAAACACAGTGATGTCACAGTACAGAGATAATAAACACAGTGATGTCACAGTACAGAGATAATAAACACAGTGATGTCACAGTACAGAGATAATAAACACAGTGATGTCACAGTACAGAGATAATAAACACAGTGATGTCACAGTACAGAGATAATAAACACAGTGATGTCACAGTACAGAGATAATAAACACAGTGGTGTCACAGTACAGAGATAATAAACACAGTGATGTCACAGTACAGGGATAGTAAACACAGTGATGTCACAGTACAGAGAAAATACACACAGTGATGTCACAGTACAGAGATAATAAACACAGTGATGTCACAGTACAGGGATAGTAAACACAGTGATGTCACAGTACAGAGATAATAAACACAGTGATGTCACAGTACAGAGATAATACACACAGTGATGTCACAGTGCAGAGATAATAAACAGTGATCTCACAGTACAGGGATAATACACACAGTGATGTCACAGTACAGAGATAATAAACACAGTGATGTCACAGTACAGAGATAATAAACACAGTGATGTCACAGTACAGGGATAATAAACACAGTGATGTCACAGTACAGGGATAATACACACAGTGATGTCACAGTACAGGGATAATAAACAGTGATGTCACAGTACAGAGATAATAAACACAGTGATGTCACAGTACAGAGATAATAAATATGGTGATGTCACAGTACAGGGATAATACACACAGTGATGTCACAGTACAGGGATAATACACACAGTGATGTCACAGTACAGGGATAATAAACACAGTGATGTCACAGTACAGAGATAATACACACAGTGATGTCACAGTACAGGGATAATAAACAGTGATGTCACAGCACAGAGATAATAAACAGTGATCTCACAGTACAGGGATAATACACACAGTGATGTCACAGTACAGGGATATTAAACAGTGATGTCACAGTACAGGGATAATAAACACAGTGATGTCACAGTACAGGGATAATACACACAGTGATGTCACAGTACAGGGATAATAAACAGTGATGTCACAGTACAGAGATAATAAACACAGTGATGTCACAGTACAGGGATAATACACACAGTGATGTCACAGTACAGGGATAATAAACAGTGATGTCACAGTACAGAGATAATAAACACAGTGATGTCACAGTACAGGGATAATAAACACAGTGATGTCACAGTACAGATATAATACACACAGTGATGTCACAGTACAGAGATAATATACACAGTGATGTCACAGTACAGAGATAATAAACACAGTGATGTCTCAGTACAGGGATAATAAACACAGTGATGTCACAGTACAGAGATAATACACACAGTGATGTCGCCGTACAGGGATAATACACACAGTGATGTCACAGTACAGGGATAATAAACACAGTGATGTCACAGTACAGGGATAATACACACAGTGATGTCACAGTACAGGGATAATACACACAGTGATGTCACAGTACAGGGATAATAAACACAGTGATGTCACAGTACAGGGATAATAAATACAGTAATGTCACAGAACAGAGATAATAATCACAGTAATGTCACAGTACAGAGATAATACACACAGTGATGTCACCGTACAGGTATAATAAACACAGTGATGTCACAGTACAGAGATAATAAACACAGTGATGTCACAGTACAGAGATAATACACACAGTGATGTCACAGTACAGGGATAATAAACACAGTGATGTCACAGTACAGAGATAATAAACACAGTGATGTCACAGTACAGGAATAATAAACACAGTGATGTCACAGTACAGAGATAATAAACACAGTGATGTCACAGTACAGGGATAATGCACACAGTGATGTCACAGTACAGAGATAATAAACACAGTGATGTCACAGTACAGAGATAATAAACACAGTGATGTCACAGTACAGGGATAATGCACACAGTGATGTCACAGTACAGGGATAATAAACACAGTGATGTCACAGTACAGAGATAATAAACACAGTGATGTCTCAGTACAGAGATAATAAACACAGTGATGTCACAGTACAAAGATAATAAACACAGTGATGTCACAGTACAGAGATAATATACACAGTGATGTCACAGTACAGGGATAATAAACACAGTGATGTCACAGTACAGGGATAATAAACACAGTGATGTCACAGTACAGAGATAATACACACAGTGATGTCACAGTATAGGGATAATAAACACAGTGATGTCACTGTACAGGGATAATAAACACAGTGATGTCACAGTACTGAGATAATAAACACAGTGATGTCACAGTACAGAGATAATACACACAGTGATGTCACAGTACTGAGATAATAAACACAGTGATGTCACAGTACAGAGATAATAAACACAGTGATGTCACAGTACAGGGATAATAAACACAGTGATGTCACAGTGCAGGGATAATACACACAGTGATGTCACAGTACAGAGATAATAAACTTGCCATTTTAACTAAAGGAAGCACCACTGGCAGCATTATAACTAGCGATTAGCGTAAAACTTCGTTAGAATACTGTACGGAGTGAGCGCTCCATACAGTATTATAACGTATTGGGTTAGGGTACTTTATAATACTGAAGCTGAAGTTATTACTTTGTGAAGTCTCGCGAGACTTCAGGTAATAACTTGAGAAATTCATTTCTACTGTAAAAAACCTTTTCCCGAACTCGGCTTCGGTTCCAAGTTACCATTTGGAACATATATAATCAGAGGAGACGTGACTGGATGTAAGAGGTATGTGCGCTGTATTCTCCTGGATGTTTGATAGAACTGTTTACAATGTCCATCGAAATATGCCTTTACCACTGGATCTGGGGGGATCGGAGGGGTACATCTAAATTTTAACACATATGCATTTGAGCTTGGGCCTCGAATCTTCGAAGACCCCGACAATGCCCTGCTCCCATGCCCAGGGGCAGTCTACAGGTTTGAGTGTTGCTTTACTATTGATAATAATCTTGCTGATGATGATCAGTTTTGATACAGTAGTGGATACGGGCTCTTTAATGATGATGATTCCCTCGTCCATCGAGACCTGTGGGTGCTCCGAGCCTTCCCTGGTTAATGCTGCAGCCTGAGGGCCGTCTCCTGATGTCCGAGCCGATAGAGACCACATACAACATCAGACCTGACAAAGCTGCTAATTCTCTGTGCAATGATCTAACGATAAAGCCAAAGACATCAGAAAGACGCCCGGACACTTATAACTGATATGAAGGTATGTATCTGGGGAAGGGGGCAATGGCTGGATAAAAGACTGTGAAAAGTACAATGCGGTGAAGGAACCCAGTCCTTTTTGTGGAGATTAACCAGCTTATTTCTTCCTCCCAGCTTCTCCTCTTCGTCTGCCCCAGTAGACCTCATTATCCTCATCACACCGGTGGATGTGCTATCTATAAGTATTAGGCTTATCGATTTGTTCCTCCGAGCACTGGCATTATAAAGGCAGCAGGAGACACGAGAAGGAGGCGTCTGAAGGTGACCACGAGACTGAGGGAAACGTTGCGCTCCTTGATGAGCCAGTGTCAGGAGACCACCTCAGGATGAGATGAAAATGACAAGCTGTAAGAGATGCAAAGCGCTGGAGATAGTGGGTCTGGTGCACTACGAGGGAGAGCGTTCTGTGCAGATGTCACCTAAAGAACATGGCAACATTGCTAGAAGGGGGATCAGGTTCATATCCACTACAGCAAGGCCATGGACCCAGCTTGAAGGGGCACTGGTCATTTTTGGTAAGCTGAGTTCTTTCCATTGAAGTCAATGTCTGTTTTTGGTCTATAAAGTTTATAAAGGTTTGCCTAAAATTCCTGTGTTCCTGTGTGGCCCTGCTGACAAATGATTGGATATTGGTGGTCCTCGGGGGTGTGGCTATAGGGGGAGCGGAGCTAGTAGTTGCAGGTGACAGGATACCAGGATAGCCTGGTTCAGAGGATTCTCTTCCCACCCCTCTCTCTTCCTGGCAGCCACATATACACGGTGCCCCCATCCTCTCACTGAGAGCTGAGGGACAATCTAAGCTTTTGGTATTCAGAACCAAATATTTATTTATCCATAAGGAGAGCGGGGCCATCACCCCTGTATAAACTAGAAGATAAAGATCATGGGATGCTGGGAGGTGTAGTCCAGAGGTGACATCAGACTTCTCCTATAAGGTCCTGATGGAGAGCCGAACAGCTGCATCTGGGAATGTAACTGCAGGAAGAGGGACAGGTAAGAAGTGGACATGTAGCAGTTGTATTATCTGCCCTTCGGCTTCCTTCACACAGTTCTCTTTGGATGTTTTGTGGTACAAATACTGAGCTTTTTGTCATTTTCTTTTGTGTTTTAAGCATTCTTTTACTGTCAAATATCCATTTTACAGGTATTTTTCAGGTGCTATAGAGATGGCAAGTAAAAAAACACATAAAAACACCAAACCCTGAGCCTGCTGGAAAAACAAAAAACACAAAAAATACACAAAAGTTAAAAACATAATTTTAACCCCTTAGGTCAATGCATCATAACAGCGTAAACTTGTACAAGCGCTTCTTTCTCTTCGAACAGCTGGTCGGTGGGGGTGCTGGGAGTCGGGACAACCCCTTTAAGACTCAGCAACATACTAATACGCTGCTGTGAGGGAGCGGGCTCAGAAGCTTGCACTCACTGCTGAGATCAGAGAATCAGTACTGACTCCTGGGATGGAAGATTCTTTGGCTCACTGAGCCACTTAACCTCGTATGATCCAATAAGGACAAAACCACATGATTTGGTATAGTAGCTTAAATTTATTAACCAAATAAATTACCAAGTATTTTACACACAACTAGTAACATACAAAACCAGGCTAATATTAATCAAAACATTATTCCCACAGCAATCCAACATTACTCCACCATCAAACCAACATGTAACTTTCTTGAACATGAAGGGATCCTAGAAGGCAATCCAAGTAACCAGATCTGCCCCTCGCGAACCTCCTCCATGATCCAGGTTTAATCCAACTTTTACCCTCGGCCGCACTCTCCGACCCAAGAGCACCAACTCTTGGAATTAAACCCCTGCCAGGCTATTAGCCCAAACAGGATCCCCCAGCTTGCTATTCACCACAATGTCCTAGATGCACGCCGCAAGAGATATAGCCATGCACCTATTCCAAGTTTTGCCTCCCAGGATCCCTCTTTTAACTTGCCACCAGACGAACATAGGAGTCCCCTCACCTATGCTCATCCCTCCACACCTTAAAGGCCATTTCCAAGCCGTCTGGTAAACCCAAGGTCCACATATTAATCCCAATGTCGTTAAAATGAACCCCATCACACCTCAAAAACATAGTGGACACCCCTTCTAAATCCTTATGCCGCACCACAAAACCGCCTTGTCTCCACACAAAACTGCCAACTTCTCGCTTCACTTTTGCCCGTGCCCTGCTAACCTTGTCAACAGACCTCACCAATCTCCATACCCGCCGAGCAACAATGTCCGACCTTACCACCAATAATCCTGGAAAATTCGCCCACAACCTCAACAAATCCAACTTGATGTCCCTAACGACATCCCTGGATCGACGGACGCCAAATCGTTCCCTCCTGCGTGTAGAACCACTATATCCGGCGGACGATCCAACGATGCGTAATAACAAAATTCAGGGAGCACCCATCCCCACAACAAACCACGTATACCTTTTCACCGAACCTGCAAATCTCCGACATCAAAACCCAACTGCCAACCGTTCGAACGCACGTTCGCTCTGTGGGCCCCCCAGTAAACGTAAGTGTGACCAAAAATCCAAGCTAAACATGGAACGGGCCCTGAGAAAGAGAAAAAAATCCATCAGCAACATACCACAACAACCATTACGTAGAAACTAACCGAACAAAACAACTACTTGCGCCCTCCTTTAGCGCACAGGTGACAGCAAATGCGGACGGATGTAGGAACGGCTACACAACCGGCTACACAAAGCCCACAGACACAGCAATAAGTCGTGCGCTTGTCCCGGATACGTGTATTCCACCAAAAACCTTTCAATGCCTGATGCACCAGGAAACACTGTGAAACGTCCCTCAAACCCCGCTTGCACAACCAAAAGTCTACCAGACAAGAGACAAGCCTTCACTGAAAGCTAAACCCACAAAATAAATCAATAGCACCTGGAAATCATCCGCCTTGCGGCACCCCCCAACCTGCTCTATCAACCGTTCCCAAAATGACCACATACCAGTACTCACTGATTGCTGAATCAATGCTACGGAGACCCCAAGGCCACGCACCAAAGCCACTGAGGACAAGGACGCCCCTGTTCCGCCGCCTCCGGAACCAGCCTACGAAAACGATCCCACTGAAAACGAGAGAGAGCATCAGCTACCGAATTATCCACCCCCGGCACATGAACGGCTACAAAGCATGCATTTAACAACAAACCCTGCAAAACCAAATGCGGAAGCAAGCGGATCACCGGCGGTGAACTAGCCATATGTCAATTAATAGCCTGAACTACTCCCATGTTGTCACAGCAGAAACGTACCCGCTTATTCCGCAGAAAATCCCCCCACAAATCAACCGCCAAAATAAATCGGAAACAGCTCTAGTAACGCCATGTTGGAAAGCCCATCCGCTGCCATTCTTCCGGCCAAGCCCCCGCACTCCATTCCCCTTGACAATAGGCAGCGAACCCGCAGGAATCCGACACGTCAGTGAAAAGTTCCAAGTCGACATTAGAGATCTGTCCTCCCATCCACAAAGACCTGCCGTTGTATTGAGCCAAAAATTGCTCCCAAACCGCCAAATCTGCCCTCACCTCGGCACTCTCACATAATGGGACAGGGCAACCACCCCCGCCGTTGACATGGCCAAATGCCGACAGAAAACCCTGCCCATAGGCAAAATCTGGCAAGCAAAGTTCAGGTTACCCAATACCGACTGGATGTTACGCAACTGAACCTTCTTAACCCTCCGCAAACTCCCGACTTCCGTTAACAGATCAAGCAATTTATCCTCAGGCAAATTACATTCCACCCGCAAGAGTTTTACAGAAGTCGCAGAGCCTTCTGTTTTCTCAGAGGCCAGTGGGACCCCGAATGTCGCTGCCACGTGCTCCATCGTGTGCAGCAGAATAGAACAAGTGCGAAACAAACTAAGAGTTTCAAACAACGAACATGAAATAACGCAACCCATAGGCAAACAACAATCAATGTAAAACTACCCTTCCCACTTGAAACCCAACAGATGAAAACCAATGTATAGGCAGCGGATGTATAAGCAGCAAAAGAAAAGCCGCCTCGACGTCCGTTTTTGCCAATAGCGCACCCTGCCCTAAACACCGCACTCAAGCGACCACCTCATCAACAGACGTATAAGACACGGAACAAAGCTCCTGATCAATACCGCCATTCACTGAACTCCCCGCCGGGTAAGACAGATGATGAATGAGCCTAAACTTAATCGGCTCTTTCTTGTGTACCAACCCCAACGGCGATATGTGCAATCCCGGCAACAAAATATCCGAAAACAGCCCTGCCACTCTGCCCGCCCTAACCTCCTTCTCAATCTTTTCCCGCACGACACCCTGCCTAGCAAGTGCAGAAACTAAATTCCGAATATTACCCCCTGCCCCAACCAACGTACACGGGATCCTAAAACCGTCACTGAAACGGTTCAGCAACAACTCCTAGGATACCTATTTAAGAACGGAAGCATCTCTTCCACTCTCACCGGCGTCCGACCTCTTCTGGGCAGCCTTCTGTCCCTTCCCTTTTCCGCACTTAAAACACTGGCTACAACTATGGGAACCCCCGCATCCAGAGGAGAAGGCGCTGCTCCCAACCCAAACCGCGCCAACAAAGCCGCCAAACCCTCTAGCAGGTCCTGTACTGCCCCACTGCCCCCAGCAATATGAGACACCTGCCCGCACAACATCCCCCACAACCCCACCCTGCTGAGCCCCGCTTTCACCTGGATGTCCCTGGGAAAGGATCCCAGAAATCGCAGACCGCCTCCGTCCTTGTTCCTGCACGACCCTGGAACCGCCATCCGCCACAGCCGGGTCAGCCGCAGTCCCACCGAGCGCCCCGACGACGGCCTGCCTCCACGTCCTCTGGAGCAGGGTCACTCTCTTCCTCCCTCTCTTCATCAGGCCCGCTGGTAGGCAGCCGCTCAACAATGTCCTCCACCCCTACATCTGCTCCTCTCAGCGTCCTGCCTGCTGCTCTGTTCCCCTGGAGGCTCCCTCTCCCCCCCGCTGCCATCTTTGGGGGAGGAGCCATAGAAGCCTCTCTCCTCTCTCTGTGACCAGAGTACCTCTGGCTCCCACTAGGGGGCCTCGGTGCCTGTAAATCCTCCGTCCCAACTCCACCTGCCTCCCGCCTGTCATCACCGACCTCCTCTGCCGGAAGCGACTTGGAGCCCGCTCGCCAGCCCGTCGCAGTGGCTCCGTCCACAGTGAGTGCCAAGCCGGGTCCCAGCCACTGGTCATCGGCATGGGGGCTGCCGCATCTGCATCTACAGCCGCACGCGATGGTGGAGAGCAAGGGCCGGGGTGAACTCGTCCCCCTCCCGCTGTGCCCGACCACCGTGCAGGAGTCTTCCCAGCATGGCCGCTGGCACCACTGGCACCACTGCCCTGCACACGCGCTGGAGGGTCCCTGAGGGGGCTCCTTAGACGCCACCGGACACGCGGCGTAGAATTAGGGCTCAAATGTTCTGGGGGCCTGGACCTCCTAGCCCGCTCCCTACTGACTGAGGCCAACTCCTCCTGCCTGCCACCCTGTAAAGCCGCCCGTAATGTCTCCTGCAGCCACTGCTCGCCATTGCTGGCCGCGGCAGCCCTAACCTGCTCAATTAACTGCTCGAGGCCGGAAATGTTGGCACACAACTTCTTTCACTCGGATCCAACTGACCTGAAAATTCCTCCCCTCAAAGCCTTAAGTCCTTGGCGCCAATCTGCCGCTCCACCCCCCCACAACGCCACCCCACCGCCTAACCCTCTCCTACTCTTAACCCTGTGTGCCACTACCTTCCACCGTAGTCAAGCCGCATTTCGCTATGGCTGTGCTCCGCTCCATTGCTTTTCTTATGATCACAGCAGTTCAACCCCTCAGATGCTGCACTAGTGTGGTTAGACAGAGAGAGGGAGTGTCCTTTATCCTCTGATCCACAGCCTAGAATGTATTTGCAGGGTGGATGAACAGGCACCGGGGACCATCTGAAGGACTGCCATTGCGGTGAGCCAGACCGATAGGGGGGAATTGTATGTGAGGTCACGGTGTGAGTATTAAGGGGGCCGAGGCAAACACAGTTCTGGTTACTCACGGTTATGTCCTCCCTGGGCAGGCTTGCATAAGTGATGAGGACGGGAGAACAGCACAGGAACACTCTGATAAAGGGACACAGGCCAGATGGTAGTCCGAGGTGCCCTTGGTGGTCTGTATTAATGTGCCTATGGCAAGGTCCCTTGTTGTCGTGATGCCAGTACCTTTTGTGGTGGTACAACCATTTATAGTATGAGTAGTTAAGGAATTGGAAACGGAAACAAGGGTGGTGCAATCCAAGTTATAACTTTTACTGAACGTTGCTCCTGGTAACAGTTACATCCAAGTATAAAACAGTCTCTAGTTCCTCCAGATATGAAATTCAGTCTCTCATGCATACGAGGGTAGAGAATTGTAGGTCCTCACTCCTCAGGGAAAAACAGGCTCTTTGTCTTTTATATATATGAAAGCTACTGCTTCAGACTAGGCTTTTGGAGAATAAAAGGTCTTAGGCTGGTATTAACTCTCACCTTATTCTAACCTTGATTAAAGGTGGTTTTCAGAATCCTTGAACCTCTATTTCCAGTGCTTTTCTGGCAGTCGGCCTGACTGTCCTCAGGATTTACACTGCAGGTGTGGATGCCGGAAGCTGTGTCCTACACCCTAACTGCAAAGGTGCCTGGGAAGCCCTCTAGTATGGCTTGCTATCCTTTGACTTGAACAAATATACTGATCCCCTTGAAACTTGCTGTTTGCAGCTTTGTCACTGGTCACCACCGAGAGTGCAATCTATAGAAGTAGATTTCTCACCTCTAGGCTGAATCTTATAGGCTTTAACCCTGGGTCGTGGAGCCATCAGGGAGAGAGCAGAGAGGCACGAGGCCTCCCTCTAGCAGTCAGCTACATCTTGGTTGCACACTCACTAAATTTCTAGACTCTGACTCACTGCCTAACTAGGCCCAAGCTAAGCTATTTATACACTGTCACACTGCCCCTATCTAGTGGTATGTCTAGTATAGTGCATACTAATTTACCTGAATGAAAGGATCTTACATAGAATAATATAGTGACATGGGAGACTATGACATGAGATGAAGTACGGCATACAGATATATATATATATATATATATATATATATATGTATATATGTGACTTATTTGCCTAGAATGTGTATGTATAGTACACTGCAAAGTCCACAGTTATATTCTCTCTTTTTGGAGGTGATCGTATATGGCGTATGTTTTGGTATCTTGCAGGTGACCATCTTCCTGTCCTGGATGTGTCGGGGGCAACACATGTTATACAAGGGGGTATGCAGTGTCCCACTTGTGATCGTGGGCACAGCAAACTGGTTTTACTGTGTTTTATTGTTATATATATTATATATATATATATATATATATATATATATATATACATATATATATATATATATATCACTGGTCTGGCTGAATAATAGGCGTTGACACTTTCGGTGCTTGAAGGGGACACATGGGCGATGATCTGAATAGGGCAATAAAGTCCATGGCAAATATGTTTCAAATAAAGTCCTAATATAAAATGGCAGGCATAAAAATGCAAAACCTTTTTCAAAGTGCAATCATTTTGTCAGCATATAAAACTTTTTCAAAATGCAATACTGTTTAGCATATAAAAATATAAAATTTCACCTAGTGCAAAAATCTCAGAAAATGTCCTTCTGGGCAATATGACTTTAGGAAATGTCCAGTTTCAATACCCCTGATCAACCTGAAGGGAAAAATGGTTCAAACATAGGCACAACTGGGGTAATAATGTTCCTACACGAAAAGCAGCAACAGCAGGCAAGAAGTCCTGAAAGGGCACAATGAGGGCATTGGTAGACATAGTGGCTTAGGGAACTGCCGCTGGGCCATGGGGAACTGGCAGCAGCTCACACTGTTGCAACAAAGAACTTCTGTCCTTGTACAGTTATTAGAAAATGGCCTAGTATGCCTACTTACAAGTAGGTGTCCATTCCACCCTGGTCATCATGGATGGTGAAACCGAGCTCTGGTTTTAGCTGTGGCCAGAAATTCGGGTCATATATAGTTTCAGTCCACGAAATGGTATTAGCTGGTAGTAGAACTTGGAAGGGTTCTACCCACTGTACTAGTGCTACGGGTCTTGGAGTAGGTATTTTCCACGTATGGACCCAGCAGGTGGCATATGAAAGTTTCCTAACAGATGCAGCAATCTTGGGAACAGTGCTGATAGGTATAGGAACCACAGGACCAGTGGCAGCAGGCTCCGATGTAGCAGAGTTGGTGGATGTGTCGCGTGCATCGCGACACTTCTCTTCTGTTTGATGTGCCTCCTTGGTGGAGTCTGAGCCATCACACTTGGGTTGTGTTGCTCTGAGCATGGTGACTTGGCGTAGGCCATCCAGGTGAACTTCCAGTATGGCAATCTGTTCCTCCACGGTTTCTTGTTGAGCACCATGGGAGATATCAGGTTTAGTGGTTTTGTGGAGCTCCTTCCCTTGTCGCATTTCCTCTAGATAAGAGTGGAACTGCTCCAGTTTCACAATGTCCTCCTGAGTTTGGCTTTGCGTGAAGCTCTGGTGATGGATACGGGCTGGCTGGCTTCTCGAATACTGTCAGTTGCTAAAAGATGTTAGCCCCGATGAATGCAGCTCTCTCTTGGTAGGTGGTTTGGGCAGGCTTAAGCTGGATCTCTGGATCGATCTCTGGAAGAACAGTGTCATCTGGGTCCTCCCAGTTCTGTGGTGTGGGCCTCGGGCAAGACATCACGGTAGAATACGGACCTCTCAGGCCCTCGACGGAAGTGAACTCCACCCACTCTCCTTCCCGGAGGTTATGCAGGTACCCAGGCAAGTAGCTCCACTTCACCGACCTCCTGTTGACTTCTAAGTCGGGGCCAGTGGTGAGATCTTTTATGAAGCCAAAACCACGGTCCTTGTCAACAGCAACGACGATACCCAACCTCCGTTCCAGGCGGCGTTGGCAGTCTCGGGGGTTTTCGTGAATCGTTTTGGTGACTTTTTCAAAATAAATTTTGGTTTGGGTCGTCATGCGTACCACATCGGCGAGTATCCCTTCCATCATGGCAGGCCATAGAGGACTAGGCCTGAGAAAACTTTCACGCTACTTGGGCAGGGGTAGGCGGCCTCCCCGGTCCTGAAGAGTAGGCAGGTGGCTCATCTATCTTGCGTCCGCTCCCCGGCTATAGTTTTTTCAACTCAGTAGTTGGCTGGTTTGCAGGTGAAGCTAAGTTGGCAGGAAAATCTCCGCTCTGCACTCCAGTCGCCATTGATACCTCGGTCTCATTCAGCATGCAAGGAGACAGGAAATCAGATAGCAGGCCTTCCCATTGCTCAGGTAGGCTCCGCCTTGCCTCTTGCACGCCCCCTAGGTACTCCAGCATAGGGGAGACGGCACATATATTGTAATCCATGCAAATTAGGTTGTGGCACAGCAGAAATGCTTTTCCTGCTTTTCAACACAGTGGAGCCAATATTTTCCCGCTTTGAGAGGGGGTGTACCTAACTTTTCATGCCAGGCTGCTCAGTGAAGGCGCAGGAAACATTTACAAGTCCCTTTAGATGGCCATCTTAAGTACAAAAAAGTCCATTCAAATAAAGCAAGCAGCGCTATTCACTTTTGAAAAATCCACAATTTTGCAGTTTTAAAGATGCCATTTTGTAGTAGAAGTGAAGCGCAATACATGCAGACAGTATCTAAGCAACTTAAACAGTCCGATGACCCAATAAAACAGACAAACAGTTTTGGGCTGTAATAAGTTCAAACATGGCGCAAAGGTTTGCAAATTCTGTTCACACGGTTCAGTAAAGACACAAAGGAATGAATCCTGTTCAATTATGGCGCAGGGGTTTGCGTATCCTGTTCGTGACGCCAAGATTATTATGCGGTGAGCCAGACCGACAGGGGGGAATTGTATGTGAGGTCACGGTGTGAATATTAAGGGGGCCGAGGCAAACACAGTTCTGGTTACTCACGGTTATGTCATCCCTGGGCAGGCTTGCATAAGTGATGAAGAGAACGGCACAATGATTCACTCCGACACGCTCTGATAAACGGACACAGGCCAGATGGTGGTTTGAGGTGCCCTTGGTGGTCTGTATTAATGTGCCTATGGCAAGGTCCCTTGTTGTGGTGACGCCAGTGCCTTTTGTGGTGGTACCAGTAGGAGTAGTTGAGGAATTGGAAACCGAAACGAGGATGGTGCAATCCAACTTATAACTTTTACTGAACGTTGCTCCTGGTAACAGTTACATCCAAGTATAAAACAGCCTCTAGTACATCCAGATATGAAATACAGTCTCTCATGCATACAGAGTTAGGGAATTGTAAGTCCTTAGGGAAAGCAGACTCTTTGTCTTTTATATATATATATATATGAAAGCTACTGCTTCAGACTAGGCTTTTTAAGTATAAACGGTCTTAGGCTGGTATTAACTCTCACCTTATTCTTACCTTGAGTAAAGGTGGTTTTCAGAATCCTTGAACCTCTATTTCCAGTGCTTTTCTGACAGTTGGCCTGACCGTCCTCGGGACATACACTGGAGGTGGATGCCGGAAGCTGTGTCCTACACCCTAACTGCAAAGGTGCCTGGGAAGCCCTCTAGTAAAGCTGGTTGCTGTCCTTTGACTTAAACAAATATATTGATCCCCTTGAAACTTGCTGTTTGCAGCTTTGTCACTGGTCACCCCCAAAGGGCGAGCTATAGAAGAAAATTTCTCACCCAGAGAGCAGAGAGGCAGGAGGCCTCCCTCCAGCCTTCAGCTACATCATGGCTGCACACTCACTAAACTTTATGGACGATAAAGATACCTACAGTGAAATATAGAAGTATTATAAATTAATGTATAGTTTATTAAATAATAAAAAATGGCAAAATGTAAAAAAAAAAATCAACTTTTATATATTTTAAAAAAGATAAACATAAAGGGCGACACCGCCTCTGAAGATGTCCAAAATATTAAAATATTATATAATTTATCATACTGGGTGAACGCCTTAAGAAAATACCCAAAATAATTTTTTAAAGGTGCAAACCCGAGAGTTTGTGATGTGTTTCATCATTTTCTTAGCATGTAAAATCTGGTGTTTTATGTAAAAACAAGCAGCGTACAGTACTAAAGAGGCATTTTTCAAATAACAAAAAAAAAACAACAACAGCTCAGTGTGAATCCATCCTTTGTCAGGTGAAGGTGATGAGCGGTAATGTCACGGTGAGATCTGCTGACTCCATCTTCATTGTGCACTAATTGGCTGCAGAATCCACAGTTAAAGAAATAACAGTAACAACGGTGACGACGAGGAAGAGGCAAAGGCGCTCTGCGGACTCGTAAAACTGCGATAAGTGACGCCGGGTGAGAAATCCTGCACAATGAGCGGCAGATTGCTCAATGCAGTAACTGATGATATAACTGCTAAGAGCGAGACCTGATTACACTGTATAAGCCACACACCTGCCAGAGGGACGAGAAACGGATCTGAAGATGATACCTCAGCAGAATGAAAACCACCTCCAGTACTGTCAACTGCCCCGGAAACAAAGGGTTAAGCAGTAAATGGTATCTGCAGATAACACAGTGATATCTCTCTGAGTACAGATAATGTAGTAGATGTCACCTGCAGTCCTATGTAACACCACAGATAACACAGCGATAACTCTCTGAGTACAGATAATGTAGTAGATGTCACCTGCAGTCCTATGTAACACCACAGATAACACAGTAATAACTCTCTGAGTACAGATAATGTAGTAGATGTCATCTGCAGTCCTATGTAACACCACAGATAACACAGTGATAGCTCTCTGAGTACAGATAATGTAGTAGACGTCACCTGCAGTCCTATGTAACAACCACAGATAACACAGTGATATCTCTCTGAGTTCAGATAATGTAGTAGATGTCATCTGCAGTCCTATGTAACACCACAGATAATACAGTGATAACTCTCTGAGTACAGATAATGTAGTAGATGTCACCTGCAGTCATATGTAACAACCACAGAAAACACAGTGATATCTCTCTGAGTTCAGATAATGTAGTAGATGTCATCTGCAGTCCTATGTAACACCACAGATGACACAGTGATGACTCTCGGAGTACAGATAATGTAGTAGATGTCACCTGCAGTCCTATGTAACACCACAGATAACATAGTGATAGCTCTCTGAGTACAGATAATGTAGTAGATGTCACCTGCAGTCCTATGTAACACCACAGATAACACAGTGATAACTCTCTGAGTTCAGATAATGTAGTAGATGTCATCTGCAGTCCTATGTAACACCACAGATAACACAGTTATAACTCTCTGAGTACAGATAATGTAGTAGATATCACCTGCAGTCCTATGTAACACCACAAATAACACAGTGATAACTCTCTGAGTACAGATAATGTAGTAGATGTCACCTGCAGTCCTATGTAACACCACAGATAACACAGTGATAACTCTCAGTACAGATAATGTAGTAGGTGTCACCTGCAGTCCTATGTAACACCACAAATAACACAGTGATAACTCTCTGAGTACAGATAATGTAGTAGATGTCACCTGCAGTCCTATGTAACACCACAGATAACACAGTGATAACTCTCTGAGTACAGATAATGTAGTAGATGTCACCTGCAGTCCTATGTAACACCACAGATAACACAGTGATAACTCTCTGAGTACAGATAATGTAGTAGATGTCACCTGCAGTCCTATGTAACACCACAGATAACACAGTGATAACTCTCTGAGTACAGATAATGTAGTAGATGTCACCTGCAGTCCTATGTAACACCACAGATAACACAGTGATAACTCTCTGAGTACAGATAATGTAGTAGATGTCACCTGCAGTCCTATGTAACACCACAGATAACACAGTGATAACTCTCTGAGTACAGATAATGTAGTAGATGTCACCTGCAGTCCTATGTAACACCACAGATAACACAGTGATAGCTCTCTGAGTACAGATAATGTAGTAGATGTCACCTGCAGTCCTATGTAACACCACAGATAACACAGTGATAACTCTCTGAGTACAGATAATGTAGTAGATGTCATCTGCAGTCCTATGTAACACCACAGATAACACAGTGATAACTCTCTGAGTACAGATAATGTAGTAGATGTCACCTGCAGTCCTATGTAACACCACAGATAACACAGTGATAACTCTCTGAGTACAGATAATGTAGTAGATGTCATCTGCAGTCCTATGTAACACCACAGATAACACAGTGATAACTCTCTGAGTACAGATAATGTAGTAGATGTCACCTGCAGTCCTATGTAACACCACAGATAACACAGTGATAACTCTCTGAGTACAGATAATGTAGTAGATGTCACCTGCAGTCCTATGTAACACCACAGATAACACAGTGATAACTCTCTGAGTACAGATAATGTAGTAGATGTCACCTGCAGTCCTATGTAACACCACAGATAACACAGTGATAACTCTCTGAGTACAGATAATGTAGTAGATATCACCTGCAGTCCTATGTAACACCACAGATAACACAGTGATAACTCTCTGAGTACAGATAATGTAGTAGATGTCACCTGCAGTCCTATGTAACACCACAGATAACACAGTGATAACTCTCTGAGTACAGATAATGTAGTAGATGTCACCTGCAGTCCTATGTAACACCACAGATAACACAGTGATAACTCTCTGAGTACAGATAATGTAGTAGATGTCACCTGCAGTCCTATGTAACACCACAGATAACACAGTGATAACTCTCTGAGTACAGATAATGTAGTAGATGTCACCTGCAGTCCTATGTAACACCACAGATAACACAGTGATAACTCTCTGAGTACAGATAATGTAGTAGATGTCACCTGCAGTCCTATGTAACACCACAGATAAGACAGTGATAACTCTCTGAGTACAGATAATGTAGTAGATGTCACCTGCAGTCCTATGTAACACCACAGATAACACAGTGATAACTCTCTGAGTACAGATAATGTAGTAGATGTCACCTGCAGTCCTATGTAACACCACAGATAACACAGTGATAACTCTCTGAGTACAGATAATGTAGTAGATGTCACCTGCAGTCCTATGTAACACCACAGATAACACAGTGATAACTCTCTGAGTACAGATAATGTAGTAGATGTCACCTGCAGTCCTATGTAACACCACAGATAACACAGTGATAACTCTGAGTACAGATAATGTAGTAGATGTCACCTGCAGTCCTATGTAACACCACAGATAACACAGTGATAGCTCTCTGAGTACAGATAATGTAGTAGATGTCACCTGCAGTCCTATGTAACACCACAGATAACACAGTGATAACTCTCTGAGTACAGATAATGTAGTAGATGTCACCTGCAGTCCTATGTAACACCACAGATAACACAGTGATAACTCTCTGAGTACAGATAATGTAGTAGATGTCACCTGCAGTCCTATGTAACACCACAGATAACACAGTGATAACTCTCTGAGTACAGATAATGTAGTAGATGTCACCTGCAGTCCTATGTAACACCACAGATAACACAGTGATAACTCTCTGAGTACAGATAATGTAGTAGATGTCACCTGCAGTCCTATGTAACACCACAGATAACACAGTGATAACTCTCTGAGTACAGATAATGTAGTAGATGTCACCTGCAGTCCTATGTAACACCACAGATAACACAGTGATAACTCTCTGAGTACAGATAATGTAGTAGATGTCACCTGCAGTCCTATGTAACACCACAGATAACACAGTGATAACTCTCTGAGTACAGATAATGTAGTAGATGTCACCTGCAGTCCTATGTAACACCACAGATAACACAGTGATAACTCTCTGAGTACAGATAATGTAGTAGATGTCACCTGCAGTCCTATGTAACACCACAGATAACACAGTTATAACTCTCTGAGTACAGATAATGTAGTAGATGTCACCTGCAGTCCTATGTAACACCACAGATAAGACAGTGATATCTCTCTGAGTACAGATAATGTAGTAGATGTCACCTGCAGTCCTATGTAACACCACAGATAACACAGTGATAACTCTCTGAGTACAGATAATGTAGTAGGTATCACCTGCAGTCCTATGTAACACCACAAATAACACAGTGATAACTCTCTGAGTACAGATAATGTAGTAGATGTCACCTGCAGTCCTATGTAACACCACAGATAACACAGTGATAGCTCTCTGAGTACAGATAATGTAGTAGATGTCACCTGCAGTCCTATGTAACACCACTGATAACACAGTGACAACTCTCAGTACAGATAATGTAGTAGGTGTCACCTGCAGTCCTATGTAACACCACAGATAACACAGTGATAACTCTCAGTACAGATAATGTAGTAGATGTCACCTGCAGTCCTATGTAACACCACAGAAAACACAGTGATAACTCTCTGAATACAGATAATATAGTAGATGTTACATGCAGTCCCATGTAACACCACAGATAACACAGTGATAGCTCTCTGAGTACAGATAATGTAGTAGATGTCACCTGCAGTCCTATGTAATGCGACAGATAACACAGTTATAACTCTCTGAGTACAGATAATGTAGTAGATGTCACCTGCAGTCCTATGTAAAACCACAGATAACACATTGATAACTCTCTGAGTACAGATAATGTAGTAGATGTCACCTGCAGTCCTATGTAACACCACAGATAACACAGTGATAACTCTCAGTACAGATAATGTAGTAGATGTCACCTGCAGTCCTATGTAACACCACAGATAACACAGTGATAACTCTCTGAATACAGATAATATAGTAGATGTTACATGCAGTCCCATGTAACACCACAGATAACACAGTGACATCTCTCTCAATACAGATAATGTAGTAGATGTCACCTGCAGTCCTATGTAACACCACAAATAACACAGTGATAACTCTCCGAGTACAGATAATGTAGTAGATGTCACCTGCAGTCCTATGTAACACCACAGATAACACAGCGATAACTCTCTGAGTACAGATAATGTAGTAGATGTCACCTGCAGTCCTATGTAACACTACATATAACACAGTGATAACTCTCTGAGTACAGATAATGTAGTAGATGTCACCTGCAGTCCTATGTAACACCACAGATAACACAGTGATATCTCTCTGAGTACAGATAATGTAGCAGATGTCACCTGCAGTCCTATGTAACACCACAGATAACACAGTGATAGCTCTCTGAGTACAGATAATGTAGTATGTGTCACCTGCAGTCCTATGTAACACCACAGATAACACAGTGATAACTCTCTGTGTACAGATGATGTAGTAGAGGTCTCCTGCAGTCCTATGTAACACCACAGATAACACAGTGATACCTCTGAGTACAGATAATGTAGTAGATGTCACCTGCAGTCCTATGTAACACCACAGATAACACAGTGATAACTCTATGAGTACAGATAATGTAGTAGATGTCACCTGCAGTCCTATGTAACACCACAGATAACACAGTGATAACTCTCTGAGTACAGATAATGTAGTAGATGTTACCTGCAGTCCTATGTAACACCACAGATAACACAGTGATAGCTCTCTGAGTACAGATAATGTAGTAGATGTTACCTGCAGTCCTATGTAACACCACAGATAACACAGTGATAGCTCTCTGAGTACAGATAATGTAGTAGATGTCACCTGCAGTCCTATGTAACACTACAGATAACACAGTGATAACTCTATGAGTACAGATAATGTAGTAGATGTCACCTGCAGTCCTATGTAAGAGCTCATTACTGCTATACTCCGCCTCAGCTCTGCTATATATTACAGCGCTGTTAATAAATGACTTTTTGGATCTTCCTGCAGTGATTCTCTTTTCTCCGCAGTCGCGGTTACGTTCTCCTCTTATTTAGGCCGCGTCCGCTCGTCGCCTGCATTCAATATCACGTTTATTATATATTTAGCGATGTTTCTCTTTCGTCTCTTTTTTCTTCCAGGCAGGAGCAGTAAAATCTATGGAAGTTAATTAACGATCATTGCTCAGTATTTCTCAGGATCGCCCTGAGCTCCGGCGCATTTTCTCCTCATTATCTGTGATTTCCCCGAGTCAGCGCACCAGAGCGAAGCCTCCTGTCCGGCCGACGCCGTCAATGTCCATCGATAATTACCCACTGCACATAAATGTGAAGTTCTGCAACCTTCTAATAGACTTCTTATTTCAATTCTAATATTTTTGTTTTAAATTATCTACCATTTTAAAGAGCTCTGCTTGCTGCCAGTGACTTGTTTACACTGAAAGAATTCATAGATCCATGTGATACAGCACTTGTCATAGCAATGTTATCCCATCTAGACAATCCTCTGCGAGTAAGGCCTCTTTCACACTTGCGTTCTGAGGATCCGACGGGCACTTCCGTCCCGCCGGATCCGTCAGAACGCAAGTCGCCTGAAGCATTAGAAGACTGATAAGGATCCTGATCAGTCTTCGAAATTCTTTCAGGTTACTATGGCAGCCAGGACGCTATTAAAGTCCTGGTTGCCATAGTAGTAGTGGTGAGCGGGGGAGCGGTATACTTACAGTCCGTGCGGCTCCCGGGGCGCTCCAGAATGACGTCAGAGCGCCCCATGCGCATGTATCACGTGATCCATGCGTGTAGGGCGCCTTGACGTCACTCTGGAGCGCCCCGGGAGCTGTACGTACGGTAAGTATACTTCTCCCCGGCTCCCCACTACACTTTACCATGGCAACCAGGACTTTAGCGTCCTGGCTGCCATGGCAACTATTGAGAAAAAGCTAAACGTCGGACGTTTAGCTTAAGGCCGGATCCGGATTAATGCCTTTCAATGGGCATTGATTCCGGATCCAGCCTTGCGGCAAGTGTTCAGGATTTTTGGCCGGAGCAAAAAAACGTTCCGATCCTGAACTGAAGACATCCGGATGCATCCTGAACGGATTTCTCTCCATTCAGAATGCATGGGGATAATCCTGAACAGGTTTTTCCGGCATAGAGACCCGACGACGGATCTCTATGCCGGAAAACAAAAACGCTAGTGTGAAAGAGCCCTTAACCAGACTGATACATTGTAGCTGCACTGAAACACTGTAACAGACGATCAGGACAGGAGACAGATTTGTGCTGTTCATATATTTCACTTAAGGTGCTTTCACACTTGCAGCATAGCTATCCGGCAGACTGTTATGGCGGGTGAACAGCCTGCCGGGTCCGCCATGCCGCAAGTACCCGTGCACTGCCCTGCTGCCGCTCCGTCCGCATTGACTATAGGCAGAGCTACGGCGCAGCACGGCAGTGCACGGCAGAGATCGCTGGACAAAAAAGTTGGGCCTGCAGTCACTCAGACTCCACAGTGACAGTGAGCGCTGTACTGGTGCACGCCCTTGTTACCGACTGTCAGAGAGTAGCTCGGGACTGCTGGATTGAGGAGCGGTAGGAGAATCTGCTCTGCGCCAGTACCAGTGGTGGCGGGTGCTGCACGTGTCACACTCACTAGCTCGGCCCACATCTCCTCCTAAGGCCTTTGTGACTAGCGAGTTGTTGCGGGTTAATGAGAAGATGCGATCAATGGTTTGTTTAGTACTAGAGATGTCCCGAACTATCCGCCGGCGAACATAGCTTGTTCGCGTTCGCCGTGGCGGGCGAACACATGCGATGTTCGGTCCGCCCCCTATACATCATCATTGAGCAAACTTTGACCCTGTACCTCACAGTCAGCAGACACATTCCAGCCAATCAGCAGCATACCCTCCCTCCCAGACCCTCCCACCTCCTGCACAGCATCCATTTTAGATTCATTCGGAAGCTGCAGTCTTAGTGAGAGAAGGGAGAGTGTAGCTGCTGCTGATTTAATTGGGAAATCCATAGCTAGGCTAGTGTATTCAGTGTCCACTCCAGTCCTGAAAGACTCATCTGATCTCTGCTGTAAGGACAGCGTCCAGACAGCACCCCAAAAAGCCCTTTTTAGGGCTGCAACATTAGTCTGCTTTTTTTTCTTTCTCCATATACATATTGCAGTTGCCTGGCCTGCCTGTGTGTGAGGAGCTGCAGGCCCACAGACTGTAGTGTGCCCACTGCCAGTGCCTACCACTGATACCGGGTGGCACAGTAGCTTGCTGATAAAAAAGGCATTTAATTTTTAGACAGTAGTCTAAATTCAGTTGCTTGCCTGCTGCCAGTGTGTGTCAGGCCCGCTTCCACTGACTGTAGTGTGCCCACTGCCAGTGCCAACCACTCATACCGGGTGGCACAGTACCTAGCACGCGTAGTACCACTTATCTAAAAACAAATGACAGGCAGAGGCAGGCCCCCCCGCAGGGTCCGTCGTGGTGCTGTGATTTCCACTGTCCCTGGAATAATGCCCAGTTTTCAGAGGCCACGTACCCTGAACCCGAAAAATTCTGAGGACATAGTTGACTGGCTTAGACAGGACACCCAATCTTCAACAGCTTCCGCTAAGAACCTTGACGCACCATCCTCCTCCAGCTCAGCTTCGGTCACCTGCTCTCAAGTTACCACGCACCCGCCCGCCTCCACCACCACTAGCACCACAGCCACCACAGCCGCTTCACTTGATCCGTCAGAGGAGTTATTTACACATCAGTTGGATGCAATTAGTGATGCGCAACCATTATTGCCAGATGATGTAGATTACGGGGATATGTCTCAGTCAGGCAGGATTACACACATGGACGTACAGTGTGATGATGATGATGATGATGATGATGTTGTACCCGCTGCTGCTTCCTTTGCTGAGGTGTCAGATACAAGTGAAGCGGTTGATGATGACGATGTGTCCACGGATGCCACGTGGGTGCCTGCTCGAAGAGAAGAAGAGGGGGAAAGTTCAGATGGGGAGACAGAGAGAATGAGGAGACGAGTTGGAAGCAGGGGGAGGTCGTCGCAAGGGGTTAGTGGCACAGTCAGACAGCATGTATCGGCACCTGGGGTCAGCCAGACAGCACGCCAGTCAACGCATGCTCGCACCACCAGAATGCCGTCATTGCAAAGCGCAGCAGTTTGGCATTTTTTTTGTGTGTCTGCCTCTGATAGCAGCAATGCCATTTGCAACCTGTGCCAAAAGAAACTGAGTCGTGGGAAGTCCAACACCCACCTCGGTACAACTGCTTGCGAAGGCACATGATCTCACATCACAAACGCCTATGGGATCAACACATGAGTACAAGCAGCACACAAACTCAAAGCCACCATGCTCCGCCAGTTCCAGCATCTTCAGCCACGTCAATCACTGCTGTCCTCCCTGCCCCCTCTCAACCAACCGCCACTCTATCTCTCACCTTCAGCAGTTCCTGCTCATCTGCCCACAGTCAGGTGTCTGTCAAGGACATGTTTGAGCGTAAGAGCCAATGTCACAGAATCACCCCTTGCCCGGCGACTGACAGCTGGCTTGATGGAACTCTTAGCCCGCCAGCTTTTACCATACCAGCTGGTAGAGTCTGAGGCCTTCAAAAAATTTGTCGCTATTGGGACACCACAGTGGAAAGTGCCTGGACAAATTTTTTTCAAAAAAGGTAATCCCAAACCTCTACCATGTCATTGAAAAGGAAGTCATGGCATCTCTGGCATACAGTGTTGGGGCAAGGGTCCATCTGACCACTGATACCTGGTCTGCAAAGCACGGTCAGGGCAGGTATATCACGTACACTGCACATTGGGTCAACCTGCTGACGGCTGACAAGCATGGAATGCATGGCTCCGCAGCGGAGTTGGTGACACCACCACGACTTGCAGGCAGACCTACTGCCACCTCCTCTACTCCTACTCATCTCATCGTACAACGTTTTGTGTCTAAGTACCCAGGCTTACAGGACGTCCTCAAGCAGGCCAGGAAGGTGTGTGGCCATTTCAGGCGTTCCTACACGGCCATGGCGCACTTTTCCGATATTCAGCGGCGAAACAACATGCCAGTGAGGCGCTTGATTTGCGACAGCCCGACACGTTGGAATTCAACACTTTTAATGTTCGACCGCCTGCTCCAACAAGAAAAAGCCGTCAACGAGTAGTTGTATGACCGGGGTGCTAGGACAGCCTCTGCGGAGCTGGGAATCTTTTTGCCACGTTACTGGACACTCATGCGCAATGCCTGTAGGCTCATGCGTCCTTTTGAGGAGGTGACAAACCTAGTCAGTCGCACCGAAGGCACCATCAGCGACCTCATCCCATTTGTTTTCTTCCTGGAGCGTGCCCTGCGAAGAGTTCTGGATCAGGCTGTAGATGAGCGTGAAGAGGAAGAGGAAGAGTTGTGGTCACCATCACCACCAGAAACAGCCTTGTCATCATCGCTTGCCGGACCTGCAGCAACGCTGGAAGAGGAGTATGAGGAAGAGGAGTCAGAGGAGGAATGTGGCGGCTTTGAGAAGGAGGAAGACCAACCACAGCAGGCACCCCAGGGTGCTCGTTGTTGTCACCTATCTGGGACCCATGGTGTTGTACGTGGCTGGGGGGAAGAACAGACCGTCAATGACATCAGCGAGGACGAGGAACAGGAAATGAGTAGCTCTGCATCCAACTTTGTGCAAATGGGGTCTTTCATGCTGTCATGCCTGTTGAGGGACCCTCATATAAAAAGGATGAAGGAGAACGATCTGTACTGGGTGGCCACGCTACTAGACCCCCGGTATAAGCAGAAAGTGGCAGAAATGTTACCAAATTACCGAAAGTCGGAAAGGATGCGGCTGTTCAAAACCAAACTAAAAAATATGCTTTACACAGCTTATAAGGGGGATGTCACAGCACAACGGGAATCTAACAGGGGAAGAGGTGAGTGTAATCCTCCTCCTACCACGGCGGCAAGGACTGGACGATTTACAGATGTGTTGTTGATGGAGGACATGCGGAGCTTTTTCAGTCCTACTCATCGCCACAGCCCTTCGGGATCCAGCCTTAGAGAACGACTCGACCGACAGGTAGCAGACTACCTCGCCTTAACAGCAGATATCGACACTCTGAGGAGCGATGAACCCTTCACTACTGGGTGTGCAGGCTTGACCTGTGGCCTGAGCTATCCCAGTTTGCGATAGAACTTCTGGCCTGCCCTGCTTCAAGTGTCCTGTCAGAAAGGACCTTCAGTGCAGCAGGAGGCATTGTCACTGACAAGAGAAGTCGCCTCGGTCAAAAAAGTGTTGATTACCTCACCTTCATAAAGATGAATGAGGCATGGATCCCGAAGGGACTGACAGTGGGGGATACGTTTGACTAACAAAAGGCCTGATTGCATGCCTTGGCCTCAAAATGGTCCCCACGCTGCTGTATTTAATGTCTGCATACCGGATGACTTTCCTGAATTCTCCACCACCAACTAGGGTTCAAGCCGCAATGTTTTAGTCACTTTTCTGCCTGGAAAACATCAATTTTTCCGGCTGCTGCTACAATAGCGGCTGCAACAGTGCCATTATTTTTCAGGCATGTGTACATGCCTAATTTTTCTGTCCTATGGTGCAGCACTGTGGCTGCAGAAACAAACCAAACAAAAAAAGGCACATACAAGTGTCAATTCCCCTTCGTGATCGTTACCTTGTTGTGGTGAAGGGGCTTGCGTATCACAATGAAGCAATCATCATCACCTCTATGAGTGTGTTGGCAATGTTGGCACACCCCAGATGATAAGGCCGTTGCTTCATTATGGTCAGACCAAAAGCGATCGGACGGCTGGATAATATTTCATAGAAAAAACATTAATTTACCTTTTTTTTTATATGTTGTATGGGTTTTTAATAGTTTATTAGAAATGATGCAGACAATTAAAAAAATCCCCATCAATTCCAATACAAAGCAAGTACAGAGCTCAGAACTAAATTATTTCATGATGTCGTAATGGTTCGCTAATTCGACAATGGTTAATCAATTCGACCAGATAGGGTCCGTAACAGGGATTAAACTGATAGCAATAGTACTAGTTAAGACACCACTCATATAGGGTGTCACAGCACATTGCTCTGTGCACGTGCAGTGCCCCAATTTGGGAGTAAGAGGACCGACCAAGCTGCTTTTTCCATCTCCCGGTTCCTGAAATCAATTCAGTTTGGTGTATGAGAGTCTGGTCTGTCATTGTGAAGGCAGTCGAAGGTACCCGGCCTAAATTTTTTTTCACAAAAGGAAATCCCTGATATGGGACGTAACCAGGGCCGGCGCTTCCATAGAGGCAAGGGGGGCAATTGCCCCCGGGCCCCCGAGTCCTTAGGGGCCCCCAAGCAGTGGCGGATCCAGGGGGGGGGCAACGGGGCAATTGCCCCCCCCGATATTGTGGCAGCACCGGCGGCAGTGACAGGAGATGAACGCTTCCACTGTGGAAGCGTTCATCTCCATAGCGATCTGTGTCGCCGTCCTCTGGACAGCGATACAGATCGCTGTGCAGTGCGGCAGTGGAGGGAGAGGCGTCTCCCTCCCCTGCTCCTCTGATAGGCTGCCGGCCTCGTGCCGACAGCCTATCAGAGCGGTTCAGGCGGCGCGATGACGTCATCGCGCCGCCTGAGCAGAGGATAGAACGGGACACAGGCCGGAAGAGGCCTGCATCCAGCGCTGCAAGGAGGTAAGTAGGGAGGGAGGGAAAGGAGCCTGCACATGATTTTGGGGGAGGGGAAGGAGCCTGGACATGATTTTGGGGGAGGGGGAGGGGAAGGAGCCTGGACATGATTGGGGGAGGGGGAAGGAGCCTGGACGTGATTTTGGGGGAGGGGAAGGAGCAGGAGCCTGGACATGATTTTGGGGGAGTGGAAGGAGCCTGGACATGATTTTTTTGGGGGAGGGAAGGAGCCTGCACATGATTTTGGGGGGGGGGGGGGAAGGAGCCTGCACATGATTTTGGGGGGGGGAGGGGAGGGGAAGGAGCCTGCACATGATTTTGGGGGGGGGAAGGAGCCTGCACATGATTTTGGGGGGGAGGGGGGGGGACATGATGGGGGGAGAGAGGAGACTCCGGGGGGCACTATGGGGACAATACTGATGTATTTTATATGGGGGTAGTAGGATAATTTGTCCAGAATATGGGAGGATGATGGAAAAGTAGTAACTGAGATTTATTTTGTTGTCAAACTGCAGAGACGAAACCTGACGGTCTGGTCTGAAGGTCTGAAAGGAGAAGATGAGGAAAGAGAACATCTACATCACAGGAGACGTCACTGGATGGAAGAGGTAAGTGGGGCTGTATTTCTGTAGTGATGGGAGCTGGGGGGGGAGGAGATGTGCAGATGTGCTGGAGAAATGAGCCATGGGGTTGGGGGAGAGATGTGCTGCTGCCACTGGCCCATACAGGGAGAAATGTGCCATTCGGGGGAGGGGGGAGTATGCGGCAATGGAGGGGGCGGGGAGAAATTATGTGACGCGAAGGGGGTGATTGATGACGTGACACTGAGGGGGGGGCCCCTTATTGTTTTTCGCCCCCGGGCCCCATTTCACCTAGAACCGGCCCTGGACGTAACAGGGATTAAACTGATGAGAATAGTACTACAGAAAATACCACTCATATCGGGTGTGACAGTAAATTGCACGGCGCAGACGCAGTGACCGTGGATAAAAACAAAGGGGAGGGAGCCAGCGTTTTTTTAACCATCTCCCCGTTCTAAAAATCAATTCAATTGACCTTTCGGGGACCCTTGGTGTTGTACGTGGCTGGGTGGAGGAAGAAACCTTCAATGACATCACCGGGACGTGGCTAGCTTGGTATCCAACCTTGTGCAAATGGGGAGTTTGCGGTTGTGCACATGGACTGTTTGTGGTGCATTAAAAGGGGAGTTTGGTCTGTCAATGTCAGTGAAGCGGGCGTGACCCTTACACTACCTGATCGATACAACATCATACCTGATCGTATACACACACTGGATGTTTTAAAGCACGTTATTCCAAACAATAGGAATGTTAGTTGATTTATGCCCTTTATGGATTAAAACCCGACTCTGCGTCCACTACGTAATTTCCCATGGGAGTTTTGCCATAGATCCCCCTCCGGCATGCCACAGTCCAGGTGTTAGACCCCTTGAAACAACTTTCTCATCACTATTGTGGCCAGAAAGAGTCCCTGTGGGTTTTAAAATTCGCCTGCCTATTGAAGTCTATGGCGGTTCGCCCGGTTCTCCCGTTCACGAACATTTGCGGAAGTTCGCGTTCACCGTTCGCGAATGGAAAATTTTATGTTCGCGACATCACTATTTATTACTGGTCACTCTTTTTAAAGGTGACTGAAGGCGGGAGGGTGATGTAGTTTACATGGGACTGTATGTTGATAGGGGGGGTGCAGGTAGTTTACAGGCAGGGGAGTGATGTTATCTTCATGGGACCAGGGAAGCACCACCAATGAGGCGGCTCCATGGAGGGACAAGTGAGGGGTGGAGACAGGGTCATGGGCTCATCGCTCTATATCCTTAGGACGGCGGTACAGTTAGATGCTGCGGCAGGGTATAGGAGCAGTCTTTCCCCGCCATTCACTTTGATAGGGTTCAGGACTAGTACCTGTGGTATTTCATTGTTGCTGACATTTTTACTTTTTTGGCTAATAATCAAAAATGACCGAAATTTTTGCAAAAAAATGAAATTTTTCGCTTTCTGTTGTAAATTTTTTTAAAAAAAAACTACATTTCTATATAAATTTTTCTCTAAATGTATTGTTCTACATGTCTTTGATAAAAAAAAAATCCAATAAGTGTATATTTATTGGTTTGGGTAAAAGTTATAGCGTTTACAAACTATGGTGCAAAAAAGTGAATTTCCGCATTTTGAACCAGCTCGGACTTTCTGAGCCCCTGTCATGTTTCTTCAGGTGCTAGAATGTCAGGATAGTATAAATACCCCCCAAATCACACCATTTTAGAAAGAAGACACCACAAAGTATTCACGGAGGGGCATGGGGAGTTCATGTATCATTTAATTTTTTTTCACAAGTTAGCGGAAAATGACACTTTCTGAGGAAAAAATAATAATTATAAAGTTTCCATTTCTGCTAACTTCTGGCAAAAAAAAAAAAAATCTCCCACGGACTCACTATGCCCCTCAGTGAATACCTTGGGGTGTCTACTTTCCGAAATGGGGTCATTTGTGGGGTGTGTTTACTGTTCTGGCATTTTGGGCGGGGCTTAATTGTGAGCCGCCATGTAAAACCTAAAGGTACTTGTTGGAATTTGGGCCCCTTTGCGCACCCAGGCTGCAAAAAAGTGGCACACATGTGGTATCGCCGTACTCAGGAGAAGTAGGGCAATGTGTTTTAGGGTGTATTTTACATATACCCATGTTGGGTGAGAGAAATATCTCTGTAAATGACAACTTTGTATAAAAAAAATTAAAAAGTTGTCATTTACAGAGATGTTTCTCTCACCCAGCATGAGTATATGTAAAAATACACCCCAAAACACATTGCCCTACTTCTCCTGAGTACGGCGATACCACATGTGTGACACTTTTTTTGCAGCCAAGATGCGCAAAGGGGCCCTAAAACCAATGAGTACCTTTAGGATTTCACAGGCCATTTTTACGCATTTGGATTCTCACGCTTTAGGACCCCTAAAATGCCAGGGCAGTATAAATACCCCACATGTGACCCCATTGTGGAAAGAAGACACCCCAAGGTATTCTGTGAGGGAAATATATGGCATGAAGAGAAGAAGAAGAAAGGCGCTCATAGGGTGAGTGTGTTTAGAATTTGTTTGTTTAGCTTGTATTTTAGTTGTGCTCACCTTGTGCTGTTCCTCTCAAAGTTTTGTAGGTGGGAGGAGGAAGGTGAATGCAACCGAGGCTAGAAGGAGCTGAGGGGACCAGTTGGTGCTGCCGGATTTGGTCACCTTACGTGGGAGCCACCCCAGCGGTTCAGGTGAAGAAAAACCAGAAGAATACGTGCCAGAGCGAGGCGACGTGTATACCAGAAGAGCGCACATGACAACCAGGTCCTCTCAAGCAAAAAGAAACCCTTTATTGGCAAAGACTACGCGTTTGGGGTTCTTGCGACCCCTTTCAAGTCTGAGTAGATGGGTTTGATCCAACGTACGGTGAGGTGTACGAGGATTTCTATTTTGCTTGCTGTGTGGAGCAGTCCTAATGCACGTGGGACGTGAGAGCGTCCCACGTGCATCAGGACTGCTCCACACAGCAAGCAAAATAGAAAGTCCTCGTACACCTCACCGTACGTTGGATCAAACCCATCTACTCAGACTTGAAAAAGGGGTCGCAAGAACCCCGAAACGCCTAGTCTTTGCCAATAAAGGGTTTCTTTTTTTTGCTTGAGAGGACCCGGTTGTCATTGTGCGCCCTTCTGGTATGCACGTCGCCTCGCTCTGGCACGTACTCTTCTGGTTATTCTGTGAGGGGCATGGCGAGTTCTTAGAAGATTTTTTTTTGGCACAAGTTAGCGGAAATTGACTTTTTTTCTTTTTCTTACAAAGTCTCATATTCCACTAACTTGAGACAAAAAATAAAATTTTACATGAACTCACCATACCCCTCACGGAATACCTTGGGGTGTCTTCTTTCCAAAATGGGGTATTCATACTGCCCTGGTATTTTAGGGGTCTCTGCAATCATTACCCGTATGGCCAGCATTAGGAGTTTCTGCAATTCTCCTTATATTGAGCACACGGGTAATGAGATAATTTTTTTCCTTTCAGCCTCTGGGCGCAACAGATTTCCTCATTCGCATCGATCAATGTGGATGAAAAAATCTCTGCCAAAAAATGTGCAAAAAAAAAGTAAGGCCCCATTCACACGTCCGCAAAAATGTCCGCATCTATTCCGCAATTCTGCGGAATAGATGCGGACCCATTCAGTGTGAATGGGGCCGGCGGTGATGCGGAGAGCACACTATGTGCTCGCCGCATCAGAATTTGCGGAGCTGCTGCCGCGAACTTCCGGGTTTCGGCCCCCAAACATCCGGCCGCAGCTCCGCAAAAGATAGAGCATGTCCTATTCTTGTCCGCAATTGCGGACAAGAAAAGGCATTTTCTATATAGTTCTGGCAATGTGCGGATCCGCAAAATGCGGAAAGCACATTGCCAGTGTCCGTGTTTTGCGGATCCGCGGATCCATGGATCTGCAAAACACATACAGACGTCTGAATGAGCCTTACAGGGGGGTAATTAGTGTCAGGGGGGTGACATGGGGTGATCGGGGGTTAATTAGGGGTTAATCAGTGACAGGGGGTTGGATGGGTGGGAGGGGTCTGTGTGGTGATTGGTGCACTTACATATGTTTCCTTTGGTGGTTCCAAGCAAAAGGGACCAGCAGAGGAGCGAGCAGAAGGCATATCAGACGCTGTTAACAAAACATTATAAGGGGGTATTTTTTGTACTGGCACACACTATAAAGGGGTATTTTTTGTACTGGCACACACTATAAGGGGGTATTTTTTGTACTGGCACACACTATAAGGGGGTATTTTTTACACTGGCACACACTATAAGGGGGTATTTTTTGTACTGGCACACACTATAAGGGGGTATTTTTTGTACTGGCACACACTATAAGGGGGTATTTTTTGTACTGGCACACACTATAAGGGGGTATTTTTTACACTGGCACACACTATAAAGGGGTATTTTTTGTACTGGCACACACTATAAGGGGGTATTTTTTACACTGGCACACACTATAAAGGGGTATTTTTTGTACTGGCACACACTATAAGGGGGTATTTTTTACACTGGCACACACTATAAGGGGGTATTTTTTACACTGGCACACACTATAAGGGGGTATTTTTTACACTGGCACACACTATAAAGGGGTATTTTTTACACTGGCACACACTATAAAGGGGTATTTTTTACACTGGCACACACTATAAGGGGGTATTTTTTACACTGGCACACATTAAAAGGGGACACGGTTAACACTTATTGCACTTAGGCTGAAAATAATTTCTATAGGTCTGACTTTTGTGAGCACTATTACTGTGGGGGCACCCTGGCACAGCATCAGCATACCACAATGGGCCAAGTTATTTTTTAGTGCAAATAATTATTGAAAGGGCACTATCTGTGTGGTACTAGCATTTTCATTGGGACTGTCTCTGCAGAATAGTGTTGGGGAGCACAGCGGGCACAGTATTGGGCAGGATGTTCAGAAGGTGGGAGGCAGGGTTGCCAACCATCCAGAAATTTCTGGATATTCTGTCTGTGAAAAAAATAGATGTGTCCGTGATTTTTTTGAGGCTGGTGATATTTGACTAGATTATTTTGGTGGTAGTTACAATAATTTTGCAGCTCACAGGAAATACTGGTAATAAGTTCTGATCACTATATTGATCTACAGACAGGGATTACTTATCATCATTATCATCCATTATGATTTTCCAATTTGTCCATAAATTTCTTTGGATATCCGTGATTTTGGGATAAGTTGTCAAGAAAAAAATAAACATTCTGGTTGCGAATCCTAGTGGGAGAATGAAGGGAAAGTAGGAAACTAAGATTCTGTCAAACTCTGCAAAGACAAGAGATGTCTGAAGGAAGTCATCATGGTGGTCTGGTCTGTATGGAGAAGATAAAGAAAAGGTCTACATCAGAGGAGACATCACTGGATGTAAGAGGTACGTGGCGCTGAATTACCCTGTATGTTCTGTAGCGCTGTATGTAATGTTTTCCAATATGTCTGTAACAGTAGGGCTGGAGGGAAGGGATTATGTAGTAACTTTGGCATGGGGGGGGCACATTGCTTCAATTTTCACCTTAGGCAGCAGAAAGGCTAGGTGCACCCCTGACACCATAATGGAGAAGCAGTCAAAATGGCCACTGATAAATGTGGTATTGCTGAGCTCGTACTGACACGGAGAATGAAGGGAACAGGTCAGTTTTATCTCATAGGGAAGCCGTAAAAACTAAATGCATAAAATGTTCCAAGTCCCATAGGGCTATGTGAAAATAAAAATAAAAAAGTCACAACTTCGGGAAGGTCAGTAGTAAAAAAACAGGAGTGAAAAAATGAAAATCCACAAGATCTTGTATTAGATCAGGAGTGGATGTTGGCCTCTGGATTTAAGAATGTTGCAAGTCACTGATAGCAAACAGAGATCTTAAAACATAAGGAATAGGAAGAGAAATTAATTTACCGTATTTAATTTTTTTTATTATAGTTATCATCTTATCTATCACTACAACTATACCCCATCTATCATTAATCATTTATTTTTATAAATTGTATATTAGTTTTAAAATAACAATAAACCATTATCTCTAACATATAATAAACAGACAATAACACAAAAGCTGAAAGCCAAAATCCAGGTGTGCAAGCCAACAACCTATCCAGGAGACAGGTATAGTCAGCATACCTTACAATGGCAGCCTTGTGCACTATGAAGCATGACCAGCTCCCCCCCCCGCAGATGAGGATACTAAACGATCATTAAAGTGCCGATCATACTTCTCCCACCCATCATCATCCGGGAACAATTTTTTATTTTTTTCCCCTTTTTCATGATATACTCACAAAAAGGTACAATTCAAGAAAAACAATCTACTACATTAATCCACTTCCTCACCTTCCATGTCCCTTCTGCATCAACCTCCCTTTTCCTCTTTTTATCCCACAAATAACACACATACACCTTCCCTAATACCAGTCAGTACATATCGCTGACTGTCGATTCTCTCCTCTTACATATACTGATCCTTACATCCCACAACACTTCTCCGTCACGGTGTGAATCTGTTGTGAATATATGCGCTACAAGTTGTAACAAAACTTCACCACAATAAAGAAGATACAGCTGAACATTTTGCTGGACCTCCAGAATTTTTTTATCTTCGCAATCTACGGTAGCTTGCCGCATGGTCCGTGCATGAGGGATCCCAATGGGGATACTATATAACAGGTGAGCTGGACACACTTTTCTTTTATAGATGTACAATACTCTCACTTCCACCACAACCCTCCAAGTACATGCATCACTTCTAACTAATCCATGATTCCTCTGAAACTCTCTTACTGGTAACACCCCATGTAAACTCTGCCAAACCAGTTTACTCTGTCTATTCGCTAACCCATCCATCCTAACTCTCTTCCGTACCTTCTCTATATCGGCACCCTTACCATATTTATTCCACACTCTATCATCCTGTATACCAAACTCTAATTACACAACATCCTCACATCTACTCCACATAATTCATACTTGACCAAAAACGTATACACCCACATATACAATACTCGCACCCTGAGCGAAAGTGGACGTCTTAGATCCCTCACACACCACTTCATCCGTATCAAGTAGGTTTCATATAAATACCTCTACATTCCTGAGTATTTGGTCTCTATCTTAACTATTCTTAACAAAAACAAAACACTATTAACTCCGAAATATACCTCCAAATTTGGAAACTCCAAACCTCCTTTACTTATCCTTGTAACTAGTGTTGATCCCGAATATTCGAATTGCGAATTTTAATCGTGAATATCGGCACTTTGAGAATTTCGTGAATATTTAGAATATCTCAAAATATATTCGTAATCGTGAATATTGTTTTTTTTTAAATACCAGTCTATGCGAATTTTATGCAAATTTCATGCAAAATTTTTAATGCGAATTTTCACAATCAAGAAAATAATGCCTGAAGATCAGGAATATCGCAAAATATCGCAAATTCGAATATTGCCCCTGCCGCTCATCACTACTTGTAACTACTACTTCCCTCCTCGCTCTCTCCATCTTCGATCCCCATCAGAAAACAAACAAAATTCCATGGGCTCATCGCTCTATATCCTCAGGACGGCGGTACAGTTAGATGCTGCGGCAGGGTATAGGAGCAGTCTTTCCCCGCCATTCACTTTGATAGGCTTCAGGACTAGTACCTGTATCAGAGGCTGGCACAGGCAGCATGATGACATCATATTACTTTTCCTTGGCAGCATGCTGTTAGGCCACTATGGGGGGGGGGGAGTCATTATTTATAACATTGGGGCATAAAAAGGGGCATTTTTCACTGACATACATTATTAAGAAGGGGGGGGGGGGCAAAGTGGGGACATTAGTTCTACTGGCGGCAGTAAAAGACTTTATGTTTTGGACTGACAAACGTAATAAAAGGGTATTTTTTGTACTGGCACACATTATAAGGGGGTATTTTTTGTACTGGCACACATTATAAGGGGGTATTTTTTGTACTGGCACACATTATAAGGGGGTATTTTTTGTACTGGCACACATTATAAGGGGGTATTTTTTGTACTGGCACACATTATAAGGGGGTATTTTTTGTACTGGCACACATTATAACCCCCTCAGCCCCCCTAGCTTAAACACCCTTAATGACCAGGCCACTTTTACAATTCCGCCCTACACTACTTTCACCGTTTATTGCTCCGTCATACAACTTACCACCCAAATGAATTTTACCTCCTTTTCTTCTCACTAATAGAGCTTTCATTTGGTGGTATTTCATTGTTGCTGACATTTTAACTTTTTTGGCTAAAAATCAAAAATGACCGAAATTTTTGCAAAAAAATGACATTTTTCGCTTTCTGTTGTAAATTTTTTTTTAAACTACATTTCTATATACATTTTTCTCTAAATTTATTGTTCTACATGTCTTTGATAAAAAAAAGTCCAATAATTGTATATTTATTGGTTTGGGTAAAAGTTATAGCGTTTACAAACTATGGTGCAAAAAAGTGAATTTCGGCATTGTGAAGCAGCTCTGACTTTCTGAGCACCTGTCATGTTTCTTCAGGTGCTAGAATGTCAGGATAGTATAAATACCCCCCAAATGACACCATTTTAGAAAGAAGACACCCCAAAATATTCGCAGAGGGGCATGGTGAGTTCATGTATCATTTCATTTTTTTCACAAGTTAGCGGAAAACGACACTTTCTGAGGAAAAAATAATAATAATAATAAAGTTTCCATTTCTGCTAACTTCTGGCAAAAAAAAAAAATCTCCCACGGACTCACTATGCCCCTCAGTGAATACCTTGGGGTGTCTACTTTCCGAAATGGGGTCATTTGTGGGGTGTTTGTACTGTTCTGGTATTTTGGGTGGGGCTAAATTGTGAGCAGCCTTGTAAAACCTAAAGGTACTTGTTGGAATTTGGGCCCCTTTGCGCACCCAGGCTGCAAAAAAGTGTCACACATGTGGTATCACCGTACTTAGGAGAAGTAGGGCAATGTGTTTTGGGGTGTATTTTTACATATAACCATACTGTGTGTGAAAAATATCTCTGTAAATGACAACTTTCTATAAAAAAAAAATTAAAAAGTTGTCGTTTACAGCGACATTTCTCACACACAGTATGGGTATATGTAAAAATACACCCCAAAACACATTGCCAGACTTCTCCTGAGTACGGTGATACCACATGAGTGACACTTTTACAGCCTGGGTGCACAAAGGCCCAAATTCAATGAGTACTCTTTAGGATTTCACAGGGCATTTTTACGCATTTGGATTCTCACGCTTTAGGGCCCCTAAAATGCCAGGACAGTATAAATACCCCACAAGTGACCCCATTGTGGAAAGAAGACACCCCAAGGTATTCTGTGAGGGGCATGGCGAGTTCATAGAAGATTTTTTTTTGGCACAAGTTAGCGGAAATTTACTTTTTTCTTTTTCTTACAAAGTCTCATATTCCACTAACTTGAGAAAAAAAATAAAATTTTACATGAACTCACCATACCCCTCACGGAATACCTTGGGGTGTCTTCTTTATAAAATGGGGTCACATGTGAGGTCTTTGTACTGCCCTGGCATTTGAGGGGTAATTAGATTTTTTTTTTCCGTTCAGCCTCTGGGCTAAAAAAAAAAAAAAATGAATCTCTGCCAAAAAATGTGCAAAAAAAAAAGTAAGGCCCCATTCGCTCGCTGCATCAGCATTTGCGGAGCTGCGGCCGCGAACTTCCGGGTTTCGGCCCCCAAACATCCGGCTGCAGCTCTGCAAAAGATAGAGCATGTCCTATTCTTGTCTGCAATTGCGGACAAGAAAAGGCATTTTCTATATAGTTCTGGCAATGTGCGGATCTGCAAAATGGGAAAGCACATTGCTGGTGTCCGTGTTTTGCGGATCCGCGGATCCATGGATCTGCAAAACACATACGGACGTCTGAATGAGCCTTACAGGGGGGTGATTAGTGACAGGGGGGGTGATCAGGGGGGGTGACATGGGGTGATCGGGGGTTAATTAGGGGTTAATCAGTGATGGGGGTTGGATGGGGGGTCTGTGTGGTGATTGGTGCACTTACATATGTTTCCTTTGGTGGTTCTAAGCAAAAGGGACCACCAGAGGAGCAGGCAGAAAGCATATCAGACACTGTTAACAAAACAGCGTCTGATATGCGTTTTTTTTTAACTTCTACAGCCTGCCAGCGCATGATCAGCGCTGGCAGGCTGTAGTTTAAACTCCCACCAACGCGATCCTGTGAGACGACGCGCAGATGCTTCCAGGAGGAATAAACCTGCCGCCGCCTGGACGCATCCGTGCGTTAGGCGGTCCAGAGCCAGATAAGGGGGTATTTTTTGTACTGGCACACATTATAAGGGGGTATTTTTTGTACTGGCACACACTATAAAGGGGTATTTTTTGTACTGGCACACACTATAAAGGGGTATTTTTTGTACTGGCACACACTATAAGGGGGTATTTTTTGTACTGGCACACACTATAAGGGGGTATTTTTTACACTGGCACACATTAAAAGGGGACACGGTTAACACTTATTGTTGCACTTAGGCTGAAAATAATTTCTATAGGTCCGACTTTTGTGAGCACTATTACTGTGGGGGCACCCTGGCACAGCATCAGCATACCACAATGGGGCCAGTTATTTTTTAGTGCAAATAATTATTGAAAGGGCACTATCTGTGTGGTACTAGCATTTTCATTGGGACTGTCTCTGCAGAATAGTGTTGGGGAGCACAGCGGGCACAGTATTGGGCAGGATGTTCAGAAGGTGGGAGGCAGGGTTGCCAACCATCCAGAAATTTCTGGACATTCTGTAAAAATAGGCGACTTTTTTCCCGTGTCTGTGAAAAAAAAAAATGTGATTTTTTTTGAGGCTGGTGATATTTGACTAGATTATTTTGGTGGTAGTTACCATAATTTTGCAGCTCACAGGAAATACTGGTAATAAGTTCTTATTAGTGTTGAGCGCGAATATTCGAAAAGCGAATTTTTTTAGCGAATATCGGCACTTCGCTAATTCGCGAATATTTCGAATATAGCGCTATAAATTCGCTATTTCGAATATTCGTTTTTTTTTGTTTTTTTTTAGTTATATTTTTTTCTTTCCTACTTCCCAAAAGTAGTTCTTACCTGTCCTGAGGATTCCTGGCTTCCTGGCTGCTCCAGTCAGTGCCCGTTGCCGCTTCTGCCGACTTCCGTGCTCATGTGGAGCGTCCCCATCCATGGGAGAATCTCCATATACTAAAATGTACTGTCGGATTTGAGGAATTACGTTGAAATCGCAATGCGATTAATTCAAGTTATATTAATCGCATTGCGATTTCAACTTAGAGCTGGGTTTATAATGGGTCAGCTTGCTAGAATTAACGAAGTTAACGAATATGGAATATAGCAGCAGTGCTAAGTTGAAATGCGCAATGCGAATACTTTAAGTTAAATTAATCGCATTGCGATTACAACTTAACACTGCTATCTTACATAGGCTAGAATTAACTTGAATATGGAGTATAGCTATGCACTAGCAGTGCTAAGTTGAAATCGCAATGCGATTAATTTAAGTTAAAGTATTCGCATTGCGATTTCAACTTAGCACTGCTGCTATATTCCATATTCGTTAACTTCGTTAATTCTAGCAAGCTGACCCATTATAAACCCAGCTCTAAGTTGAAATCGCAATGCGATTAATATAACTTGAATTAATCGCATTGCGATTTCAACGTAATTCCTCAAATCCGACAGTACATTTTAGTATATGGAGACGTTCCCATGGTGATGAGGGCGCTCCATGAGCTACAGAAGTTATGGTTGGCTTGGTAGAATTAGCGAATAGCGAATATGACGAATGTATTAGTCATATTCCTCAAAAGCGAAGATAGCAGTATTCTACATCTTCGTTTTAGCTACCTATTCGTCTCGTCATCATCAACTTGCTATTCGCTAATTCTAGCAATCAAATAGGAAGGTTGACTTACCAGACAGCTGTGTTAAATTAAGCTATGCGATTTTTTTTTTTAATACAATAATTATATTACTTGATAAAATTATTATAAGTATTCTATTTATTAAAAAAAAAAAAATCGCATAGCAATTTAATACAGCTATCTCTCTATAGTCAACCTTCCTATTTGATTGCTAGAATTAGCGAAGTTAACGAATAGGTCGCTAAAACGAAGATGTAGAATACTTCGTTATCTTCGTTTTGAGGAATAGACGAATACATTCGTCATATTCGTCATCCTCGCTAATTCTAGATAAGAAACCAATAGGAAAGTAGCCTTAAGTACAAATCGCAATATGCGATTATTTAAATCGCATGTTAATCGCGATAACTAGAAAAAATGACGAATATTCGATTTCGACGAATATGAAACGAATATTCATTCGAATATTCGCAAATTTCGTCGAAATCGAATATGGCACCTGCCGCTCATCACTAGTTCTTATCACTATATTGATCTACAGACAGGGATTACTTATCATCATTATCATCCATTATGATTTTCCAATTTGTCCATAAAAAATGTTGGATGTCCGTGATTTTGGGATAATTTGTCAAGAAAAAAACAAACTGGTTGCGAATCCTAGTGGGAGAATGAAGGGAAAGTAGGAAACTAAGATGTCTGTCAAACTCTGCAGAGACAAGAGATGTCTGAAGGAAGTCATCATGGTGGTCTGGTCTGTATGGAGAAGATAAAGAAAAGGTCTACATCAGAGGAGACATCACTGGATGTAAGAGGTACGTGGCGCTGAATTACCCTGTATGTTCTGTAGCGCTGTATGTAATGTTTTCCAATATGTCTGTAACAGTAGGGCTGGAGGGAAGGGATTATGTAGTAACTTTGGCATGGGGGGGGCACATTGCTTCAATTTTCACCTTAGGCAGCAGAAAGGCTAGGTGCACCCCTGACACCATAATGGAGAAGCAGTCAAAATGGCCACTGATAAATGTGGTATTGCTGAACTCGTACTGACACGGAGAATGAAGGGAACAGGTCAGTTTTATCTCATAGGGAAGCCATAAAAACAAAATGCATAAAATGTTCCAAGTCCCATAGGGCTATGTGAAAATAAAAATAAAAAGTCACAACTTCGGGAAGGTCAGTAGTAAAAAACAGGAGTGAAAAATGAAAATCCACAAGATCTTGTATTAGATCAGGAGTGGATGTTGGCCTCTGGATTTAAGAATGTTGCAAGTCACTGATAGCAAACAGAGATCTTAAAACATAAGGAATAGGAAGATAGAAATTAATTTCAACCGTATTTAATTTTTTTTATTATAGTTATCATCTTATCTATCACTACAACTATACCCCATCTATCATTAATCATTTATTTTTATAAATTGTATATTAGTTTTAAAATAACAATAAACCATTATCTCTAACATATAATAAACAGACAATAACACAAAAGCTGAAAGCCAAAATCCAGGTGTGCAAGCCAACAACCTATCCAGGAGACAGGTATAGTCAGCATACCTTACAATGGCAGCCTTGTGCACTATGAAGCATGACCAGCTCCCCCCCCCCGCAGATGAGGATACTAAACGATCATTAAAGTGCCGATCATACTTCTCCCACCCATCATCATCCGGGAACAATTTTTTTATTTTTTTTTCCCCTTTTTTCATGATATACTCACAAAAAGGTACAATTCAAGAAAAACAATCTACTACATTAATCCACTTCCTCACCTTCCATGTCCCTTCTGCATCAACCTCCCTTTTCCTCTTTTTTATCCCACAAATAACACACATACACCTTCCCTAATACCAGTCGTACATATCGCTGACTGTCGATTCTCTCCTCTTACATATACGATCCTTACATCCCACAACACTTCTCCGTCACGGTGTGAATCTGTTGTGAATATATGCGCTACAAGTTGTAACAAAACTTCACCACAATAAAGAAGATACAGCTGAACATTTTGCTGGACCTCCAGAATTTTTTTATCTTCGCAATCTACGGTAGCTTGCCGCATGGTCCGTGCATGAGGGATCCCAATGGGGATACTATATAACAGGTGAGCTGGACACACTTTTCTTTTTATAGATGTACAATACTCTCACTTCCACCACAACCCTCCAAGTACATGCATCACTTCTAACTAATCCATGATTCCTCTGAAACTCTCTTACTGGTAACACCCCATGTAAACTCTGCCAAACCAGTTTACTCTGTCTATTCGCTAACCCATCCATCCTAACTCTCTTCCGTACCTTCTCTATATCGGCACCCTTACCATATTTATTCCACACTCTATCATCCTGTATACCAAACTCTAATTACACAACATCCTCACATCTACTCCACATAATTCATACTTGACCAAAAACGTATACACCCACATATACAATACTCGCATGCACCCTGAGCGAAAGTGGACGTCTTAGATCCCTCACACACCACTTCATCCGTATCAAGTAGGTTTCATATAAATACCTCTACATTCCTGAGTATTTGGTCTCTATCTTAACTATTCTTAACAAAAACAAAACACTATTAACTCCGAAATATACCTCCAAATTTGGAAACTCCAAACCTCCTTTACTTATCCTTGTAACTAGTGTTGATCCCGAATATTCGAATTGCGAATTTTAATCGTGAATATCGGCACTTTGAGAATTTCGTGAATATTTAGAATATCTCAAAATATATTCGTAATCGTGAATATTGTTTTTTTTTAAATACCAGTCTATGCGAATTTTTATGCAAATTTCATGCAAAATTTTTTAATGCGAATTTTCACAATCAAGAAAATAATGCCTGAAGATCAGGAATATCGCAAAATATCGCAAATTCGAATATTGCCCCTGCCGCTCATCACTACTTGTAACTACTACTTCCCTCCTCGCTCTCTCCATCTTCGATCCCCATCAGAAAACAAACAAAATTCTATTCAAATTTCTCATCATCATATAACTTGGTGGAAAAACAACTGCAATATACAAAAAAATAGGCAAGATAACACTCTTAACCACCATAATTTTGGCAAAAAAGGACAAATACCTAATCCGCCAAAAATTCAACTTATTTTTTACCCTCACCTTCACCTCTTCCCAACTAACCTTCCCTTATAATTGCTCATCAAATTTCACACCTCAAACCTTAACCACTTGCCGCCACGCTAACGCCGATGGGCGTCAGCGCGGCGGCTCTCTCAGGTCTCAGTCACGCCTATCGGCGTCATCTCGTGAGACCTGAGATTTCGCATTAACGCGCGCGCGTCGTGCGCGCGCGTTCATGTGATCGGAGCCGGGACAACTGAAACTACAGCCTGCCAGCGCTGATCATGCGCTGGCAGGCTGTAGATGCGGAAAAAAACGCATTTAAATCGCATATCAGACGCTGTTTTGTAAACAGCGTCTGATATGCCTGCTGTCTGCTCGTCTGGTGGTCCCTTTGTTTGGGACCACCAGAGGAAACAAAGGTAAAGTGCACCAATCACTACACACCCCCACCCCCATCACTGATTAACCCCTGATCACCCATGTCACCCCCTGATCACCGATGTCACCCCCTGATCACCCCCTGTCACTAATCACCCCCCTACAGGCTCATTCAGACGTCCGTATGTGTTTTGCGGATCCATGGATCTGCGGATCCATGGATCTGCGGATCCATGGATCTACGGATCCGCAAAATACGGACATCGGCAATGTGCTTTCCGCATTTTGCAGATCCGCACAGAACTATATAGAAAATGCTTTTTCTTGTCCGCAATTGCGGACAAGAATAGGACATGTTCTATATTTTTGCGGAACGGAAGTGCAGACCCGGAAGCGCAGATCCGTAATTCCGGATCCGAGCGGGACAAAGTCTGTCCCCATAGAAATGAATGGGTCCGCAATTCCGTTACGCAAACAGAATTTCGGACGTGTGAATGGGGCATAAGGGTCCCTTATCACCGTCAGTAAGCTAGCTACTTGTTAGGTAGCTAGCGCCCAGCCCACCGCACCGCAGTCACTGATTTTGGCAGAGATTTTTTCATCCACATTGATCGATGCGAATGAAGAAATCTGTGCCGTTCATTTTTTTTTTTTTTCAGCGCAGAGGCTAATCTCATTACCCGTATGCTCAATATACGGAGAATCGCAGAAACTCCTAATGCTGGCCATACGTGTAATGATTGCGGAGACCCTCAAATGCCAGAGCAGTACAAACACCTCACATGTGACCCCATTTTAGAAAGAAGACACCCCAAGGTATTCCGTGAGGGGTATGGGGACTTCATGCAAAATTTTATTTTTTGTCACAAGTTAGTGGAATATGAGACTTTGTAAAATATATATATATCAATTTCCGCTAACTTGTGCCAAAATTTTTTTTTTTCTGTGAATTCGCAATGCCCCTCACAGAATACCTTGGGGTGTCTTCTTCCCACAATGGGGTCACATGTGAGTTATTTATACTGTCCTGGCATTTTAGGGGTCCTAAAGCGTGAAAATCCAAATGCGTAAAAATGCCCTGTGAAATCCTAAAGGTACTCATTGCTTTTAGGGCCCCTTTGCGCATCTTGGTTGCAAAAAAGTGTCACACATGTGGTATCGCCGTACTCAGGAGAAGTAGGGCAATGTGTTTTGGGGTGTATTTTTACATATACCCATACTTTGTGTGAGAAATATCGCTGTAAACGACAACTTTTTAAATTTTTTTATACAAAGTTGTCAATTTACAGAGATATTACTCTCACCCAACATGGTTATATGTATAAATACACCCCAAAACACATTGCCCTACTTCTCCTGAGTACGGCGATACCACATGAGTGACACTTTTTTGCAGCCTGGGTGCGCAAAGGGGCCCAAATTCCAACGAGTACCTTTAGCTTTTACATGGCTGCTCACAATTTAGCCCCGCCCAAAATGCCAGAACAGTAAACACACCCCACAAATGACCACATAACTCACAGAAAAAAGATGCACCACATGGATAAGCAACTGACAACACTGGCTAATCCCTCACTCTGGTGTTAAAAGCTGAGAGATTCGCCAATATTTCCAATCAGGAACATATCGGAGCCCCTTTAGGCACCACTACACGGTATCTCAGCATGACATGGGGTCCTACCACTAGACTACCTATGGTGTATGGTGTATACCTAAAATGCCAGGGCAGTAGAAATACCCCACAAATGACCCCATTTTGGAAAGAAGACACCCCAAGGTATTCGCTGAGGGGTGTAATGAGTCCATGAAAAATTTAACTTTTTGTCAAAAGTTAGCGGAAAGGGAGACTTTGCGAGAAAAAACAATAAAAAATCAATTTCCGCTAACTTGTGCCAAAAAAAAAATCTTCTGTGAACTCGCCATGCCCCTCACGGAATACCTTGGGGTGTCTTCTTTCCAAAATGGGGTCACATGTGGGTATTTCTACTGCCCTGGCATTTTAGAGGCCCTAAAGCGTGAGAAGAAAAATGCGTAAAAATGCCCTCCTAAAGGTACTCATTGGTTTTAGGGCCCCTTTGCACCCAGGCAGCAAAAAGTGTCACACATGTGGTATCGCCGTACTCAGGAGAGTAGGGCAATGAGTTTTGGGGTGTATTTTTACATATACCCATGCTGGGAGAGAGAAATATCTCTGTAAACTGGCAACTTTGTATACATTTTTTTTAAAAGTTGTCATTTACAGAGATATTTCTCTCACCCAGCATGGGTATATGTAAAAATACACCCCAAAACACATTGCCCTACTTCTCCTGAGTACGGCGATACCACATGAGTGACACTTTTTTGCAGCCAAGATGCGCAAAAGGGCCCTAAATCCAATGAGTACCTTTAGGATTTCACAGGACATTTTTACTCATTTGGATTCTCACGCTTTAGGTTCCCTAAAATGCCAGGGCAGTAGAAATACCCCACATGTGACCCCATTTTGGAAAGAAGACACCCCAAGGTATTCCGTGAGGGGCATGGCGAGTTCACAGAAATTTTTTTTTTTTGGCACAAGTTAGCGGAAATTGATATTTTTTATTTTTATTTTTTTTTACAAAGTCTCATATTCCACTAACTTGTGACAAAAAATAAAATTTTGCATGAACTCGCCATACCCCTCACGGAATACCTTGGGGTGTCTTCTTCCAAAATGGGGTCACATGTGGGGTATTTATACTGCCCTGGCATTTTAGGGGTCCTAAAGCGTGAGAAGAAGTCTGGAATCCAAATGCGTAAAAATGCCCTGTGAAATCCTAAAGGTACTCATTGGTTTTAGGGTCCCTTCGCACCCAGGCTGCAAAAGTGTCACTATGTGGTATCGCTCTACTCAGGAGAAGTAGGGCAATGTGTTTTGGGTGTATTTTTATATATACCCATACTTTGTGTGAGAAATATCTCTGTAAACGACAACTTTTTAAATTTTTTTATACAAAGTTGACAATTTACAGAGATATTTCTCTCACCCAGCATGGGTATATGTAAAAATATACCCCAAAACACATTGCCCTACTTCTCCTGAGTACGGCGATACCACATGTGTGGCACTTTTTTGCAGCTAAGATGCGCAAAGGGGCCCAAATTCCAACGAGTACCTTTAGGTTTTACATGGCTGCTCTCAAATTAGCCCCGCCCAAAATGCCAGAGCAGTAAACACACCCCACAAATGACCCCATTTCGGAAAGTAGACACCCCGAGGTATTCACTGAGGGGCATAGTGAGTCCGTCTGAGATTTTTTTTTTTTTTGCCAGAAGTTAGCAGAAATGGAAACTTTATTATTATATTTTTTTCCTCAGAAAGTGTCATTTTCCGCTAACTTGTGAAAAAAAATGAAATGATACATGAACTCACCATGCCCCTCCGTGAATACTTTGGGGTGTCTTCTATCTAAAATGGTGTGATTTGGGGGGTATTTATACTATCCTGACATTCTAGCACCTGAAGAAACATGACAGGTGCTAAGAAAGTCAGAGCTGCTTCAAAATGCCGAAATTCACTTTTTTGCACCATAGTTTGTAAACGCTATAACTTTTACCCAAACCAATAAATATACACTTATTGGATTTTTTTATATCAAAGACATGTAGAACAACAAATTTTGTGAAAAATGTATATAGAAATGTATTTTTTTTTAAAAAAATTTACAACAGAAAGTGAAAAATGTCATTTTTTTGCAAAAATGTCGTTACATTTTTATTAATAGCAAAAAAAGTAAAAATGTCAGCAGCAATGAAATACCACCAAATGAAAGCTCTATTAGTGAGAAGAAAAGGAGGTAAAACTCATTTGCGTGATAAGTTGTATGACCGAGCAATAAACGGTGAAAGTAGTGTAGTGCGGATTTGTAGCCTGGTCACTAGGGGGGTATAAACCTGTGGTCTTCAAGTGGTTAATTGAACCTTCCACCGCACCGACTCCCACATCCCTCCCTAGCACTCCTCCAAAAGCTTTACATTCACTCTGATTCCAATTTACACAAAAAGTAGACGCTCCACAAAATATCGACACTAACTATTTCACCAGTCTCACTGAACACTCTGAATCACATAACACGGACACATCATCCATATAACCGCTCACCTACCATTTACCGCACCGCCTCCCGGCACTTGCACTCCCCGAATCACCTTATCTTTCCTTAACAGACACAACAACGGCTCAATCGCACCTATGAACACAATGGGTGACAATGGGCACCTCGCCTCGCCCCAGAGAACACATTCACTCTTCTACCTACACAGACATTCAAAAACACTTGACTAAAAATTCCACCATACATACTTCTCACTCTCCACACAAGCTCAGCTGGAAATCCCATTCTTAACAACACTCTATACACAAACTTATGAGCCAACCTATCATATCCTTTTTCAAAATCCAAACTTTACAAGAACACATTCCTCTTCCTCTCCATAGAGTCCCACAAACAATCTCTCGACAAACCCACATTCTCATGGATCCTCCTTCCTGGTACCGCACAGCACTGTCCTTCCCCAATAACATTATCGATCACTTCTTTCATTCTGTTTGCAAACATCTTCACGTAAATCTCGAAGTCGCAATTAAGCACCATTATAGGTCGCCAATTCCTTAAATCCTTACAGTCTCGTATTTTCCCCTGACCGCATACTATCAGCCATTTTCTCATTCATCCACATAAACCTACACAATTCTACCACATCAGTTCCTACCACGTCCCACATCTTCGTATAGAATTCATCAGGAAGACCATCCTCCCCTGGCGTCTTATTAGTTGCCCTATTACTGACCACCCTCCATACTTCATCACTCGTTATATCCCTCATCACACACACTCTTTCTTCTTCATTTAAACTCTTATCTATCACACACACTCTTTCTTCTTCTCTCATCCCTCCATTTTTCAGCATACAATTTCTCATAAAATTTAGCAAATTCTTCCTTCTCTTGGTCTCCTCTCACCTCACTTCCACTCTGACTATAACATACAATTATGCACTGCCTCTTTCCAAACACCTTTTTTATTCTTCTCCAAATTTTCTAATTTTGCCCTATAAATTATACTTCTACCTTTTTCAATCAAAAATTCTTTAATCTCACGTCTCACTCCCACTATATCCTCACTCACATCTACACCCCCCTCTCTTAACTTATAGAAAAACCTTCACCTAGCACTCAATCTCACATACTGCTCTCTTTTTGCCGCCTCCATTTTATAACCAAAATTCTTAAAAAGATACCTTGTTTTCATTTTCACCCAATCCCACCACTTATCACTATAATCCTTTTCTCCTACACCAACTTTCATACAATCTTCTATCTTCCCTTTTAACTTCCTCTTTTTCCAACAAACTCACGTTCATTTTGCACACCTCACGTCCGTGCTCTCCTCTTGACTCTATATCCAACTCACATATCACACATTCATGATCCGAAAAATAACAACTTCTTTCTGTTTATAACTTAAAGGACACAAGTTTTGTGATACAAAACAATAGTCTAGCCTACTATGGACTCTACATCTGTCCGCATGATAGGTCTTCAACTTAGGTTCTACTTTACATAAATTTTGCATATCAACTAACTTAAAATCTGAAAGTAAATCTGTTAGGCCCTTTCCAGACACATCGATAGAACTCTTATGTAAATCACAATTAAAATCTCCCGCAAGAATTACTGGCATTCTCCCAGGAATTATTAATCTCACCTTTTCAAACAGAAGTTTCCGTTCATTCTTATCTATAGGTGCGTAAATATTAATCACACAAAATATCACATTTTTATATTCAAAATTTGCTAATTTTCACCTCCCCACTTCTATCACCATGTAATTTACTAATGACACCTCCCTCCCTTTAACTAAGAAACCACCTCCATCATTTTTACGACCACACAGACTTTCCATACATCCACTCTTCTTCTCTTACTATTTCATAACGGCCACATTCCTGTAAACAGAAAATTGCAGCATCTTCTTGTGCTAGAAATTCAAGAATCGCCGCTCTTCTGATCTTACTTTTAAATACTCTTACATTCTGTAAGCAGATCTTGAAACAAATACTCTTATCTAGCAAAAAATAAAATAAAAAAACATTTTAAATTCATCCCTGTTTTCCAGGTAGCTTATGCTCAAAGTCATACGGTTTCGCCACCTCTACCAGAATCCATGCTCTCCTCTTGCTGACTCTTGTAGGAGTTGCTGATTTCTGGTCCGCTCGTATAACCCCTTCTCTTTTTGACACTTTGACTCTTCTGTATGACTGAAGAGCTCTCTTGTTCTTCTTCCGTGTCGGATTCCCCACCACCCTCCCTTTGACTCTTTCCAGTCCGCCCTCCTCCAGGCGCCCCTCCAGATAGAAATTCTCCAATATTTATTGGGTCAGACACACTTGGAAGATCATCTACAACTTCCTCCAAGCTTCTTATAGATTTTGTAGCAGGGCGCAACAGTCCCCTCCCTTCTTTCCCTCCTCAGTCCCTCACTCGCCACAGCTGCACGGGTTTTCCTTCTTTGTTCCCGCTCCTCTTGAACTATCCCTTGCTGCCTCATGTTGTTGTCGCTGTGGGCTTCAGCACTTGGACACTTCCTATACATGTGGTCTGTTTTCCCACATAATTCACATGCTTTAGGGGCTGGGTACTCCCCAGCGGTATGCCCCTTCTGCTTACAGTTCCTACAACACACTTCTTTCTGACATCTGTCCTGAGTGTTTCCATAAGAATAGTATTTCCTACAATATTAATAAAGGTAATGTCGCACTAGAGTGAAGAAACACCTGATTAGGTGCACCCAACCAGTAGATTCACCACAGATCTACAGAGGGACTAAAAAGGGATTGGTAATAGAGAGGATGGGGCACTCTTACATACGGGATAGCAGAGAGATAATGGGCATTATTAAAACAATAGATTTATTATAAAATAGATATAAAATCGAAACAGGTACATACAGTGAAGGTGCAGGTGCAGTGGTATCAAGATAAAACAAAAGGAACCTATCAGTGTAAAGGATCTGACCAAACACTTAGAGGTAAAAGAAGAGACGGCTATCTAATAAGTGTCCTATCGTAAAAGGGAGATGACTGTAATCCGTGTCAATGGTAATATAGGTTGAATGTAAATCACCTACAAGTTCAATGTCTGTTCATCATTTCTGGTATATTACTGTCCAATGCAATAGTCCACGTGAATTATTTGAAACATTAATAGTATCGGGCAGCGTCCCGTTCTTCAAGCTGTATTTAGCGGCGTCCCGCTAAAAATAATACTTAAGAATCGCGATTCTAAATGTTCATATCCACTGGGTGGATCTTACCGGTAATGTACAATGTAACACTCGATGTGGTGTTCCGATCCCGCCAGTATCCGGCTTGAGGAGTCGTATCACCCGTACCTCACTTTGGCGTTGCACGTGCGGGGCTCACGTGTGGAAGGGCTCCCGATTATGCCAACGTCATTCTGTGGGTTCAGGGGTCACAATGGATTGTTGTTACAAATCTTCCAGTAAGTTGAAAAGTTCTTGATGTTGGATTTAGTGTCTATTGGGATATTACCAAACGCGTTTCAGGGTTTATAAAAATTTAGAAGTACCCCTTCATCAGTGGTAAAAATATCCCAATTGTTGCCCTCCTTTATAGGCGTTATAGAGGGAAGGAAAAACTGAAATGGATTAGTGTTCCGGATTGGGTGGTTCCGTGGAATATATATATATATATATATATTTTTTTTTTTTAAATATTTATTTTGAGAGGAAATCAGACGTCTAGTGAAAGTACAATGGGAACGTGCTATTATAGGTATCAAATCAAAAAGGGTCAAAGACAAATGTGAATGGATTGCAATCAATCTTAATGATAAGAAGTCATAAGTGCTCCTATAAAGTTCTCTATCTTTGTGCTGCAATCTGGCATTGCACGCATGTTACATACAGTTATAGTATCAGTGTGTCTTGTCCTAAAGAGATAAAAAACGCATATGGATGCATCTGCGGTTTTGATGCGTTTTTATTCCGTTTTTCGTGCCATTCATTAAAAATTAGTAAAGGCATTACCGTTGAGCAATAAAGTGTCATATAGGTATTAAGATTAACTATCGATAGAGATATTGCGATGTAGAGGTTTATAGAGAATTGTTAATACACAAAATGGTTATAAAGGGAACGGCTTGATATGGATACATGTGGGGAAACTGCAAAATCCAAACATTTCCATAGTTGCTCCTGTAATGTTCCATATCTCTGCCTTGCAACCTACTATCTCAAGAGATTTTTCCATATGGTCGTTATATAGATGGAGCTTAGTCGAAAACTGCAAAAAACGCATCTCTGTATACCTGCGGTTTTGATGCAGTTATGATGCGTTTTTAATGCGTTTTCGATATCATTAGCTGAAAATAGTCTGTGACTTTTTAGGTCGTTTCCATATTGGGAGTGTGAAACATAACAATGTAATTTTAAGATGTATTTAAGTAAGAGAATAAAAGATGGAAGTGTCTAAAAATGTGTATAAGGATGCAATATAGAATGTTAGATAAAACATAAAAAATTCACTTGAAGACCTTTTGCGTTCGTGGGGGTCTGTTTTGACTGACTGATGAGTAAAGAGAGTAGGGGCCTTTCGCCAAGACACAACCGGGTGATAAAAAATTACGTCCACGGTTGGTGCAATATTCTGCAATATGCCCGTGTGGCCGACAATACGTTAGAAGAACAAAGAGACCCCTCAAGACACGGTTGTGTCTTGGCGAAAGGCCCCTACTCTCTTTACTCATCAGTCAGTCAAAACAGACCCCCACGAACGCAAAAGGTCTTCAAGTGAATTTTTTATGTTTTATCTAACATTCTATATTGCATCCTTATACACATTTTTAGACACTTCCATCTTTTATTCTCTTACTTAAATACATCTTAAAATTACATTGTTATGTTTCACACTCCCAATATGGAAACGACCTAAAAAGTCACACACTATTTTCAGCTAATGATATCGAAAACGCATTAAAAACGCATCATAACTGCATCAAAACCGCAGGTATACAGAGATGCGTTTTTTGCAGTTTTCGATTAAGCTCCATATATATAACGACCATATGGAAAAATCTCTTGAGATAGTAGGTTGCAAGGCAGAGATATGGAACATTACAGGAGCAACTATGGAAATGTTTGGATTTTGCAGTTTCCCCACATGTATCCATATCAAGCCGTTCCCTTTATAACCATTTTGTGTATTAACAATTCTCTATAAACCTCTACATCGCAATATCTCTATCGATAGTTAATCTTAATACCTATATGACACTTTATTGCTCAACGGTAATGCCTTTACTAATTTTTAATGAATGGCACGAAAAACGGAATAAAAACGCATCAAAACCACAGATGCATCCATATGCGTTTTTTATCTCTTTAGGACAAGACACACTGATACTATAACTGTATGTAACATGCGTGCAATGCCAGATTGCAGCACAAAGATAGAGAACTTTATAGGAGCACTTATGACTTCTTATCATTAAGATTGATTGCAATCCATTCACATTTGTCTTTGACCCTTTTTGATTTGATACCTATAATAGCACGTTCCCATTGTACTTTCACTAGACGTCTGATTTCCTCTCAAAATAAATATTTAAAAAAAAATATATATATATATTCCACGGAGGAGGCAACAATATATATATATATATTCCACGGAGGGGCAACAATTGGGATATTTTTACCACTGATGAAGGGGTACTTCTAAATTTTTATAAACCCTGAAACGCGTTTGGTTATATCCCAATAGACACTAAATCCAACATCAAGAACTTTTCAACTTACTGGAAGATTTGTAACAACAATCCATTGTGACCCCTGAACCCACAGAATGACGTTGGCATAATCGGGAGCCCTTCCACACGTGAGCCCCGCACGTGCAACGCCAAAGTGAGGTACGGGTGATACGACTCCTCAAGCCGGATACTGGCGGGATCGGAACACCACATCGAGTGTTACATTGTACATTACCGGTAAGATCCACCCAGTGGATATGAACATTTAGAATCGCGATTCTTAAGTATTATTTTTAGCGGGACGCCGCTAAATACAGCTTGAAGAACGGGACGCTGCCCGATATTACTAATGTTTCAAATAATTCACGTGGACTATTGCATTGGACAGTAATATACCAGAAATGATGAACAGACATTGAACTTGTAGGTGATTTACATTCAACCTATATTACCATTGACACGGATTACAGTCATCTCCCTTTTACGATAGGACACTTATTAGATAGCCGTCTCTTCTTTTACCTCTAAGTGTTTGGTCAGATCCTTTACACTGATAGGTTCCTTTTGTTTTAACTTGATACCACTGCACCTGCACCTTCACTGTATGTACCTGTTTCGATTTTATATCTATTTTATAATAAATCTATTGTTTTAATAATGCCCATTATCTCTCTGCTATCCCGTATGTAAGAGTGCCCCATCCTCTCTATTACCATTTCCTACAATATGACGGCTGTCCAGGGTACATCAGGTAACCTCTGTTTCCAGCCACAGAAAAATTAGCTGGTGGGTGACTAAAACCTCCCGCAGACTGCGGGTTCTTCTTCAACTTAGCTTTGAAACTATATTTACAATTAAAAATACCAAGAAGATTCCTCTGAGGCACTGGTTTCCCCACATATTCACAATATTTAACAACAAATCCATAATCAAATTTACTTAAGTGAAAGGATTATAGACATGTACTACAATTGTGATTTCATTAAGACCAAACAAGTTATCTTCACTCACAATAATTCAGGATCTTCTGAATTGTTTCTGAACCATTCATATGCATCCAAACAAAGGTTTTCATTCAGAAAACTTACATCATACACACCTGTTTTAGGGAAGTTTTGAACGCTATAAATTTGATGTCTCTCAGCTCCAGTCTTCTTTTCCACAAACTTGATCACAATAAATTCCAAAGTATTCTTCCTCGTATCCGTCAGGTTCACTTCCAAACAAATAGTGTAAGGGATTCCAGCCATCTTTAGGAACTGTCAGCCAAAACCACAGAAAAAAGTTGCTTCCCTTAAGAAAGGAAAAACGGATCACCTCAAACCCCACACCTTCTGACCACATCCAGGCATGCTTTGATTGTAATCAAAAAAAGGAACCTGAGGACTAGTGAGCCTCAAAGTTGCTTGATTTGAGTTGGATGGCTTGGGGGGACCTGTGCCCTGCTCATTATCATTAGGGTGACAAAAATTGAAAACTCTTTTTTGGATGCCAGCTAACTCTTCTCTCACTGCATGGGAGGGCTACAGAAAAATGTTCAGTTTTCTAATTGTCCTAACATTATATTCAATAACCTCTTTTTACTGTTTTGTCATGTGAACTCATTTGCATAAACTCGGGCATATGGGAAAGCCCTGCAAATTTGTGTTTCAGGTGGAAAAAACCAAGCTGATTTTGCTAATTTGCATGTCTTTCCGATATGCCAGAGTTTATGCAAAGGAGTTTACATGACCAAACAGTAAAGAGAGGTTATTGAATATAATGTTAGGACAATTAGAAAAGTGAACATTTTTCTGCTGACCTCCTAGGCAGTAAGAGAAGAGTTAGGCTACTATCACACTAGCATTTTTTGCGGATCCGTCATTGATCTGCAAAAACGCTTCCGTTACAATAATAAAAAGAAAGACAATGCAACAGCACTCAATTACCTAATAAATCAATGCTTAAACTTCCTATATTCCCATTGGTTATTATTGTAATGGCTAGAAACACAAAAACAAAATGCACCCGCACTCTGCAAACACAAATAAAGTACAATATTGCCATAATTATAGAAAACATTCTGCTGCTAATGCTACGCTTATTTAGCAAATTTGGAACCTGCACTCCCTGAATTTTATGGTGGCCATTTTGGCACATAACAGGTGTTTAGTGTTAGATTCCCATCTTATAGAGATCGCCTTGACGTTGGGTAGACGGGCCCAAATAATTTTGTACAAAATGTATTTGCCAAGAACCTCAAATTTGCAAAATAAGCGTAGCATTAGCATCAGAATGTTTTCTATAATTATGGCATTATTGTACTTTATTTGTGTTTGCAGAATGCTGTTACATTTTTTTTTGTGTTTCTAGCCATTACAATAATAACCAATCGGAATATAGGAAGTTTAAGCATTGATTTATTAGGTAATTGAGTTAATTGTTCAAAGTAACTCTTTCCTTGCATTTTAGTAAACAGAGGTGCGTCTTATAGGGTGAAAAATATAGTATTTTGTGGTCCGCGAAAAAAACTGAAAAAAAAACAGATGACATCCACGTGTGACGTCTGGGTTACATCCTTTCTTTTTGCAGATCCATTGTAACAATACCTGTCCTTGTCCGCAAAACAGACAAGAATAGGACATGTTCTTTTTTTTCGCAGAACGGCCATGCGAACATACGGGTACAGAATGCACACATTTCCATTTTTTTGCAGCCCTGTTGAAATGAATGGTTCCACACACGGGCACCAAAAAAAAAAAAACATTCATGTGCATGAGCCCTAATACTGCCGCTGATTACCTGATGAACAAGCAAACACTCGTTCATCGGACAATTCAGATTTTTAAACAAGATTAAAAATCATTGTTTTTCCATCCGCACATCATGCAGTCTAATCCTAATCAGCTGCAGGCAAACAACTAGTCAGTATGGGGAAGAGTGATAGCATAACAATCGCTCCTCCCCATACTCTTCCTTCCATCAATCACCTAATCTAATACAGCCCGTAGAGCAGCACCTCCAAAAAGGGTAGGGGGGGGGGGTAGATAAAAGTTTCCATGGCTGCAATGCAAAAGCAAATAAGTACAAGTAGCAGCACACTGCTTAATGCCCACAAGGACTACCAGTAGCAGTGGTAGTTTTCATTGTTTGCATGTTAAGAAATAATAAGCCCCGCATATCTATTGTCCATGCGGGATGTTACAATGTAGCATCATGGACTATGGATACATTGTGAGCACACTGGAGCAGCCTTGTGTGATGCATGCGGGGACACTCTGCTCCACCTGCATCAATCCTTACCAGGTCTCAGGTCACAAAAGTAATAAGAAAATTAATAAGTGGGGCGCACGGTGCCGGACGCAGTAGGTAGAACTTGTAATCTTGTTTATGAAATAATAGAAGATGTGCGGCCACCGGAGAATGATGGTAATAAAGCTGATGAGATACGGTATATATATCACATCTGATGCATTGTAATAAAGATGACGCGGGGGCCTCAGAGCTGCCGGGCTTTACATCAGCCTCCAGTGACCACGAAGGTTAAAAATGTGAAGTTCATTGAATTGATTTAGTTCACAAGGTGAAAAGGAGAAAATAAAACAATTTCAACTGATGCATTAGGGTGATGGCACACGGCGGTTCTGATATGCAGTTAGGCCCCTTTTCACACAAGCGAGTTTTCCGCGCGGGTGCAATGTGTGACGTGAACGCATAGCACCCGCACTGAATCCTGACCTATTCATTTCAATGGGTCTGTGTACATGAGCGTTTTTTCTACGCATGAGTTCTGCGTTGCGTGAAAAAAGCAGCATGCTTTATATTCTGCGTTTTTTCACACAGCCCTGGCCCCAAATAAATGGGGCTTCAGTGAAAAACACATTGCATTTATCACGCGCATGAAAAACGCATCAAAATGGATTGCACCCGCGCAGAAAAATACTGAACAGCTGAACGCATTAGAGGACAAAACTGACTGAACTTGCTTGCAAATTGGTCGAGTTTCACTGAATGCACTCTGAACGCATCTGGAGCCAATCCGACATGCTCTTGTGAAAGAGACCTTAGTGTTTCTTATTAGAGATCAGTGAATTTATTTGCGGCGAATCACGTTCAAAACATCTATTTCCTGTCTGCTGAGAGCCTGTATAGGGGTGTAGAACACTGTGCCTTCCAGTAACACACATAGGAAGTCTACTGTGGTAGTTAAATAATACTGTGAGTCAGTATGACATGTAGATGACAGGCGTCACTCTTAGAATCACTGCACGCTTTACTTATTTGGACAGTCACGGGGCCAAAACTGACCAAATAACTCAAGTATCAACTCAGCCTTACAGGTCAATGTTAAAGTCAAGAAGAAGCGCACTCCTTTTACACCGTCGTCAGCTGATTCCATAGATGTCTACAGAACCTGTTCTATTAAACGCTTATACAAGTAGAGCCCCCCAACAGAGTGGATAGGGTGTCAGCAGTAAGTTTGTGTTGACGTCACTTATTATTTTGCCCTTCCTTTGACCCCTCAGAACAATAACCCAAAAAAAACGGATCCTGTCTGTGAAGCATCCGACTTCACTTGGTCAGCATTTGGTCAGTAATCCATCAGTATTGCTAAAGCAAAAAAAAAAAACAGGAGTGGATCCAAAACAGAGATGACATGTGATTGGAATATTTGCATGTCTTCTGTGTTTTGTACCCACTCCTGCTTTTGGCTACTAAATCATAATCCAATTCCGATGGGACCATACCGGCCTTACAGCTGCTACACAGACAGGACTTGTTGTGCGTCTCATTTTTCCTTCCTTCTGACATATCAGAAGAAGGGTCAAATATATTATGATGTCAGCCAGGCCGAAAGGCAAAATAGTGGCCCAATCATGAAGTGGGGAGGGTGGCAACAGCATCAGGAGGAGGCTGACGAGTGGCACAATGAGAATGTAGAGGTGGCAGCAGCAGCAGCATCAGAAGGCCACAGAGTGGCAAACTGACAGAGTGTAGAGGTGGCGGCAGCAGCAGCATCAGGAGGGGGCCACAGAGTGGCACAATGACAGTTTGGAGGTGGCGGCAGCATCAGGAGGCCACAGAGTGAAACAATGACAGAATGTGGAGGTGGCGGCAGCAGAAGCATCAGGAGAAGGCCACAGGGTGGCAAAATGACAGTGTGGAGGTGGCAGCAGAAGCAGCAGCATGAGGATACCACAGAGTGTTACTATGACAGAGCGTGGAGGTGGCAGCAGCAGCATCAGAAGGAGGCCACAGGGTGGCACAAAGACAGAGTGTGGAGGTGCCAGCGGCATCATCAGGAGGCCACAGTTAGGCACAGTATTAGAGTGTGTAGGTGGCGGCAGCAGAAGCATCAGAAGGAGGCCACAGAGTGGCACAATGACAGTATGGAGTTGGCAGCAGCATCATCTGGCCACAGAGTGGCACAATGAGAGAGTGGAGGTGGCAGCAGAGGGGCAAGGTGATATAGTGTTGAGGTAGCAGCAGCATCAAGAGAACACAGAGTGGCAAGGTGACATAGTGTGGAGGTGGCAGCAGCATCAGGAGATCACAGAGTGGCAAGGTGACATAGTGTGGAGGTGGCAGCAGCATTAGGAGACCAAAGAGTGGCAAGGTGACATAGTGTGGAGGTGGCAGTAGCATCAGAAGGCCACCGAGTTGCAAGGTGACATAGTGTGGAGGTGGCAGCAGCATCAGGAGACCCCAAAGTGGCAAGGTGACATAATGTGGAGGTGGGAGCAGCATCAGGAGACCACAGAGTGACCCGGTGACACAGTGGTGAGGTGGGTGGCAATTCCAGTACCAGCTGAAGATGGTGGTTAAAAGAAGAAGCACTTGGCATCAGATGTGTGGCATCAGGCGGGTGGCAGCATCAGAATGGCAGCTGAGGCAAGTAGCCAGAAGAAACCGGTCTCTTTTGTCAAAGTGTTAATGTGACAGCATGGATGATCTAGTTTGATGTATCAGGCATTAGTGGGTGGAAATCCTGGCTGATCCACGCCTGATTCATCTTGACAAAGGTCAGTCTCTCCACATTTTGGGTGGACAGGCGAGTTCTTCTTGGGGTAACTATTGCCCCCGCCTCACTAAACACCTGCTCTGATGTCACAACACTGGCAAGGCAGGACAGCTTTTTCAGGGCAAACTCTGCCAGTTGCGGCAACAAATCCAGTTTGGCTGCCCAGTAGCCCAGCGGATCTTCAATGTGGGGCGACAGGGTGCTGTCCAATGCCACCACCTGCTGGTTGAGGGACTTCTCCAGATCTATCTGCTGCTGGTGAGTATTTTCTTCACTAGGCGGATGAAGAAAGCTGCTCATCAGCGACTGTAGACTCAAGTTCCTGCTGATGGCAGAGGAATGTGAGTGCAGTGGGCCCCCCCCCCCCCTCCCCGGTCAGACCTGCGAGAGGATAGATGATGGCGCAGACAGGCAGGGGCCAACTGACTACATAGGATGTCTCTATAGTAGTTCAGTTTGCCCTCCCTCTCAGTGGGTGTAAAAAAGGCCCAATTTTGAACCGGTAGTGAGAGTCCAACAAGTTGGAGAGCCAGAAGTCATCTCTCTGCTGAATGGGGACAATTTGGCTGTCACTACGCAAGCAAGTGAGCATGCAGCGGGCCATTTGTGCAAGTGACTCGGAGGGACTCCCTTCATATTGCCACGGTGTGTCTGAGTTCTGTGCCTCGTCTTCCTCATAGCCCTGTAGCTCCTCTGGCTGGTCCTGCTCTTCCTCTCCTGTCACCTGTGTGGAAAAACCACCCATTTCGCTACACATTGCATGTACTCAAATGTCCTCCTCCTGAAGTTCAGCCCCCACAGGGCTCATGTCGCCATGGGATCTAGGTGGCACGTCTCCAGAGCCCTGACCAGCCAAATTTACCAGCATCTGGTTCAGGACATGAAGCAGTTGAATGACGTGGTTCATTCCGTACTGCTGGCGACTGACAAATAACGTGACTTCCTCAAAGGGCCTGAGCAAACGGCAGGTGTCACGCATGAGCTGCCACTGGCTGACATCGAAGTTACACAGGGGAGTACTCCTGTCTGCTTGGATCATCAATAAATCATGTATGGCCTTTCTCTGTTCGCATAGTCGGTCCAACATTTGGAGGGTGGAATTCCAACGGGTGGAAACGTCACAGATCAGCCTATGTTGAGAGATGCCGTTCTGCCGCTGCAGCTTAAAGAGGGTGTGCTTTGTGGTGTACGAGTGGCTGAAGTGCATGCAAAGTTTCCTGGCCTTTTTTAGGATGTCTTGCAGATGGGTGGAAGACTTCAGGAACCGCATGACAACCAGATTGAACACGTGGGCCCTTTATATATACAATACATCCCAGGTGTAGGAATGCTGAGTGGTGTGATGCGGCCTAAATGTCTCTTTATGTGTCACGGTGCTCCTACCTGGATAAAGCTGGACCCCAGGCTTTGGCTCCGAAGCAATAAATAGGGGGAATATTTAAGGGATTTGAAAGAAAGATTGAGTCCAGACCTTGTATGCAGCAGGTTTTCTTTGCATAAACGTTCTCCAAAATGGTCTAAAGACTTCGTCTTGGTCCCAGCAGGCTTTAGCATTAAAACCGGCAGGCAAATTCGACTCTGCTACATCTCTTTCTCTCTGACTCTGCTGTACTGACAGGCTGACTGTATGACTCTGCTTATTCTTGTATGCTGCACTTCTCTTTGCATGGTCTGTCTCCAGATTAGGCCAGCTAACTTTCCTCCTGGCTCCTGAAGCTCTTAGCTTTGGCCTCCATGCTCAGCAGAGCTGAGGGTGCTCTGGCTGGCTTGGGCATGTCTAGCAGAGACATGCCCTGTGCACCTTCCCCAAGCAGGGGGTAAGCTAGACTAACTAGAAACTGGTCCCCACCCTTCCTGCAGAAAGTGGAACCGCCCACTCCCCACAGGGGGGTTAAAATGGAATGGAAGGTTTCATTGTAGCTAACTGCAGCTCTGCCATGTTTTCTGTCCCCTGCTGGTGAACCAGGCGCATTACATATAAACAGTTGCAAACATTAGAAATGCAGAGTGTGGTGAACCTTGAATAAATGCATAGATTACATTAATGTTAGCAAACACAGCTAGAACCCGGTTGCAGGAGTGACTCAGCCTTCCTTGATGCAGCGCCAACACCATGTTCTTCCCATTGTCGGTTACCACGGTTCCGATTTTGACATGTCGCGGAGAAAGGCAGGATTCGATTTCTTGATGAAGGATGCTGAGCAGTTCCTCCCCTGTGTAACTTGTACACCAAGGCAAACCAGGTGCAGAACTGCGTGACACTGCTGTGCCCTGTACATGTGGTATGCTGGAGGCCACTGTGACTTGTCCCTACAGTGGAGGCTGAGGACACGGTGGAGTATGAGGAGGCAGAGGCGGACATTTTCGCAGGACCAACGGCATGAAAATGTGAAGGCAGAAGTCGCATCACCTGGCCAAGTTGCTGGTGTGGCTGTGCAGGAACCACATTTACCCAGTGGGCCATAAAGGACATGCATTGTCTCTGACCATAGTTACAGCTCCACACCTCTGCGCTGCCGTGCACTTTGGCAGACACCAACAGGCTCAAGGACTATACATGTGCAGGGCTGGTACTGTCTTTTTGGCAAAGAAATGATGGCTCGGTACTCTCTACCTCTGCTTGGCACAAGCCATCAGTTCTCTGAAAGGTGCAGAGTCCACCACTTGGAAAGGGAGGGACTGCAGCAGCAGCAACTTGGCCAGGAGCACGTTCAGCTTCTGCGCTGTTGGATGAGTGCACGCATACTGTTGTCTCTTGGCAATCGCTTCGTTGATCGATTGCTGACGAAATGACTGACGAGGAGCAGGAGCATTTGGACCAACAGATGATGGAAAGGTCAGACAGCGCCCTTCGGCTGAGGTGGTGGAGCCTTGACTGCCTGAAATCGGATTTGTGCCACTGGGTGATGCAGCAGTTCCTGCAGCAGGCTGAACCACCACGTCGGAGCCACGGTACTCCCAGGCCACTTTATGTTGATGCTGCACATGTTGACAATGGCACCCTGGCCACGCCTCACCTTCTGTCCACAGATTCTACAAATGGCTATGGTCACCTGCCCAGACAGCGCCATACAGTGCCCAGACAGCGCCATACAGTGCCCAGACAGCACCATACAGTGCCCAGACAGCGCCATACAGTGCCCAGACAGCGCCATACAGTGCCCAGACAGCGCCATACAGTGCCCAGACAGCACCATACAGTGCCCAGACAGCGCCATACTGTGCCCAGACAGCGCCATACAGTGCCCAGACAGCGCCATACAGTGCCCAGACAGCACCATACAGTGCCCAGACAGCGCCATACAGTTCCCAGACAACAGCATACAGTACCAAGACAGCACCATACATTGCCCAGACAGCACCATACATGTGCCCAGACAGCGCCATACAGTGCCCAGACAGCACCATACTGTGCCCAGACAGCACCATACAGTGCCCAGACAGCACCATACAGTGCCCAGACAGCGCCATACTGTGCCCAGACAGCACCATACTGTGCCCAGACAACAGCATACTGTGCCCAGACAGCGCCATACAGTGCCCAGACAGCGCCATACAGTGCCCAGACAGCGCCATACAGTGCCCAGACAGCGCCATACAGTTCCCAGACAACAGCATACAGTACCAAGACAGCACCATACATTACCCAGACAGCACCATACATTACCCAGACAGCACCATACATTGCCCAGACAGTTTCATACAGCGCCCAGGTAGAGCCATACATTGCTCAGATAGCGCCATGCAGCACCCACTCACAATTTCCCGGTGGGCCAATGCCTATGAGGGCCAATCAAGCCATCCTCACAGCCCCCAGCTGAGTATACAATGATCTGATACTTTCCTGGCCCGCAGCTGCAGGTGCCCTCCTGAATTCAACTGTACGGACAGCTTCAGGACAGTGATACAGTTCAATACTGTGGTGCAGGTATTTTGTGCTGCACTTTGGTATTTGGTTCAGCTGTGGCGGTATATTGCTCTGCTCTATGGTATTGCTGGACCTGCCTACATATGTTGGCCCTGCATAAATATGTCACCTTGTCGTCTGTCAATTTTGACCCACCTGCAACTTGGGGCCACTTTTATGTTTTTTTCCAGGGCCACATTTACTTCCCAATTTGCCCCTGCTCACAGTTCAGTAATTCATTGCCCATGCAGTATCATACTAGACCCACATAAACTGTACAGTCATACAGTGCAGAGGGAGTGGAGCGCCGTACCATGCCCCAATAAACAGTGCAGAGGGAGCGGAGCGCCGTACCACGCCCCAATAAACAGTGCAGAGGGAGCGGAGCGCCGTACCACGCCCCAATAAACAGTGCAGAGGGAGCGGAGCGCCGTACCACGCCCCAATAAACAGTGCAGAGGGAGCGGAGCACCGTACCACACCCCAATAAACAGTGCAGAGGTAGCGGAGCGCCGTACCACGCCCAAATAAACAGTGCAGAGGGAGCAGAGCGCCGTACCACACCCAATAAACAGTGCAGAGGGAGCGGAGCGCCGTACCACACCCCAATAAACAGTGCAGAGGGAGCGGAGCGCCGTACCACGCCCCAATAAACAGTGCAGAGGGAGCGGAGCGCCGTACCACGCCCCAATAAACAGTGCAGAGGGAGCGGAGCGCCGTACCACACCCCAATAAACAGTGCAGAGGGAGCGGAGCGTCGTACCACACCCCAATAAACAGTGCAGAGGTAGCGGAGCGCCGTACCACGCCCAAATAAACAGTGCAGAGGGAGCAGAGCGCCGTACCACGCCCCAATAAGCAGTCCAGAGGGAGCGGAGCGCCGTAACACACCCCAATAAACAGTGCAGAGGGAGCGGAGCGCCGTACCACACCCCAATAAACAGTGCAGAGGGAGCGGAGCGCCGTACCACACCCAAATAAACAGTGCGGAGGGAGCGGAGCGCCGTACCACGCCCAATAAACAGTGCAGAGGAGCGGGCACCATACCACGCCCCAATAAACAGTGCAGAGGAGCGGAGCACCATACCACACCCCAATAAACAGTGCAGAGGAGTGGAGCGCCATACCACGGCCCAATAAACAGTGCAGAGGAGCGGAGCGCCGTACCACGCCGCAATAAACAGTGCAGAGGGAGCGGAGCGCCATACCAAGCCCCAATAAACAGTGCAGAGGGAACGGAGCGCCATATCACGCCCCAATAAACAGTGCAGAGGGAGCGGAGCGCCTTACCATGCACCAATAAACAGTGCAGAGGGAGCGGAGTGCCGTACCACACCCCAATAAAAAGTGCAGAGGGAGCGGAGCGCCGTAACACACCCCAATAAACAGTGCAGAGGGAGCGGAGCGCCGTACCACACCCCAATAAACAGTGCAGAGGGAGCGGAGCGCCGTACCACACCCAAATAAACAGTGCGGAGGGAGCGGAGCGCCGTACCACGCCCCAATAAACAGTGCAGAGGGAGCGGAGCACCATACCACGCCCCAATAAACAGTGCAGAGGGAGCAGAGCACCATACCACACCCCAATAAACAGTGCAGAGGGAGTGGAGCGCCATACCACGGCCCAATAAACAGTGCAGAGAGAGCGGAGCGCCGTACCACGCCGCAATAAACAGTGCAGAGGGAGCGGAGCGCCATACCAAGCCCCAATAAACAGTGCAGAGGGAACGGAGCGCCATATCACGCCCCAATAAACAGTGCAGAGGGAGCGGAGCGCCTTACCATGCACCAATAAACAGTGCAGAGGGAGCGGAGTGCCGTACCACACCCCAATAAAAAGTGCAGAGGGAGCGGTGCGCCATACCACACCCCAATAAACAGTGCAGAGGGAGCAGAGCGCCGTACCACACCCCAATAAACAGTGCAGAGGGAGCAGAGCACTATACCACGCCCCAATAAACAGTGCAGAGGGATCGGAGCGCCATACCACGCCCCAATAAACAGTGCAGAGAGAGTGGAGTGCCGTACTACGCCCCAATAAACAGTGCAGAGGGAGCGGAGTGCCATACCAAGCCCCAATAAACAATGCAGAGGGAGCGGAGTGCCGTACTATGCCCCAATAAACAGTGCAGAGGGAGCGGAGCGCCATACCACACCCCAATAAACAGTGCAGAGGGAGTGGAACGCCATACCACACCCCAATAAACAGTGCAGAGGGAGTGGAACGCCATACCACGCCCCAATAAACAGTGCAGAGGGAGCGGAGTGCCGTACCACGCCCCAATAAACAGTGCAGAGGGAGCGGAGCGCCATATCACGCCCCAATAAACAGTGCAGAGGGAGCGGAGCGCCGTACCACGCCCCAATAAACAGTGCAGAGGGAGCGGAGCGCCATACCACGCCCCAATAATCAGTGCCTGTAGTGCCCTCCCAACACGTGACTTATTTTCTTGATCCCACATTCAGCTCATTGACAGGAAAATTTTGCTGCTGGGTGAAAATGGTCAATGGTCTGAATGCAGAGAAGGTTTTCTTCTAGAAACATATTTTGCGACATTGAGTGAGTTTTTTTGCAGTTTTTGTGTGTTTAGCGGTTTTGCATTCTCTAGGTGTTAGGAAGCCTAAGGGAATTATTTAGTGGCTGCAATTGCATCTAGTTTCTTTTATTTTTATTTTTTTAAGGGGCATCCTGCAGGGATTTATGGTGGTTCCCTTTAAATGAACCCTAAACCTTAACCTAGATAAAAAAAGGAAAATAGAAAAAACTTTATAAAAAGAATACAGGTTTGGCTGTTCGGCCTGACTTTCTGCAGAGAAATCAAGCCGAGAAAACAGACAATAATTATTTCCCATTGGCTCCATGCTGAAGGATGGGTGGGGCTTAGCTATAGAGGCGTGGCTTAGCTTTTTATAACAGATAGAATAGTGGGGAGAGGGTCCTGCCAGAAAGGGTTTAAATAAAAAGGAACAAAAACAAAATGAAAATGGAAAAAACTGTGGCTAATAATAAAATAATAATAATAATAATAATAATAATAATAAAATAATAATAATAATAATAGTAATATCAATTGTAAAAATAAAATATTTATTTTTATATAAACATTACACTGGATTCTGATTATTTTGAAAATTTTGGTAAATTTTTCCATTTTTGGTTGGTGTCCTTTTACTGCATTTGTAGTTTTGTCACAGAATATCGCATGGATGATACATTGTAACATGTTCATTGAGTGCTGCCTGGACGGTGCTTGCCCATGAGCTGCCAGCTGCCCTTCTTGAATTTCACGGAACCTTTTTGGATCGTCCGAGATATTCTTAAATGCAGCAATCAGTAAATTGCCAGATGACAGAATTGCCCCTCCGGACACAAGCGCTCCGTGCGCTGCTGTTTTATTCATGTGTTGTACCATAAAAAATATTACGAGGCCCTCCGGAAAGATTCCATCATTTATGTGCCATAAATTGTCTCAATCTGACGGGATTATTGGCTGCGGGCGCTTAATGAGCAGAAGGCTTTATCCTGCGTCTTTCAAGAGTCCGTAGTTTATCTTGATAGTATCATTTTTTAATGCAATACGCCTATAAAAAGTATTCACCCCCCCCTCTTGGGCTTTCGGACATTTTATTTGTTACCACGTTGATTCACTGTGGATTTAATTAGGCTTTATCTGCAGAATAAATTTGTATAATGATTAAATCACAAATTCCTGAATGCAGAGGTGTTCGCCCCTGTTACTGGGACAGACCAAAAGTCATTGCGACCACTGGCCTGAAGCACGCCCCCTCTCCATTGTATAGAAAAATGTTCCCCAATGAGGGGCTCTCCAGGTGTTGCAAAACTTCAAGCCATGATTGGAGTTGTAGTTATATAACACCTGGAAAGCCATCACTGATATAGATGATAAATGCTACATTACGGGAGAGGTCCACGGACTAGGACCCCCACGATCACCAGAGGATTTTGGCTGTTTACATCAATGCCATAGACTTTGGATGGAGCGGCAGGGTGTATGCTCCATCCCTGCTCCCACCGTTCAGCTGAGAGAGGGGGACGAGGGACAAGACAGACAACCACCAAGCTAGCATTTATTACCTATCCAATCTATCTACATCTGCCTAACCCAAACCCTACCCAGTGCCAAAAACACACCATCCTCACCATAAAGAAGTGGCACCACTATGCTGAGAAGATGGTTTAATGCTGTCAGTATTATCCAGTACATTCCAGAACTCTAAGGGTTACATAGCATCATAAATCAATATAACAGGTCAGATTTAGCGTTAGGACCACTCACGGGACAGCCTTGGCGTGGCGAGTGGCTTATTACCTTTTGATCAAAACGTACACTAATGTCCTCTTACAGCTTCTATCTTGGGCAGAGTTCTGGTTGCAGAGTGCTGTTGCATTTTTTTTTCGTTTGTATGTATAATTGCCATAGCTACGTGCACCTGCATACAGGGACGTGCTGACTGACCCCCCTTGTGTTTCTGTTTAGTATGTGTTGGAGGTGTAGCAGCCTCCTCTTCAGTCGTGCACACCTGACTAGTTTGTCTGCACTAGAGGCTGGTTTTAATCAGAGTAAGTATAAAGCTGACTGTGCATTCACAGTACCTGCTAGTAGCCATCTGGCTCCAGGAGGAGTGCACAGTGGGCTCAGCATGCATATTGGTACCTGCATCCCTGGATCTAATGGAGGCTGTTACAGCACCAGAAAGGGTTAATAAGTATGGTTTATCCCAGCATGCATGCTGGGCCCAAACTCCCTGGATTTTATGTGGCTGTCATGGCCCATAACAGGTAAGATTCAGTGTTAGGAGGATTTTATGTGGCTGTCATGGCCCATAATAGGTCAGATTTAGCGTTAGGACCACTCACGGGACAGCCTTGGTGTGGCGAGTGGCTTATTACCTTTTGATCAAAACGTACACTAATGTCCTCTTACAGCTTCTATCTTGGGCAGAGTTCTGGTTGCAGAGTGCTGTTGCATTTTTTGTTTGTTTGCCTGTATAATTGCCATAGCTACGTGCACCTGCATACAGGGACGTGCTGACTGACCCCCCCTTGTGTTTCTGATCATAAATCAATATAATGTTATGCGACCCCGGCAGTGCTGGAAGGTCAGGACGGGAGCTGTCTCATACTCATGCTGCAAGTCTGAAGTGTGCAATTTGCTTGTCTGAAAGCAGCCTCAGGCTAGGGCTACACGTGCGACTTCTCTTTGCAGAAAAGTTGTGTGACATTTTTATAATGATAGTCACGCTGTGACTTGTGACATGCTGTGACTTTGACACAAAAGTCCACACAAGTTGGATTTTTGCGTGGCTGTCACGTTGCAGTCGCAGCATGTTGATTATCGCAGTGCGATACCATGACTATATTTGCAATAAATGTTGTGCGACACATGTCGCAATGTAGTTGTACCGCTTTTGTTGCGTGACAAATGTCGCTGTGTAGCCTAATTGTATGCTGAGTCATGACCTATCAGCTTCTGATCCTGGGACTCAGTGCTCTATTTAAACCCCTCCCTGGCCAGATATTATTGCCAGTGATAGTCTCGGACTCCCTGGCTGTGCTCCCGGTTCTGTTCTATGTGCGTTTGGATTGCTTCTGTTATTGACCTGGGCTTGCCTTTGACCATTGTCTGTCTCGTAATATGGTTCTCACTACGGCTTGGCTATCCTGACTATCCTCTGTTATCTGATTTGGAACTGCATTTTCCACCCAGTTCCGACCCATTCCTGTATGACTACACTCTTTGTGTAGTTTGTTCTGTTTGTGTGTGTCAATTCTGCACCTAGCAGAGTAGGGAACATCGACCAGTAGAGGACTTACCACCTGGGGCTTGCAGCTGCATGTAGGCAGGGGAAGCGGGCTGGGTTCCAGTTAGGGCTTACTGTCTGTGAGTTTCTGCCTACTGTGCTGACAGAACTGCAACCAAAACCTGCATTCGTCTGCAAGAGAACTGCATAGAAAACCTGCTGCAGTCTGCAAGAAAACTGCAAAGACCTGCTGCAGCCTGCAAGAGAGCAGCAATGAAAACCTGCTGCAGCTTGCAAAAGAGCTGCAACGAAAACCTGCTGTAGCCTGCAAAGAGCTGCAATAAAAACCTGCTGTAGCCTGCAAGAGAGCTGCAATGAAAACCTGCTGCAGCTTGCAAAAGAGCAGCAATGAAAACCTGCTGCAGCTTGCAAAAGAGCTGCAACGAAAACCTGCTGTAGTCTGCAAGAGAGCTGCAATGAAAACCTGCTGTAGCCTGCAAGAGAGCTGCAATGAAAATCTGATGTAGCCTGCAAGAGAGCTGCAATGAAAACCTGCTGTAGCCTGCAAGAGAGCAGCAATGAAAACCTGCTGTAGCCTGCAAGAGAGCTGCAATGAAAACCTGATGTAGTCTGCAAGAGAGCTGCAATGAAAACCTGATGTAGTCTGCAAGAGAGCTGCAATGAAAACCTGCTGTAGCCTGCAAGAGAGCTGCAATGAAAACCTGCTGTAGCCTGCAAGAGAGCTGCAATGAAAACCTGCTGTAGCCTGCAAGAGAGCTGCAATGAAAACCTGCTGTAGCCTGCAAGAGAGCTGCAATGAAAACCTGCTGTAGCCTGCAAGAGAGCTGCAATGAAAACCTGATGTAGTCTGCAAGAGAACTGCAATTTGGTAGTTGTCTTTAAGCCAAATCTACCCAGGAATATCTTCAGTGGCCCAAATCTCTGAACAAGTGCTTAATTGCTGTCAAATTCAGCTCTAGAAAAACATACTTTACAGGGATGAATATTTTATGCAAATACTATTTTTTCCTGATAAAAATGTAAATACTTTGTAGAAATTTGCTTTTATCTTAACAGTAAAGTGACTTTTATAGTTGTTAAATATCATTTAACTTCTCTTGCCATCGTATTGCTACCTAATTATCCAAATTCTCTTGAGTGACAACCCCTGTAGGAGCAGAAATGGTGGCCATAGTGGTTGTCACCGAGCAACCACAGCCATATAACTAGGAAATGTTATGAAACCAATGAATTTCATTGGTGGTCCCTTTGGCTGTCTTTCCAGGAACGTTCCTCCTTACACTCGGGGTGACTGCGTCTTCCACGCTTAGTATTTTACCGTTTCCTTTAAACTGTAAACACATTGGCGCGGCGCTCACAACACGCACGTCACAGTGAAAATATTTTGACACTAAGACGGGAGGAAAAGCTGCGGAGGGTTTCAGAAACGCCTGTGCATCTATTTAAAGACGTTGAGTAAACAATTGCATTATAGAGGGACCCGTGTGCTGGCGGAGGAGGAGCGGAGGCTTCCTGCAGTTTACATTCTGCTGTAATCTCAGGACATCACTATATCCAGGAGCCCGCTGTCTTCTGGACAGTCATGTGACTCCTGAGTCCTGGGAGGCGTCTTCTGGTTTAATTCCCCATACTGGCCACCGTACAGGTCACTGGAAATGTCTCTGCAGCGGTGAGAAAGCGGAGCAGCTGGATAGAGCCGTCTATACTATCGGCCCAGCAGAATGTGCAGGAGAAAAGACGTTGTATTGGGCAGAATTATTATCTCTCAGGGCAGACTTATTATCTCAGAGTGCAGACTCATTACCTCAGAGCAGACTTATTACCTCAGAGCAGACTTATTATCTCAGAGCAGACTTATTATCTCAGAATGCAGACTTATTATCTCTCAGGGCAGACTTACTATCTCAGAGCAGACTTATTATCTCAGAGTAGACTTATTATCTCAGGGCAGACTTATTATCTCAGGGCAGACTTATTATCTCAGAGTGCAGACTTATTACCTCAGAGCAGACTTATTACCTCAGAGCAGACTTATTATCTCAGAGCAGACTTATTAGCTCACAGGGCAGATATATTATCTCAGAGCAGACTTATTATCTCAGAGCAGACTTATTATCTCAGAGCAGACTTATTATCTAAGGGCAGACTTATTATCTCAGGCCAGACTTATTATGTCACAGCGAAGACTTATTATCTCACAGGGCAGACTTATTATCTCACAGGGCAGACTTATTATCTAAGAGCAGACTTATTATGTCACAGGGCAGTCATATTATGTCACAAGGCAGTCTTATTATCTCACAAGGAAGACTTATTATCTCAAAGCAGACTTATTATCTCACAGGGCAGTCTTCTTATCTCAGAGCGGCTTATTATATCACAAGGAAGTCTTATTACCTTACAGGGCAGACTTATTATCTCAGAGCAGACTTATTATCTCAGAGCAGACTTATTATCTCTCAGAGCAGACTTATTATCTCTCAGGGCAGACTTATTATCTCACAGCAAAGACTTATTACCTTACAGGGCAGACTTATTATCTCACAGCAAAGACTTATTATCTCACAGGGCAGACTTATTATCTAAGAGCAGACTTATTATGTCACAGAGCAGTCATATTATGTCACAAGGCAGTCTTATTACCTTACAGGGCAGACTTTTTATCTCAGAGCAGACTTATTATCTCAGAGCAGACTTATTATCTCAGAGCGGACTTATTATCTCACAAGGAAGTCTTATTATCTTACAGGACAGACTTTTTTTTTTTTACAGGGCAGACATTATCGCACATAGCAGACCTATTATCTCACAGGGCAGACTTATTATCTCAGAGGGGACTTATTATCTCACAGGGCAGACTTATAATCTCATAACAGACTAATTATCTCAGAGCAGACTTGTCACAGGGCAGACATTATCGCACATAGCAGACTTATTATCTCAGAACAGACTTATTATCTCAGAGCATACTTGTCACAGGGCAGACATTATCGCACATAGCAGACTTATTATCTCAGAACAGACTTATTATCTCAGAGCAGACTTGTCACAGGGCAGACATTATCGCACATAGCAGACTTATTATCTCAGAACAGACTAATTATCTCAGAGCAGACTTGTCACAGGGCAGACATTATCGCACAGACTTATTAGCTCTCAAGACAGATTTATTACATCACAATGCAGGCTGATCAGCTCTCAGGGCAGACATGTATTTTTACATAGAGCAGACTTAGGGTACTTTCACACTAGCGTTAAAGTTTTCCGGTATTGAGTTCCGTCACACTCACAGGGGCTCAATGCCGAATAAAAAAACGCTTCAGTTTTATCCTAATGCATTCTGAATTGAAAGCAATCCGTTCAGTATGCATCAGGATGTCTTCAGTTCAGTCGCTTTACAGTATTTGGCTGGAGAAAATTCCAGAACACTTGCCGGAATGCCATTGAAATGCATGAATGCTGGATCCGGTACCAAGTGTTCCGGAAAAACGGATGCGGTTTCCTGGGCTGCGCATGCGCAGACCCTTAAATCTGTGGCAATCAGGTTTTCCGGATGACACCGGAGAGACGGATCCGGTATTGCAATGCATTTGTTAGACGGATCCGCATCCGGATCAGGAAACAAATGCTTTCCATTTGCATACGGATTTCCGGATCCGGCAAGCTGTTCCGGCAACAGAACTGCCTTTTGGAATCCTCTAACGCACGTGTGAAAGTAGCCTTATTAGCTCACATCAATAAAGAGGAGCTGCACATTTCTAGTAGAAATAAAAGGGGAAATGCACGACAAAGAGTTATAGCAGTAGATGCTCCAGAATAGTAATTACATGGGGATGTGACACGTCAGGTGACAGCGCCTCTTACTCCTCAGCTCAGATTGTAACCTGCTGCCTCATAATACTGACTCATCACCTCGCAGCAGTCACTTATTATCTCATAGAGCTAGCTTATTATCTCACAGCACGTCTCATCATATCAGGAATAACGCATCTCATAGCTTGACCAATGTTGCATGGAAACATGCCTTCTCTCCTCGTCAAACCTCAGCAGGAATGCCAGATGTGAACACAGGCTAATTGTCTTGTTAGCTCCAAGGACTGACTGATCGTGTGACAGCAGAGACAGAGCAGAGAACTGTCTCGCTGCATGGTCTTGTGTCACGCCTTCTTAGGACCACTTTATAATATCACAGCACTGACTTATTAGCTCATTATATGACTTTTTTGGGACCCCTTTATAACATCAGAGCACTGACTTATTAGCACATTATATTACTTTTTAGGACCACTTTATAATATCACAGCACTGACTTATTAGCTCAGTCATTATATAACTTTTTAGGACCACTTTATAATATCACAGCACTGACTTATTAGCACATTATATTACTTTTTAGGACCACTTTATAATATCACAGCACTGACTTATTAGCTCATTATATAACTTTTTTGGGACCCCTTATCTCCAATCACTAGCTTCTCATGTGAACACCGCTCTTGCAGCACCGGCTCAGTTAATGAATATTCAGTTACTTTGGCTCATTATGATTCTTCTTTATTGGGCAGAAAAAAATAGAATAACAGGAAATGTAGCAATTTTGAGACATCATGTTGACAGCGGACGGCTTCCGTTCCGTTAGAATATTTCAGAGGTGACTATTTTGGGAATCCTCTAATATCTCCGAGCCCTGGCTGATGTTTTCCGGTTATTTATATTGCAGCAAAATTCACTTTCTAATCAGATTCACTAATCCTGTATAAAATGTCAATGGTGCAAACTTAGAGCAGGGTGTCTAAGGAGCCGCCAAATTTATCCTGGGGACTCCGTCTGGATGGAACATTTGCTGTAGGGACAAACTCAGTTCACTAATCTCATGCCAACAATTGACTGCTTTACTTTCCTTACTTTTGGTACAATTTTGGAAAAATCTGACTCAAATTACACCACGACAACCCTTCCCTGGTGGTCGAGTGGCTAGGATTCGGCGCTCTCACCGCCGTGGCCCGGGTTCAATTCCCGGTCAGGGAAAAGCGCCTCAGATTACACCACATCCTTCCTGTGAAACCAAGATGGACAAGATGGAAAAATGAAAAGACAAGCTACGTAGGCACAGCAGATTATTCCACTTGGAGCATTGACTTGATAAACAAGTATTAAACTTATGTGCCTGAAATGTAACTCATTTTGGTGCAATTTACAACAAGGTTTAGGTGCACTTAAAGAACATCTGTCACCATAATGACCCCTAATAAAGCAGACATAACTGCCCAATAGGGTTGATCAATGGTAACTTAAACAATGCCTTTCTCTCTGCAAAGGTTATACTGTGAAAGTGATCATATAAGTCACTGTGATCAACCCTATCAGGCACCCTATTTTTAGTTATATGCAGATGTGGTTCTCGGAGGACTTGGATGCAGGCCTAGACCCTCGGAGCACCAAGTCACCTCTGCCTCTCCCTGTTACCACTCTCCCTCTCTGTGTGATTGACAGGGCCAGACATCTTCACTGCTCTGATGCTAAGCCCTAAAATCTCGCAAAAGCACCAGCGACAGTACCTATCTGAGCATGTGCAGTGAAGATCTCAGACCACAAGCAATCTTCACTGTGCTGGTGCAAGTGCAAAATGTCAGGGCCAAGCATCAGAGCAGTGAGGATGCCTGGTTGTCTCAATCTCAATGGAAGGACAAGTGGCAACGGGCAGAGGCAAAGGTGAAGCGGTGCTCCAAGGGTCTAGGACAGCCCCTGAGTGCTCCGAGCACCATTTTGGATATAACTAAAAATAAGAATTTCTCTGCAGAGGTTAAACCTATTGCAGAGAGAAATGACTCACTTTACTAATCACGATCAACCCTATCGGGCAGTATGTCAGGTTTATTAGGCTTAATTATGCTGACAAATGACATTGTGTCATGTGAACCTCCGAAATGTGCAATAACATAAAAAGCCTCCAATGTGCACTGTCTGTGAGCTGAATAGCACATTACCTGCATCCCCGGAAATTACTAAATAATCAAAGTTATGATAACAACTTCTAATACACAAACCAGACGGTTACCTGTTGACATCACTTTACGAGTAATATACAAAAGACACTGGCCCAATTCTACCGAACTGTCTGCTCCTATCTAAATAGTGGCGCAACTTGGCACATCTAGGGTTTTTACACCTTTTTCCAACATACTTTGTAAGTTTTTGGGTCTTAATGAAAAGGGGGCGGCACTTGGAAGGTGTGCAGGGCTTAAAATGTGCCACAAGTCAAACAACCAAGGGATGGTATAGAGTCAGAGAAAAGCGTCCATCCCTGCACCCTGAGCCTCTGTAATAGATCTGGTGCAGGTCTAGACATATATAGCATATCCGGGGCATTCAGTACATTTACTCTGCCCCCCCCCGCCAGCTTTCTGATTCAAAAATTTTACAAACTACAAGTTTCCTTTCTAAATTCCATTGTGTCTAAATTTAGGTGCAGTAGGTGTTTTTACACTGACCTCCTCACTTTCCAAAAAGTGGTTGGGGTGTAGGCAGGACTAGAGTTATAAAAGGGGCAGTGGCCGTGTTTTCTTCAATGGGACTGACGAAAATTACCAAGCATACTGCTCAGGTATCTACGGTGCTCATATAGGAGCTTTGTGGGCTCTGTTCTAAAGGTAGGTGTGGATCCTAGAGCTGGGCCCCGCACCTATCAGACAAAGTGGGCATAGCATAGCCATATGACCCCAATGTCTGAGGTGAGACAACCCCTTTAATCAACATGTGATGGGATAACAGTTCAGATAACAGAATTAAAGAGAAATGTACTATTTTCTTAATAAATTACTTGCATCTTCTTCTAATGGGCCTTTCTATAAGACCAGCGTATGAAATACTGATCTTTAATAAATGGTTTTTACATACTTGAGTAATCCTGTACTGATCCTGTATCATACTCCGGAGCAGCAATCACTAATCAGTCTAAATACATTACTTATCCTGCACTGATCCTGAGTTACATCCTGTATAATACTCCAGAGCTGCGCTCACTATTCTGCTGGTGCAGTCACTGTGTATATAAATGACTTATCCTCTATTGATCCTGAACTATATCCAGTATTATACTCCAGAGCTGCACTCACTATTCTGCTGGTGAAGTTACTGTGTACATACATTACTTATCCTGAAATGATCCTGAGTTACATCCTGTATTATACTCCAGAGCTGCACTCACTATTCTGCTGGTGCAGTCACTGTGTACATACATTACTTATCCTGTACTGATCCTGAGTTACATCCTGTATTATACTCCAGAGCTGCACTCACTATTCTGCTGGTGCAGTCACTGTGTACATACATACTGTCCAAATGTAGAAGAATATAACTACTATAATACCCTTTCCTGTGTACAAAAATATAACTACTATAATACTGCTCATATGTACAAGATTATAACTACTATAATACTGCTTCTATGTACAAGAATATAACTACTAAAATACAGTTTCATGTGTACAAGAATATAACTACTATAATACTGCTCCTATGTACAAGAATATAACTACTATAATACTGCATCTATGTACAAGAATATAACTACTATCATACTGCTCCTATGTATAAGAATATAACTACTATAATACTGCTCCTATGTATAAGAATATAACTACTATAATACTGCCTCCTATGTACAAGAATATATCTACTATAATACTGCTCCTATGTACTGGAATATAACTACTATAATACTGCTCCTATGTACAAGAATATAACTACTATAATACTGCCCCTATGTACAAGAATATAACTACTATAATACTGCTCCTATGTACAAGAAAATAACTACTATAATACTGCCCCTATGTACAAGAATATAACTACTATAATACTGCCTCCTATGTACAAGAATATAACTACTATAATACTGCTCCTATGTACAAGAATATACCTACTATAATACTGCTCCTATGTACAAGAATATAATTACTATAATACTGCTCCTATGTACAAGAATATAACTACTATAATACTGCCTCCTGTGTACAGGAATATAACTACTATAATACTGCTCCTATGTACAGGGATATAACTACTATAATACTGCTCCTATGTACAGGAATATAACTACTATAATACTGCTCCTATGTACAGGAATATAACTTATATAATACTGCTCCTATGTACAAGAATATAACTGCTATAATACTGCTCCTATGTACAAGAATATAACTACTATAATACTGCCTCTATGTACAGGAATATAACTACTATAATACTGCTCCTATGTACAAGAATATAACTACTATAATACTGCTCATATGTACAAGAATATAACTACTATAATACTGCTCCTATGTACAAGAATATAACTACTATAATACTGCTCCTATGTACAAGAATATAACTACTATAATACTGCCTCCTATGTACAAGAATATAACTACTATAATACTGCCTCCTATGTACAAGAATATAACTACTATAATACTGCTCCTATGTACAAGAATATAATTACTATAATACTGCTCCTATGTACAAGAATATAACTACTATAATACTGCTCCTATGTACAAGAATATAATTACTATAATACTGCTCCTATGTACAAGAATATAACTACTATAATACTGCTCCTATGTACAAGAATATAACTACTATAATACTGCTCCTATGTACAGGAATATAACTACTAAAGCAAATTAAGTTGATGAAGTGAAATTCGATCCGAATTTCAGGAAAAGTGGAAACCAATTGTATTTTTTCTAAAATGTCTGCTGCATATGTCACAAAGTGAAAGTAAGAAGCCCGGGAACGAGGGAGCACCTACAATGCCATGCATGCAGCCAATCAGTAGATAGCCTGCCCCTGTGATGCCACAGCCCTATAAAAAGTCTCAGTCTGATTGGTCTCCATCATTTTCCAGTGAACTTAGTGCAGGGGGAGAAATTAAAGGCACTAGGGACAGTGCTTAGAAAATACTTTACTCACCAAAAATAATTATTGAGCACTTGAGGTATAGATTATTCATAGTGTAGGGAAAGGATAGGGAGGCATTATCCGCACTGTAGGGAGAGAGCAGGGACCGATAGGGGAGGTTACAGCCTGGGTAATAGGAGCGATTCTATTACACCTTGCTCTACTAATTGGAGTTACTAAAATCGATCTTTTACTACAGATTTTAGGTTGTTTGCATTCTTTGATACATCAGTAAGTCCAGTAATCCTTGATTCTGTTATTGGGGTGAAACTACAGTCTGATACTACAAGTTCTGGGGTGTTAATTTTGTAACTATAAGTGCATCCATTCATCATTGATTCTGGGGGGAAATTGCGGTCTGATACTACAGGTTTTAGGGTGCTCTAATGATATTATATGTAAATGTATCAGTTAATTGTATTGCTCTTTTGCCCTTGCAGTTTCTTTTAATTTACAGTATGTCGGACAGAGAGCAGAGAGGTGACAGGTCCTTCTACGGGAAAGGGCCGTGGCCAAAATGTTTCTGGAACTGGCAGAAGTAGCAGCAGAAGAATGGGGTGGTAGCAGCAGCCACTGGCCAGAGTTACAGTATTAGTGTCATCTAGCAGTCATGTTTTGATGAGGAACCCGACTGTCCTTGAATGATTGACTCTGTCTTTTACTTCGTCGCAAGTGACATCAGACCCCCATAGGTAGGAGTCAGTGGGTTCCTTTTACACCGCTCTGAGTTGGCATGGCCCGGGAACAAGCTCTGTGCCTCCACCTGTCCTCAACCTGCCTCTGTCCTTTTCCCCTCAGCTCGAGAAGTATTATATGCCGCGGGCTCGGCTCCACTTTTCAACGAGGACGAGATTCTAGAGGACAGTCAGCAGCTACTGCCCAGCCAAGATGTGTAGGAGACAACTGCTGCTTCCTCCGGTAGGCGAGAAACTAGTGATGATGAGAGTCACACGGTAGCTGGTGTTGCGAGTGGTCAGGCACGTGGCCCTGAGACTGGTGAGGGTAACATCTGTGACGTGCAGATAGTAGCCGATGATTATGTAGCTGATCGCACGTGGGAGCCGGTGAAGAGGGGGCTTCATCATCATCAGCAGAAGAGTGTGGCAGCCTGCTCATGAGGCAGCGGCTGAGCCAGCAATGTGGTAGCATGACCATGAGTCGGCAGGGTGGCAGTAGTTTCAGATCTGAAGGCAAACATGCCCGGGGTAGACCGCCTGCTACTCAGGAACCTACCTGTCATGGAGGCAGCGGCCCTGCGACAAAAAACATGCAGCATCACCATAAAGTGGACTGGGAAAACCGTGGCGCTAATGCAGTGGTACAGCCTGATGCACCTCTTATCCAGCAGTCAAGGCTCCACCACCTCAACAGAAGGGAGCTGTGTTTCCTTCCCATCATCTGCTGGTCCTGATGCTCCTGCTCTTTCTTCTCCTACTCCTTGCAATTAATTTCTCAACAATAGATCACGAAAGCGATGGCCAAGAGACAGCAGTATGTGTGCACTCATCCAACGGCGCAGAAGCTGAACGTGCTCCTCTCCAAATTGCTGGTGCTTCAGTCCCTCCCTTTCCATGTGGTGGACTCTGCACCTTTCAGAGAACTGATGGCTTGTGCCGAGCCAAAGTGGAAAGTCCTAAGCCTTAGTTCTCCTACTGCCACCCACCATGTTGTGCTGTTACTGCCACCGCTGTTGCCCCCCACCCTGTGACACACTGTGTTGACTCCTCATGCGTTTGCCACCCTCACCACTCTGTGACTGAGTACTATGTGGACTGACCATTCCCTGTGTGCTTAAAACTGACATTTCTGTACACCGCTGTAACCATTACTATGCCAGGATTAGCGGAGCGGCTCCTGCCTGTGCCTGCTTCTCTAAACTGAGAGTCCCACATATCAGCTCTTAGCTTAGCGGAGCAGGCAGAGACAGGAGCCTTACAGGGTATGAGGCGCTGCAGGGGGTGAAAACTGTAATAAAAATACAAAATGCCCTAGAAAATTAGTATATTACAAAAACTATTATTAGGGTATTAGGAACATCTCATTGAAATTTTATTCAAAAGTTTAGTTACGCTTTAATTTCACACTTGAGTTATTTGGTCAGTTTTGGCCCCATGAAGTGTGCAGTGATTCTTACGCCCTTTAAGACCCGCGAGTTTTCTGCGCGGGTGCAATGCGTGATGCGAGCGCATTGCGCCCGTACTGAATCTGACCCATTCATTTCAATGTGTACAAGAGTGTCCGTTTTCACGCATCACTTGTGCGTTGCGTGAGCGCAGCGTGTTCTGTATTCTGCGTTTTTCACGCAGCCCTGGCCCCTAGAAGTGAATGGGGCTGCGTGAAAATCGCATTGCATCCGTAAGCAAAGTGCAGATACGATCCGTTTTTAACTGATGGTTGCTAAGAGATGTTATTTGTAAACCTTCAGTTTTTATCAGCGTGTGAAAACGCATCAATGCGCATTGAACCTGCGCGGAAAAAACTGCACAACTGAATGCGATCGCAGGCAAAAATGACTGAACTTGCTTGCAAAATCGCGCATTTTTAACTGGAGCATCCGGACCTAATCAGTCAAGCTCGTCTGAGGCCTAAGAGCGACGCCTGTCATCTGCACGTCATGCGCACTCACAGTATTATTTCACTACCACAGCAGACTCCCTATGCGTGTTACTGCAAGGCACAGTGTTCTACACCCCTATACAGGCTCTCTGCAGCCAGGAAATATCCGTTTTTAAATGCGATTTGTCACAAATAAATTTGGATCGAATCTCTTTGGGAAATTCGCCTAAAAATGTGCTCATCTCTAATTATAACTATAGCTCCTCTTTTGTCCGCTGGTTTAATAATGATTTACTTATTGTTTTTCTACGGTTGTATGGCCCTCCTCTCCTGGGCACTCAGATGAATGGCTCTTCTCTGTATCCAGGATGGCAGATTTCGTCATCTGTCTGAAGGATTCTGTACATCTATCTAGATGGGGTTCATACACATGGAAAAGGAAAACACGAAGAGGCAAGAATAAGCCGCCAGCTCTGTGAAATGCCCTTTTAAGATGGTAAGCGAGTATATTGTAGACAGAGAATAGCTTGTTTATTTTTGAAAACAAGCATTTTGTTTTTTTTACTTTTGCTTATAGGTTTAATGTCCCTTTAAATTGATCCTGATGGACCATGACCCATAGATGTGATCCTAGGAGCCCCATACATAGTGTAGGACAAAGCAGTGCTGTAAGATTCTGTGTGCATAGGTAGGAGTATACCTAATATCGTTAGAGGCACCAATTCGAAAGGCAAATGACATAAAAATTGTACGCTTCTCCTTTAAGAGGGCAAAGACCCAGAAGGACCAGGGGGATAACCTAAAAGGATGGAAGTTTTAAGTGCAATTCATCAGATACACAAGGTTGACACAATATCAGCTAAAATACGTCCCCTCGATATTTCACCACACAAACAATGTGGCGCAGTTGGCTAATAATCCGCTGACTGATGACACAGCTGCCGGGTGATAGATGGGCGCTGACGGCGCAGCGATATTACACACCGTAATGATATATACATATACCCACAGAGATAAAAATGTAAATGTGGCTGAACAAAGCATCTGCCTTAAGAAATGTATTCAGAAGCGAAGAATTAGACCCAGGGCCGATTAATCAAAACTTTGTCCCAGGATCCAAGAAGCCAATTTGTAGGTCGTTCATCTTACCGACACATTATAAGTGTAAAAATATTAAAATATGAAATTCTCCAGGTCTGCTCGGTGAAAAGTGATTTGCATTCATATCTATATAGTTTACCAGACATTGGCTTAGTTTGAGTTGTTTGTTTCCAGGTCCCAGGTGTCTCGGCGCGGTGGTCACAGAGGTGTGTCTATGGGGGGAGCAAATCTCTTCACCGTTCCATCTAAAAATCAACATGTCTTCCTTGACTAAAAGAAGAGCGAGGGGAATGATGCAGATAAGAGGCAGAAAACAAAACCTGTAATTAACATTACAAAGTATCCTTGTCTTCTGATACTCCCATCATCCCAGGTCCTTGAGAATCATTCATCGCTGTCAACAATGCATTACATCATCTGATACTATAAGATCACCCTGTATATTGTGCACAGGAAGCTTGAATCCTATGTAAATGTATCAATAGTGACATCCTTTGTTACATTGTAAATTACAGCTCAGTAAACAGAGGTGATAACTGGATCCTGGTCCTGAGGAGGAGACCGACGTCCCAGCCGGAGGCGTCCTCTGTGCTGTGTACAAGGGTCCATACATTATTTATCAGCACCGTAAGACCCCCGGGAGGGAGAGGCTCCGGCTGCGCCTACAACAGGCCTGGAATTCTTATTGTAAACCTCGCAGTTGATAGAGAAAATTCTTCTTTCCTCCGACTCATCTGCAGCCTAAAAACCTACACATTGATATCAAACATGAAAGTGGCCTCCTGCCCGGCTCCTGAAGAGCTAAATAATGAACGAGCCCATGAATTATACATCTGATGAAGAGGGAAGGATCTACGGCCCCGTGAATATGACATGGGCTAACGGATTCTGCTGGTTGTTATAATACAGGATGAGCAAGCTGTGTGCAGGTTGTTATAATACAGGAGGAGGAAGCTGTGAGCAGGTTGTTATAATACAGGATGAGGAAGCTGTGAGCAGGTTATTATAATACAGGATGAGGAAGCTGTGAGCAGGTTGTTATAATACAGGATGAGGAAGCTGTGTGCAGGTTGTTATAATACAGGATGAGGAAGCTGTGTGCAGGTTGTTATAATACAGGATGAGGAAGCTGTGTGCAGGTTGTTATAATAAAGGATGAGGAAGCTGTGTGCAGGTTGTTATAATACAGGATGAGGAAGCTGCGTGCAGGTTGTTATAATTAGGATGAGGAATCTGTGTGCAGGTTGTTATAATACAGGATGAGGAAGCTGTGTGCAGGTTGTTATAATACAGGATGAGGAAGCTGCGTGCAGGTTGTTATAACACAGGGTGAGGAAGCTGTGTCCAGGTTGTTTTAATACAGGAAGAGAATGCTTTGTGCAGGTTGTTATCATACAAGATGAGGAAGCTGCGTGCAGGTTGTTATAATACAGGATGAGGAAGCTGTGTGCAGGTTGTTATAATACAGGATGAGGAAGCTGTGTGCAGGTTGTTATAATACAGGATGAGGAAGCTGTGTGCAGGTTGTTATAATACAGGATGAGGAAGCTGTGAGCAGGTTGTTATAATACAGGATGAGGAAGCTGTGTGCAGGTTGTTATAATACAGGATGAGGAAGCTGTGTGCAGGTTGTTATAATACAGGATGAGGAAGCTGCGTGCAGGTTGTTATAATACAGCAGGAGCAAGCTGTGTGCAGGTTGTTATAATACAGGATGAGGAGCTGTGTGCAGGTTGTTATAATACAGGATGAGGAAGCTGTGTGCAGGTTGTTATAATACAGGGATGAGGAAGCTGTGTGCAGGTTGTTATAATACAGGATGAGGAAGCTGTGTGCAGGTTGTTATAATACAGGATGAGAAGCTGCGTGCAGGTTGTTATAATACAGGATGAGAAGCTGTGTGCAGGTTGTTATAATACAGGATGAGGAAGCTGTGTGCAGGTTGTTATAATACAGGATGAGGAAGCTGTGTGCAGGTTGTTATAATACAGGATGAGGAAGCTGTGTGCAGGTTGTTATAATACAGGATGAGGAAGCTGTGTGCAGGTTGTTATAATACAGGATGAGGAAGCTGCGTGCAGGTTGTTATAATACAGGATGAGGAAGCTGTGTGCAGGTTGTTATAATACAGGATGAGGAAGCTGTGTGCAGGTTGTTATAATACAGGATGAGGAAGCTGTGTGCAGGTTGTTATAATACAGGGTGAGGAAGCTGCGTGCGGGTTGTTATAATACAGGATGAGGAAGCTGTGTGCAGGTTGTTATAATACAGGGTGAGGAAGCTGCGTGCAGGTTGTTATAATGCAGGATGAGGAAGCTGTGTGCAGGTTGTTATAATACAGGGTGAGAAAGCTGTGTGCCGGATGTTATAATTAAGGATGAGGATGCTGTGTGTAGGTAGTTATAATACAAGATGAGGAAGCTGTGTGCAGGTTGTTTTAATACAGGGTGAGGAAGCTGTGTACAGGTTGTTATAATATAGGGTTAGGAAGCTGTGTGCAGGTTGTTAGGATAGAAGCTGAGAAAGCTGTAGGCAGATTTTTATAATCAAGATGAGGAAGCTGTGAGCAGGTTGTTTTAATACAGGGTGAGGAAGCTGTGTGCTTTTGGGTCTGTCTACCAGCGACAAGGTGACTTCTATCAGACAGGACTAATATGCTTGCCTATCTAGTAGTGATGATCGGAAGGGGTCATATTCGTGTTCGCGATATTTTGTGAATTTTTAGTAGAATTTTGTTAACATTCACGAATAATTTAAATGCCTATATATAACACTGTATTCGATATAGTGCTATATATTCATTTTTATAAATGACGAGAATTGACGAGTATTCTAAAAAACGAACATATAGCTTTATATGGAAATTATTCGTTTTTTAGAATATTTTTCTTTTTTTTCAATCTCTAACCTTGCTCCACTTCTACATACTCCTCCACTACAAGCGTCCCTGTCACCATGGGAACGGCTGTGGGTTGGAATATACTATCAGATCTGAGTTTTCACTGCGCCGGGCCCGGGGCACCTCTGACACTCTGTTGTGAAGCTTGTGAACTTCAATAATGATGAGCGACATTTGAATAATATTCGCATACTCCTCCCCGACAAGCGTCCCTGTCACCATGGGAACGCCAGGTGGTTAGAATATCTCACTGAGATCGTGACAACTCAGATCCGATAGTATATTCTAACCCCCAGGCGTTCCCATGGTGACAGGGACGCTTGTCGAGGAGGAGTATGTAGAAGTGGAGCAAGTGTAGAGATGGAAAAATAAAAATAGAATATTCTAAAAAACAAATATATTCGATATAGTGCTATATATTCGTTTTTTAGAATATTCCTCTTTTTTTCCCATCTGAATTCATGATTCCGCCCCCTGCTGAAGTTGCTTGTGTTCTAATGACTCATTGGCCCACAAGCAAGAAGCAGAGAGGAATCATGTTTTCAGATGGGAAAAATTGACAAATATTCGGGATAACGAATATATGGCGCTACATTCGTAATATTTGCGAATTATCGAAGTTGCGATATTCGCGATTAATATTCGCTATTTGAATATTTGCTCTCAACACTACTATCGAGGGCCTCTACAAGTTTCAGGGCAATGTAGACTCCAGCTATGGAATATTCTGATTAAAAGCACTAGAGGCAAGTCTGATAGTGTAGGTCCCATCTGATACAAGCCACCTTGTCGCTGGTAGATGGGCCCGACATTTTCTTTCATATAGTAATTATAGCAGTAATGCGGTTTACATTTTTTCATGCTTTCAATGTTTGAATGTGTCTTTGTACATAAAGCCGTGTGCTTCTACTTGTAGTCCTTTTTTGCTTTTGCATCGCAGCCTTGGCAGTGTGCACCTGAGCTCCTTTATACCTAGTTTGGAGGTTTATCTCTATTCTGCATTGGACACTCTCCATATGTTCGGTTGCATTCTCCTCAGAGATCACAGTGACGGTTTATTATTTTCCTTGTGAGTTGTTCGCTGCCGGCTGTCAATATTATTAAAGAAGAACTTCTTATTGGAATGCTGGATCCCAGTGGAGACAGTCGCAGAGCTCGCTGATTAATTGAGGAGAATATCATGTGGGTCAGGAAGTAAGCAGAATCTGCAGGGCTTGTTCCAGTTACATGAGGCGCTGCAGGCTGCTGACCCAGGAGCCAAGAACCTACCCCATCATCTCGGCTGGTAGAAGACTCCTGTGCAGACAGAACAAGGCAGATGCCGCAAGTTCAGAGAACTTCCTGTGCATTTGGAGCTTTCCTCGGTTAATTTAGTCCTAAAATATGATTAAACTTCCAAAATGTCAAGGATTACGGTAATTATGTAGCAAATGTTTCCCAGAAATTGTCACATTATGGTAGGAACATACGTTCCTACTCATTCTGGAATTTACTTGTAAGAAACTTGCAATATTGTAAAAGACTGGGACTGAGCCCTTGTGCGCCTGCCTGTAACTTTGTTGCAAGTTTAATCTAAATTTGTAAGAAAAAAGTGAAAAGTTACTTCATAGCGAGGGCCATTCCAAGGTGTCGCGGTTCAGTTACTGTGACCTAGTTCATTGTTTGAATGGTCCAGAACATTGGAAAGCGTCAGAAGAATCCGAGACTGTCGAAGAGGCCCAAGCATCTAAACTGAATCTACAGTGACAAAGTGCAGGAGGTCCGTCATATATGTTTCAAAAATATTATAATCCGATGAGATTTTCAGACTGCAGCTACGTTTTGCAATTAGTAATCATATCAAGGAAAAGATAGAATAATCAGCCTCTAAATGTCCATTTTCAGGATTTGTAATTTTTAGGCTGTAAAGGGGTGTGGTTATGTGTCAGACTCCTCCCTTCAGAGCAGGTTGTATTATCTGAAATAAATGAGGTAAGTGTTTAATAACCAACCTGAAAATCTGTGATGCTCGATGAAGACCCTTTTTGAGTGTATTCATCTGTCGACATTTGATTGACAGGAGAGTGGTGAATTCATAAACCGGACACTTTGTATCTTGCATTGTCTCAGCACAGCCTCATTTGCATTAGTTTTTTATCTGTCCTTTCTTTCTTTCTTTTTCTGAGATCATGGAAAATTCATGAACTTGGATTTACCATCTCACCTGATTTGCTTTTCTAACGAGCCGCGGGCACATGAGACCCGGGCAGGAGCGGATACCTTCGCTGTACGCTCACCAAATGATGTTAATATCGGTCTTAATTCTGTGCCCCTCCCCCCAGGGCCCTGACGTGAGGAGCAGGAATAGCACCTTGTGTAGATCCTCAGCTCCCGCAGAAACTAAATATAAGAGGATGATTAATTCCTCCATTGCTGGCGTCACGAGGCGAGGTCCTGACTGTGCTGAATTTTATGGGATATTTTTGGTGACATTTAAATTTTGCAAAGAGAAGATATTCTCTCTCTCTATATATATATACATAGTCCCAGGTCTCAACTCTGCAACAATGTATCATATCATAAAATCAACCAATGACCTCTTACAACTGTGTACCCAGCTCTTTCTGAGTTATATCCAGGGGCGTAACGATAATTCATAGGGCCCCGTACAGGAGGCGTAGCTAACGGCTCATGGGCCCTGGTGCAAGAGTTCAGCTTGGGCCCCGGTTCCCTCAGTGCTTTGTGTGTCTTCTTATGTGGCACAAGGGTCTTTGGGCCCCCTCAGGCTCCTAGGCCCGGTAGCGACTCCTACCTCAGCACCCCTATAGCTACACCCATGACCCCATAGCAAAATAAGATGGGGCCCCATCCACCTAAGCTGCTATATTGTTATCTCCAACAAAAGGTACTGTGTTCTGGGACCTGATTGGGGCCCCCCAGCAAGTGCTATAGCTGCTATGGCGAGAGTTACACCCATGGTTACATCAGTCTCCTCTGAACATAAATGATACCAGCTGACAACGACTAATGGCTGCTGCTACAGTAGGTTGTCAGCCAGCTTTCTACAGACCCTGAATGGCACATACATCTGCTCTCCTATGCGGCGCTGGACCCTCTTCACTTCCTCTTCTTATGTCGGTTGCCCTGTCTATGAATATGCCAAATGTCACTTTAGTCATAGCATTATGCTGATGAACCAGGAAGCCCAGGATGAACAGAGTTATAAATTCCATAGCGGATGAAAGATAATATTACATGACATGGGAACCAAATGAAACAACAGATACTGGATAGAAACCTCAACGGATTGCCTCCCAATTTGCCGCAGACTCTGAAAGGCATTGTAAGGGAACGTTAAATTCTTCCTGCTCCCTTTCCTCGTGAACCAGGAGGCCCAGGATGAACAGCACAAAAATAGGGCCTATAAGTGGTGAGGTGAAGACATGACATATAATTTAATGTGTTAATGGAGGGCAACATTGAGTCTAGATGTCGGGGTGCAGGGGTCACATCACCAATATGCTAATGAGCCGATCCCAAATAAATGACTGATTGGGATCATTCATCGATATTGTGTCCAGGATCAGGGACCCCCAGGTCTGAGCGCAGCCGTAGATTTCCGTCCTCATTTCTGTCGCTCTCCTGGTAAATTTCATCCAAACTGTTATTGAGATTAAAAATATATATATATTACTATAAAGACAAACAAAGCAGAAGGTAACGAGCGGCCCCCTCTGATAGTCCCCAGTGTAGCGTGTGACCATGGCACCGGAGATGCGCCCTCGCCTTTTATCTAATGCCCTTTATGCTCTTTGCACGACATGCCAAGCGTTATGTACCCTAGAATATAGTGAGCGTTCTGCACAACAAGGAGTTAAAGGACACAAGACTTAATCTCCAGAGACGATCTGTGGGAATTCTCACAAATACTAACAAATGATCAATTATTCCACATATAAAAGTATCTGCCGAGAGCCCCATTATAAACACTGCCAAATAGTGAAGAGCAAAGCACTGCGCCCCCAGTGGTCAGATGAGGAAGACTGTAATACTGCGAATAACAGTGTCCCAAGTGTCCGAGCAGTGATATAACAGCTCAAATACAAGATATGTAATGTATATGCACAGATAATCCACCAGCAGAATAGTGAGTGCAGCTCTGGAGTATAATACAGGATGTAAATCAGGATCAGTAGCGGATGATTAGCATATGTACAAAGTGACTCCACCAGCAGAAAAGTGAGCGTAGCTCTGAAGTATAATACAGGATGTAACTCAGGATCAGTACAGGATAATTAGCAAATGTACACAGTGACTCCACCAGCAGAATAGTGAGTGCAGCTCTGGAGTATAATATAGGATGTAACTCCAGATCAGTACAGGATAAGTAATGTATGTATACAGTGACTGCACCAGCAGAATAGTGAGTGCAGCTCTGGAGTATAATATAGGATGTAACTCAGGATCAGTATAGGATAAGTAATGTATGTACACAGTGACTGCACCAGCAGAATAGTGAGTGCAGCTCTGGAGTATAATAAAGGATCTAACTCAGGATCAGTACAAGATAGTAGTGCATGTATACAGTGACTGCACCAGCAGAATAATGAGTGCAGCTCTGGAGTATAATACAGGATGTAACTCAGGATCAGTACAGGATAAATAGTGTATGTACAAAGTGACTTCACCAGCAGAATAGTGAGTACAGCTCTGGAGTATAATACAGGATGTAACTCAGGATCAGTACAGGATAATTAGCAAATGTACACAGTGACTGCACCAGCAGAATAGTGAGTGCAGCTCTTGAGTATAATACATGATGTAACTCAGGATCAGTACAGGATAAGTAATGTATGTACACAGTGACTGCACCAGCAGAATAGTGAGTGCAGCTCTGGGGTATAATACAGGATGTAACTCAGGATCAGTACAGGATAAGTAATGTATGTACACAGTGACTGCCCCCAGCAGAATAGTGAGTGCAGCTCTGGAGTATAATATGGGATGTAACTCAGGATCAGTACAGGATAAGTAATGTATGTACACAGTGACTGCACCAGCCGAATAGTGAGTGCAGCTCTGGAGTATAATACAAGATGTAACTCAGGATCAGTACAGGATAAGTAATGTATGTACACAGTGACTGCACCAGCCGAACAGTGAGTGCAGCTCTGGAGTATAATACAGGATGTAACTCAGGATCAGTACAGGATAAGTAATGTATGTACACAGTGACTGCACAAGCAGAATAGTGAGTGCAGCTCTGGAGTATAATACAGGTTGTAACTCAGGATCAGCACAGCCTAATTAATGCAATGTACATACACAGTGACTGCACCAGCAGAATAGTGAGTGCAGCTCTGGAGTATAATACAAGATGTAACTCAGGATCAGTACAGGATAAGTAATGTATGGACACGTGACTCTGGTCTTGATGAAGGGCTTCATGTCATAGCCCGAAACGCGTCACAATCGCAGCATGTTTTTTGTGTGACATGTGAATTGGATCTTAAACGTATCTTTGGAAATCAATAAAGAATATTGTGGATTTTAAGGAAGCTGGAAATCATCTTTTTGTTCATGTACACGTGACTGCACCAGCAGAATAGTGAGTGCAGCTCTGGAGTATAATGCAGGATGTAACTCAGGATCAGTACAGGATAAGTAATGTATGTGCACACTGACTCCACCAGCTGAATAGTGAGTGCAGCTCTGGAGTATAATACAGGATGTAACTCAGGATCAGTACAGGATAAGTAATGTAATGTATGTACACAGTGACTGCACCAGCAGAATAGTGAGTGCAGCTCTGGAGTATAATACAGGATGTAACTCAGGATCAGTACAGGATAAGTAATGGACACAGTGACTCCACCAGCAGAATAGTGAGTGCAGCTCTGGAGTATAATACAGGATGTAACTCAGGATCAGTACAGGATAAGTAATGTTGTAATCAGTTCTCATAAATTGCTGATCACCTCTTTGTATTTTTTGCACTAAATAAAATAATTTGTGCTAGGATTTACCTTCCCTACAATGATCTCTAATTGCAGATTAGTTACTGCAAAATTGAATTAACTGTTATTAGTTCATCCATCCTATCTTAATGGCAGACAGATCAATGACTGTGTAACTTCCTATCACCTCGATTTATCTCTTTACCAATATCATATATCTTCCTGGGAATTGTTCTTGCCTCCTATTAACACTCCAGCCCAGAACCCCTGCACCCTGTATAGGTCCTGCAGTGGATGCTTTATATACAGGTGCATTGCTTCAGTGTAACCCTTCTCTTAATGTCTTGATTCATCTTCATGCAAATGTGAGTGATACATTCTCTGGCTAATGATTTGGTGGAAGGAGTTACAACGAATCTGTAGCTGGCTCCTTGGCTGGGGAGAGCTGCAGCTTGTATGTAGGCAGGCTCGCCTCCTCTGAATCCAGGCTTTGCCATCATCACTCTGTTCTCTTCTGCTTTGCCTCCTTGCATTTCCAATCTCAGCCTCTCTCTCTGGAGATCATGTGAGCCTATGTGCCTGTAATGGAGCCAGCAGCTGACTGGTGTTGCTGCTACTTTCCTGTGCTAAGCTGATTTACTTGTTTAAGGTCTGACCTCATCATCCTGTCAGTATGGAATCCCACCTACACAGTTAGCAGTAGCAGAGCATGGGCTGGAGGTGCTTGCAGCATGCACCAGGGACAAGTCTCCAGTCCTGGGCTCCTCATGCACTGAAGGACTAGAGGGATCCACAGATATCTGCACCTTTCCAGGTTCTACTGGCTTCATTCGCTGCAAAAAAGGAGAAAATGTCAGTGTCTGGGAAGAAAGAGTTTGATGTGAAGCAGATCCTCCGGCTGCGCTGGAGGTGGTTCAGCCACCCCTCACAAGGTTCTCCAGGATCTGGGGGGTGCCTGCAGCAGGAAGGATATGAGCACAGGGGGACTCCGGTTCACAATAGGCTCAAAAACCACTCACGGGACAGAAATGGACTAAAGAAGACCAGCAGCCCTGTCCACAACATCCTGGCACCGGTGCCAGGTCCAACCCCTGTCCACCACCGGTCCATCCAGTCCTGGCAACAACAGAACCTGATAGAGCGCTTGCAAGCCAGTGAGGAAATCCCCAAAACCAACAGCACCGAGGAGAAAGTGGGGAAAGAAGAGGAGAACAGCGTCCAGGAGGTCGCCATCCCCTCCCAGGAGAGCAGGGAGGAAACCGCCGACAGGTAGGGTCTGGGCGCTGAGCTCTATTCGCACTGCGATACATTGTATCTACTACTCTACCCGGGGCCGGTTCTTTGTATCCACTTTATTAATTGTATCAATCTCCCTTGCATTGCTACATTCGCTTAGATCCCAACGTTCTATTTGTTGTCACAACATCCAGAATTCTGTTACTTAGTATCCAGTCCCTCTCTCTTCAGATTCTGGATATTATATCTGGTAATCTTCTGTCCTTGTGATAATAATCTCCCAAATCCTGTATCCCATCTGACCTAACCAGAAAAGCCTAAGATGGAGGGCAGATTGTTTGCAGGAATCTGATTGTTCTCCTGCTTCATCCAATTAACCTTCAGCCATGAAAAATGACCCAACTTCTGTCCTGTCTGATGCCTGTAACTCTGCGTCATATGGATCTGTTCACACTCTCCTTCCACAGTGCAGATGCGCTTATGCAGAGGTTCAGCCATGTGATGCCAGGAGAGCATGGTGTCCCAGGCTGGGCTCAGGGCTGGACTCTCAGGGGGAAACCTGGACATTACTGGGTGGGAAGGCACCAAATACATCATAAACATATATAAAGCTGGTAGGATACAGGATACAGGGTCAGGCAGGAAGCAGCCAAGACAATGAACAGACAGTTCAGGGGGGTTCTACTTACAGTGATTCTGCTCTGGATGTTAAGGGTTAATGCAGCTAAACCAGTGATATCCCAGTCCTCCATGCTGCATGCAGTATGTATACAAGGATGTGTGCTGAGCAATATACAGCATGCATGGAGGTACCTACCTATCAGGGTAGCCTCTAATATGGGCCCTTGCAACCTTAGGGGCCATTTCCACTCAGAGATGAAGTGCAGTTAGTGATGATTATGGAGGATGAAATGTGGGGGGTAGAAGATGGAAGGTGGTCAAATTCTAAGTTTTACTGCCCGTTGGTTATCCCTGAATATTCCTTCTTTAAAGTAATCCTTTGTGCATTATACCTGTGCTGTGACATCACTGTGTGCATTATACCTGTGCTGTGACATCACTGTGTGCATTATACCTGTGCTGTGACATCACTTTGTGCATTATACCTGTGCTGTGACATCACTGTGTGCATTATACCTGTACTGTGGCATCACTGTGTGCATTATACCTGTGCTGTGACATCACTGTGTGCATTATACCTGTGCTGTGGCATCACTGTGTGCATTATACCTGTGCTGTGACATCACTGTGTGCATTATACCTGTGCTGTGACATCACTGTGTGCATTATACCTGTGCTGTGACATCACTGTGTGCATTATACCTGGGCTGTGACATCACTGAGTGCATTATACCTGTGCTGTGACATCACTGTGTGCATTATACCTGTGCTGTGACATCACTGTGTGCATTATGCCTGTGAGTTGTGACATCACTGTTTATTATCTCTGTACTGTGACATCACTGTGTGCATTATCCCTGTACTGTGACATCACTGTGTGCATTATACCTGTGCTGTGACATCACTGTGTGTATTATCTCTGTACTGTGACATCACTGTGTGCATTATACCTGTACTGTGACATCACTGTGTGCATTATACCTGTGCTGTGACATCACTGTGTGCATTATACATGTGCTGTGACATCACTGTGTGCATTATACCTGTGCTGTGACATCACTGTGTGCATTATACCTGTGCTGTGACATCACTGTGTGCATTATACCTGTACTGTGACATCACTGTGTGCATTATACCTGTACTGTGACATCACTGTGTGCATTATACCTGTGCTGTGACATCACTGTGTGCATTATACCTGTGACTTGTGACAGCTTTTCTTGTTACACCGCTGACAACATGTACAGTATTATAATACTCTGAGAAAGCCCGATCCCATTATGATCTCTGGTGAAGTTTCTGCTGATCCGTGTGTCGTTCTTTGTGCTCTCTGAACATTGTAGATAAAGGTTCTGTTCTCCGGGATTCTGGAGACTGGATGGACCGGCACTAATCTCAGGAGATCCGTGTTCTATAGACTATGGAGGAGCGGAGGATTGAAGCCTGTGGGGCTCATTTCTGGTCTCTGGCGTCCTGTATCTAAGTTATTCTCACAGAGGATAAAAGATCAGAACATTCAGCACTGGGCCTGTAATAGACAGCAAAGTGCAGTGGAGATGGCGGCTTCTCCTAATGTTTCCTACACATGGACGGGTAGAAGCCAATACTCAGGGGGCCCCCAAGAGCTCGACACCCCATCTTACTGTATTTGGGGTTGGCTGTTGGGCACTGGAAGTAATATCTGTGAAGTATATGGCACATTCATACGACTGCTTTTTGGGCACGATATCTGGCAGTCTTTTTTACATGGCACTGTTATATGAGGACTGTATGGCCGTACTATTTCAGCAGTGTGCGGCATGGTCATTTAAGTTCTATAAGACCTTTATTTGAACAACTGATGAAACTGCTATGTAAGTGCTATGTGGCGGTATTATTTAAGAACTATATGGCTGTGTTTTCCTAGTCTGTGCGCTGGTATTGATTGGGCACTGTATGCCACTTATCTGGGCATTGTGCTTTCTACTGTTGTTATTTCAGGCACTCTATGGCGGTCTCATACCCAGTAGTTATTGTGTGGCTCTGTGATGTAACATATGGCGGTATTATATGGTATATTAAGTTATGTGTGCGCTGTGTAATAGGTTTTGAAGGGCTGCTGTTATTGTATTATTGGAGTACAGAGCAGCGTGTATCGCCATATAATGTAACTCGGAGAGTTGATGTAATTATAGTTCCCGCAACCACAAACCCTTTTCTTGCAAATCGGCTCCAGTAAACTCTTTACATAATCCCCCCCCCCTCGTTCATATAGAATGGTTGGTAAATAACCAGGTACCAAGTCGAAAATAAATGTCACCCAAACCGCGCCATTTAGTGTAAATAGATGCGCGGTTCTATAGTTTCCCACTTTTTCGCCAGCCTCATGCAAAGTTTAACCAATGTGACCCAGTTCAGTACTTAGCGGCGAATTTCATCAATATTTCATCTCCACATTTTAATCTTTCTGATGTCATAGTTTTCTTTGCCACTATTTTGGGGTTACCTGCAGCTTTTTATCGCTTTTTAATCCATTTTGTGTAGGGATAAAAAAAATGCAATTTAGACTTTTTTCCACCTTGCAGCATAAAATGTGTTCATTTATTTGTATGGGTCAAGTGTGATGATACAAATTACACGTAGTTATTTTTTCATGTTTTATCCCTCTTCCCTCCAAAAAAAAAATATTTAGTGAAGAAAAAGGGTGATTTTTTAACCTTTTTTTTTTTTTTAAACATTTTTTCAAACTTTCTTGACTTCTTCCTTTTTCCTTTCCTTTTGTAAAGTCCCACTAGGGGACTGATCTGTTGGCTTAGATAATTCACTGCAGTTCTTGAATTTAGTGCATTTTGACCACTGGGTGTTAAAAAAAAACTGAAGAATTAGGGCTCATTCACACAACTGCATGAATGAGTCCGCATCCGCTCCGTTATTATTTTACGAAACGCGTGAAGACCCATTTATTTCAATGGGGCCGCAAAAGATGCAGACAGCACATTGTGGGCGGTCCACGTCTGTTGTTGCGTTCTGCAGCCCCGCAAAAAATATAGAGCATGTCCTATTCTTGTCCGCAAATAGGAATTTTCTATGACAGTGGCGGCCATGGGCTGTCCGGAAATTGCAGAAAGCACACAGGCCGGTATACGTGTTTTGTGAATCCACAAAATACTACGGTCGTGTGAATGTAGCCTCTTCAAGTTAGCATCAGCCTCCGGATACTATGCGTTTTTCACTGACGCCCCATTCACTTCTATGGGCCAGGGCTATACGAAAAACGCAGAATATAGAACAGGCTGCGATTCTCACGTAACGCAGAGAGGATGCGTGAAAAACAACGCTCATGTGCACAGACCCATAGAAATGAATAGTTCAGGATTCAGTGCGCGTGCAGTGTCTGAATTGACCGTATGGCACCCGTACGGAAAACTCGCTCGTGTAAAAAGGTCGGAGAGTGAAATGTTTCAGTGGTTACAATTGTATCCACTGAGCTTCGCAGTCTGGAGGCCGGATTTATCTGCACTGAAACATTGTAACTAATGATCAGGACATAGCTCACAGTGGATCGTGTCCCAAGGATATAATTGTAGCAAACCCTCAGCCGTGAGCAGGACCAGGTCAATATGCGTCTTCAGCCTAAAGCGTTAAAGAAAAACATTCCCATTCACTGACAGAAAGCAGAAATTTTGAAAAGAGTAAAAACGGCAAGAAAATTCACAGTAAAGTTGCAGAACTTTTATTATAAAATGATTGTGATGTATTTACATAAAAACAGAGCGCCCCTTTAATGGTTCTAGGAAATCGGAAGCAGGAAGTCTCTTGTAAAATGAAAGCTTGGACCCGGCAGCTGCCGATATCTCGCAGGGGGCGCAGGAATACGGGTCCGGGGTCAGACGATCTTGTCAGATCTTGTTTGGCTGCTGTGAGGCTTCGTCCTGATAGAAATGTCTGCCTCGTGTAGATAAGGAACCTTACAAAGCGGTGGGATATTTACTGTTAGCAGGCGGTAAATGGAGCCGCCACCAACGAGGCGGCACTGATTCTGGCACGCTGAACCGTAATCCAACAGCGCACACATCAAGCGCCTCTTATAATAGGATCCCGGCTGAGATGCCGGAAATTTTCATATAAAATATCGTAAATAAGACAAGGACGCGAACAAGTTGCTTCATCTGTCAATGAGGATCAGGCGACACATTTGCTGAGATCTCAGATCGGAAGGAACGTGCAAAACCGCGGCCGTTTTTCTCTGTGAAGGTTCCCGTTCTTCCAGGTCCTGGTATCGGTAGTAATAAGCTGTAATAAGTAAGTGGCTGTGACTTATCACCGCTGATGTCTGCAACCGCGCTCATTGCTGCGGTGTTAGAAATGAAGCAAGATTACAAGCAATCGTACAAAAATCTGCTTCCGTTTTGTGTTTACAGCTCCTGTGCGGACCAATGTGTCTCCACGTTGGAAAATTATGAGCATCGTGCAGAAACGTGGAAAAGTTTTCCTGTCATGTTACATTTTTATTGCCGTTATCAGGTGTAGTTGTTAGAAAGTAATTCGTGCCAAATGGCTTCCCCGAACCCGGCGACTGAATGCGGCAACGCGGCACTATCCAAAATGTCAACCTTCGCAGACCAACAGCATGCATTGAGGGTCAGCTTCAGCTATAACTGCAGGATCCGACTACACAGCGCTTGTTTGTAGTCTGTAACCATGGAAACACACAGGTTTGCAGAGGAGCTGGGGAAACAAAATGGTGACTTTGTAAATTCAGACTTTTACATATTTTAACTGAGTGACGCAGCAGCCGGTCGTATGTAAAGTTTTTGCATGACCCTTAAGATTTCCAGGCGCTTAGTGAATTCCTAAAACAAAAAAATAGTTTGCTGCTGTTACTACTACTCCCATGGGGTCCCATTGTGGGAAGAGAGGCCACACCCAGCATTGTCGGCGCTAAGGACTTCCATGCAGCTTCCTTCATGGCTGAGAACTCAGAAAAGACGCCTCCCTGTGGTCACCCTGAGGTTTGTATCTTCCCAACAGATCTGTGGATTTCTAACCCTCTGACGGCCTTTTTAGGCTTCATGCACACGACCGTATGTGTTTTGCGGTCTGCAAATTTCGGATCTGCAAAAAAAAAAACATTCGTATGCCATCCGTTTTTTGTGTGGATCCATTGTAACAATGCCTAAAACGGACAAGTATCGGACATGTTCACGGACCGATGACCTAGCAGATTACAAGCAGACATTTCTGATAATCGCCTGATCATCAGCAGAGATGAGAGCTGCACTTACACGCAGCAGTCACCTCCATTGTATTCATACAATTCATACTGCGCCGCCGTTTGTTTCCCCCTTGTGCTGCCAGAGCACAGGGACAGGGGGGCACCTAGTCTTTCTGCTGCCTGAGACGAAAACTGAAGCAGCGCCGCAACCTCCCAATGCCAATTTCTTAACCTAACCCCTTCCCTCCAGCCCTACTGTTAAAGACATACTTGGAAAACAGTACACACAGCGCTACAGAACATAGCGGGTCATACAGCGCCACATACTGAGCCCACTGTGCTTCCCAATACTATACCGCAGAAACAGATCATCACCCTTCAGATGCCCCCCTCATACCCCTACCTGGTGCTGCCTGAGGCAATCGCCTCACCTGGCCTCATTGGTGGTGCACCCCTGCCAGAGGATGAGCCTAATTTACAATCAAGGGTGTGCTGCTGGGTGCGCCTATCGTGAAAAACTACTCTGTTCCCTAAAAATGGTGTAAATGTAAGTAAATATGGCCCTCGACACGCCCCCGCCACTCCCGTGCCAATTCCAAATGCTGCAAAAAGGCTCCTTTTTTTATGTCTAAGACTTGGTAAATGACCCCCATGGACTGCAGAAGAGATTTCAGATTTAAGATTCAGCCAACTTAATTTGTAAGCCTCGTGCCATGAACATTCACATTACACAGTCGGTTCAGCGTCTTGAGTCCCGGCGATCGGCGGTTTTCATTTCGTTCATACCTTTCTTCTGCTGCAGCCTCGGCGTTGGGGTTTTTTGTGTTAATACATCGCAGACATTCTGAGGAGGGGGTGACCTGTAATACATAGATCACTGTGCACCTCTAATATGTCTGAAATATGGGCAGAGATTGAAGACCGCCCCGCTATAACGTCTGCGGAACCGTTCATTTCAGTGAGTCTGCCCCCAAAAAAGACGGAAGTTACTCTGTGTGCATTCCATTTCCGTATGTCCGTATGTCTGTTCTGCAAAAAAAAAGGACACGTTCTATTATTGTCCGCATTATGGACACGGATAGGACTGTTCTATTAGGGGCCGGCTGTTCCATTCCGCCAAATATGGAATGCACTCGGACGTCATCCGACTTTTTTGTGGATCCGTGTTTTGCGTACTGCAAAATACATACGGTCGTGTGCATGAGCCCTAATAGTAATATCAGTCACTGCACTTGGCACCAGTACGACCGGCTGCAGGGGATTCTGTAAATGCTGGGATTCTTCCATCAGCCGCTGTGGATCTGTGGCGGCCGAGGCCGGGTCACACAATGAAGTGGCGCTCTGCTTTGTGCTGACCGCGCTAAAGGTCACAGGAACTGAACGGTTGGTGGAGTTGGTGATGGAGTCAGGACCATTAACTGGGAGGGCGGCTGGTTCATCTCATTACCCACAGTTTCAGCTGGTAATCAACAGTCAAGGCACCCGGCGCCGACGCGGTGTCAATGTCAATGTGCTGGAGTGCCAAGGCCATACTTCTCTGTAATTGCTTTGGCAGAGAGAAACGCGGAAATCGCAGTCACAATGTATAGCCGGGCGCCTGCACTCTCCTTCATTCCTTGCCCTCATCTTCGGTCTCGCTGCACGTTTACTCTCAGCGCAATCCTGAGCTTGTAATGCAGATTATAATCCAAAGGAATTGTCCATCTGATGTGAACGACGGCTCATCGGTGTAGAATCACAAGTCCTGCAACTTTCTAATATACTTTATGCATCAATTCCTCACCATATTCAAGACCCCTGCTTGCTGCCAGAGAATAGAAACACTCTTGTTTGCATTGAGAAGCTAAAAAACCTCAAATACATGCTGACAGATAAAGAAAAATTGGTTGCAAAACTGGCTGCAGGAATCTGAGTCTGCCGCTGGGGTACATGGCACAGATCTTCATGCAGAAACAATGCAAGAATTGACGTACTTAATTTTTTTTCCCATAACAGTAATTTTAGATTTGCACATGAACAAAATCCATTCCCTTTAAGAAGTAATGGCGGCAGAACAGACACGATTTTGCAGCATATCCTGGCGTGGAAATCCTGCTGTGTGAACATTCACTGAACAATCTCTCTTTTGCTCTTACATTTGGCTACAATGTATCAGTGCAATGTATCAATCTCAAGTCCAGGCTGTTCAGGTTCAGAGAGCATTGTCAAGATGGGATACAATTGTAACGACCATTCAGCTGTGGAAAGTGTTAGGTCCGTGTGGATTTTCAGCTTCTGGATGTAAAAAAGCAAGCAGAGATCTTGAAAACAGTGAGAGAATAAAATAAAACGTCTATTACAGGTGCACTTAGGAGAATATAAAAGAGATAAAATAAGCAGCAGAAGTGTAAAAATCGCTGAAGGGATGGAGTTTTCTGCCCCCACGCGCTGACACGTAGCAGATGCTGCGGATCTGGAATAGCTGGCGGTTCTCTGCATCTCACCAGATTTCTTTACTGTATAAATGAAAAAGAAATTAAGAATCAACATTTTTCAAGCAGCACATTTCACCTGGAGCATCAGTCAGACGGAGGAGTGAAGCCAAGTGCATGGGGGTCGCAGGCATGGAAGCTAGGACCCCAGAGAAAGGGAATATACTGTCTATATCTATGTGCTGATACGGGTCTTACATGGGACTGCAGCTTAAGTAGTCTAGAGGTAACTTTGTAGTCTTCTCTTAAGTTACTTTTGTCTGTGATTTTTCTGTTCTTGGTGTAATGAAAATCATCTCTCAATGTACTGACTTTGTAATGACTTACTGCAGATATTCTGCTTATAAAAGCAAGAAGAGCGAGAATGTAAAGCATGGAGGAGGGACAGAGCGTCATGAATAATAGTCATGAGTCATGTATGTAGAATGCTTAAGGCTGTGTTCTCCTCTGCAACAATAATTTGCACCATTTAATCTAAAATAAAAAAATAAGGAACTTACAAACTACTTTGGATAACATTTTTTAGGTATGCAGTCCCTATGCAGACCAATGTATCTCCATGGCCCTATCCTTGTTTATTGTTTGATCCTGGCCTCATTACTCCCCATATTTCTTGCTGACCTCCTCCTGAGCATTGTAGAGACCTCTGTGGTTAGTGCAGGTCAGTGTTCACATACAGCAGTTTCTATACCCTTAATGAGACTTCTGAGCTCCTTATTATTCGAGAAATCCAAGTTTGCACAGCCATTTCAGAGTGAGAGAGTGGATGATGCAGAAGGGTGGAGGATGAAGAGCAGCTTCATGGGGAACAGCCACTGAGCTCTGACCCTGCAGCTCCACAAGCAACATGTCAGAACGAGAGAGGAAGAGACAGAGAATAAAGCATTAGAAAAGATAGAAGGGTAGAGGACAGTATTATGGAGAACACTCACTGAGCTCTGAACCTGCAGCTCCACAAGCAACATGTCCGACTGAGAGAGGAAGAGACAGAGAAAAGAGCACTAGAGAAGATAGGCGGGTAGAGGACAGCATTATGGAGAACACTCACTGAGCTCTGAACCTGCAGCTCCTCAAGCAACATGTCCGAATGAGAGAGGAAGAGACAGAGAAAAGAGCACTAGAGAAGATAGGCGGGTAGAGGACAGCATTATGGAGAACACTCACTGAGCTCTGAACCTGCAGCTCCACAAGCAACATGTAGGAATGAAAGAGGAAGAGACAGAGAAAAGAGCACTAGAGAAGATAGGCGGGTAGAGGACAGCATTATGGAGAACACTCACTGAGCTCTGAACCTGCAGCTCAACAAGCAACTTGTCAGAATAAGAGAGGGAGAGACAGAGAATAGAGCACTCTAGAGAAAGTAGGACGGTAGATGAGAACTTTATAGAGAACACTGACTGAGCTCTAAATCTCCAGCTCCACAAGTAACATGTCAGAATGAGAGAAGAAGATACAGAGATGAGAGTACAGGAGAAGGCAGGAGAGGAGAGGACAGCTTTAGAGAGAACACTCACTGAGCTCTGAACCTGCAGCTCCATAAGCAAAAAGTCGTAAAGAGAGGAAGGGAGAGGCAGAGAATAGAGCACTAGAGAAGATAGGACAGTAGAAGAGAGCTTTATAGAGAACACTCACTGAGCTCTTAACCTGCAGCTTAACAAGTAACATGTCAAAATGAGAGAGAAAGGAAGAGGAAGAGAATAGAGCACTAGAGAAGACAGGAGAGGAGAGGACAGCTTTAGAGAGAACACTCACTCAACTCTGAACCTGCAGCTCCACAAGCAACATGTCAGAATAAGAGAGGAAGGGAGAGACAGAGGATAGAGCACTAGAGAAGGTAGGAGGATAGAGGACAGCTTTTTAGAGAACACTGAGTGAGCTCTGAATCTCCAGCTCCACAAGTAACATGTCAGAATGAGAGAAGTAGATACAGAGATGAGAGTACAGGAAAAGGCAGGTGAGTAGAGGACAGCTTTAGAGAGAACACTCACTGAGCTCTGAACCTGCAGCTCCATAAGCAAAATGTCAGAAAGAGAGGAAGGGAGAGACCAATAATAAAGCACTAGAGAAGATCGGACGGTAGAGGAGAGCTTTATAGAGAACACTCACTGAGCTCTTAACCTGCAGCTCCACAAGCAACACATCAGAATGAGAGAGGAAGAGGCCGAAAACAGAGCACTAGAGAAGACAGGAGAGGAGAGAACAGCTTTAGAGAGAACGCTCACTGAGCTCTGAACCTGCAGCTCCACAAGCAACACATCAGAATGAAAGAGGAAGAGGCAGACAACAGAGCACTAGAGAAGACAGGAGAGGAGAGCTTTATAGAGAACACTCACTGAGCTCTTAACCTGCAGCTCCACAAGCAACACATCAGAATGAGAGAGGAAGAGACAGAAAACAGGGCACTAGAGAAGACAGGAGAGGAGAGCTTTAGAGAGAACACTCACTGAGCTCTGAACCTGCAGCTCCACAAGCAACACATCAGAATGAGAGAGGAAGAGGCAGACAACAGAGCACTAGAGAAGACAGGAGAGGAGAGCTTTATAGAGAACACTCACTGAGCTCTTAACCTGCAGCTCCACAAGCAACACATCAGAATGAGAGAGGAAGAGGCAGACAACAGAGCACTAGAGAAGGTAGGAGAGAACAGCTTTATAGAGAACACTCACTGAGCTCTGAACCTGCAGTTCCATAAGTAACATGTTGGAATGAGAGAGGAAGATACAGCGAACAGAGCACTAGAGAAGGTAGGAGAGAGGAAAGTCACAGGGAACACTCCCTGATCTCTGAACCTGCAGCTCCACAAGTAGTGTGTGAGAAAAAGCAGATCTACAATCAAAACTAAGAAAAATAGGTTTTCCTTAACAAAAGTTCCTATCTGCTTAAGGCCCCATGCACACAACTGTATTTTTCCATCCATGTGCTAATTGCATTTTTGTGGCTAGCACACTGACCCGTTCATTGCTATGGGGCAATGCACACATCTGTTGTGGATCTGCGTGGCCGTTCCACCAAATATGGAACGAGTCCTATTCTGGTCCACACTTCAGGTGAGAATACTTATTTCTACTAATGGGGCAGTGGAATGTACACAGACCGAAATATGGACGCACGTGTAGCCTAAAGTGGTTTCCCAGGGTTACTAGAGTTTTTAACAGATATGCTCATGAAGTTGCTTACCTCATTTCACAAATGACATAAATGAATGCAAAAGTTGTCTTGTATGATAAAAATTTTTTAGGATTTTGGCTTGGGATCTATTGTGACACCTAGTTGCCAAGGCATCACCGTAAAACTGTGGCATCGCAAATTCAGTTTTACTGTGAATTCAAAGATTTGAGAATAAAATAGGCCTAACAAGGCTTAGTGAATAAACATGTTTACTAAATGTGATTCAAATCACATACAGAGTAAAAGTAAATAACAATCAATCACCTGGCCTTTAACAACAATGAGGTAAGTGCCTGTTGCCATACTACCAACATGGTACATGGCCAAAGCCTAATGGTAATACAGAGAGAGATAGTAAGACAACACGACCTTACCTGATTGATACTATCAGTGGAGCTGAGACCTTTTTTTCATGCATAGAAATTTCTAACTTAATGACCCCTTCTACTGAGGATGTCCATTGCGGAATATACATGTCCTAAGCTATCTAACCACTCAGGAACGCAGTCTTTTTGCAAAACAATAGGGGTCTTGTATTTTCCTTTAGAATGACCCTGTCTGAGCATAAGAGCATAAGATGCAATATCTGAATACTGGCATAACCATAGTCAGTCACAGAATAATTGGCACAAAAACAACGAAATAACGACCCTTCCACAAACAAACCCTAATGGCAGCGAGCGGCGAAATGTCACAGGAGCCTCAGAGATTATGTAATTAGCTGAATCTACAAGGCACCAGCCAGACGTGTGCTGACTGCTGATGAAGCCCCGGGGACGCGGAACAGCACGGGCGGGAGATGAACCTGCATGGTTAAGTAAATGCAAGTCACCAGTTTTACGGAAGATGAGAGACACCCAGTGTGGTTAGCATTGCAGCTCCGATAGGGGTAATTGTCCAGCTGGTTTTAGGAATGTCTTTGGAAACTGGGGGAAATCCAGTGTGACAGCCATTACTACCCACATGGGGTTTCAACCCATAGTCCTGGAGGTGGGAGGGGTGGTCCATATAACAGGTTCAGCCATCTTGCATTTATTTTAGCTCCATCTTTAACCCTTTTATTTTTTTCTGGGAGATCGCTACACAGTAGTTATAGCCTCCCCCCCCCCCCCCAGTGCCTCCACACTGTAGTTTTAGCTTCTTGGTGCCCCCGCACTTTAGTTTTAGCCACCCAGTGCCCCCCCCCCCCCCCACAGTAGTTATAGCCCCTTGGTGCCCTCACACAGTAGTTAAAGCTCATTGGTGCCCCCATACAGTACTTATAACCCCCCAGTGCCCCGTCACAGTAGTTATAGCTCCTTGGTGCCCCCACACTGTAGTTGTAACCCCCCAGGGCACACAAACAGTAGTTATAGCCCCCGTACTGTCTTCTACTCAGTCCAGAAGGCCTGATGCAGTGATATAATGGCACCTGCTGAATAGAAGAGCACATGGGCCAAGAATCATTCTCCGGCCTGTCCTTGGCCCGAGGAGAGCATGGCTGTTTAATGAGGCTTGGACCGTAATGGATGATGGGCATTATGATCTTGGCCTCACCTGCCAGTGCACATCCACAGTAACCATTATTACAGCTACGGCTGTATCAGTAATGGGGGTGACATTGTACTGGTGACGGAGATGACATTGTACTGGTGATGACGGTGACATTGTATCAGTAATGGCGGTGACATTGTACTGGTGATGATGGTGACATTGTACTGGTGATGGTGGCATTGTACTAGTGATGGTGGTGACACTGTACTGGTGATGACGGTGACATTGTACTGGTGATGACGGTGACATTGTACCGGTGATGATGGTGACATTGCACTGATGATGGCAGTGACATTATACTGGTGATGGTGGTGACACTGTACGGGTGATGGCGGTGACATTGTACTGGTGATGACGGTGACATTGTATCAGTAATTGCGGTGATATTGTACTGATGATGGCAGTGACATTATAATGGTGATGGTGGTGACACTGTACGGGTGATGGCGGTGACATTGTACCGGTGATGATGGTGATATTGTACTGGTGATGGCGGTGACATTGTACTGGTGATGGTGGTGACACTGTACCGGTGATGAGTGACATTGTACTGGTGATGATGGTGACATTGTACTGGTGATGGTGGCATTGTACTGGTGATGACGGTGACATTGTACTGGTGATGATGGTGACATTGTACTGGTGATGGTGGCATTGTACTGGTGATGGCGGTGACATTGTACTGGTGATGGTGGTGACACTGTACCGGTGATGACAGTGACATTGTACTGGTGATGATGGTGACATTGTACTGGTGATGACGGTGACATTGTACTGGTGATGGCGGTGACATTGTACTGGTGATGATGGTGACATTGTACCGGTGATGATGGTGACATTGTACTGGTGATGACGGTGACATCACCGTCATCTGTGTTGGGGGTCTCTTGTCCTTGAAGTACTTGTTGTCAGACGACCGCTTCTGTCTCTATGAGATGGTAATTTTTCGGCTGCACGTCATTTTCTCCAGAAGAGACAGACGCAGCAGAGCGCTGACGCTGCAGATATCAACACGACCAGGACACATCACACCGAACCTTATTGCCGTGTGCGGGAGCCGACAGCAGCAGTAAAAGATGATCCCACATTGTATCAACACAGTAATGAGTGAGAACCAGGAGGCAGACCATGTGACTGCTATGTGGCCCCTGGAGGGAGGGGGCCCAGCCCTGGTTTACTTTTAATTGGAGGCTTCATTGTAGTTGTAAATTCTATAAATAAGCATTTTGCAAGAATCCAACAGGCTTTGTGTCTTACTTTCTTACCATTTTCGAGATCTCTGCTTGCTGTTAGTGAATGGAAATAATTAATTTCCAGCAAACAAATGTGACCAAACCTAATACTTTTTACAGATTATTAGTGAATCCAAATGGTATCGAAACTCCAAATGTTTTATTTGATCCAAAACTAACACTAACCTGAGCCAAAAGAACTGCAAATATTAAGCAATGTGACCTACATGGGGATAGCCCTGACCACATGAGCTTACAATCTATCCGTATCCTCCAGAAATTCAGATGTACATGAAATGATGTGACGGCTACTACTAAAACTGTAATATGGAACAACGCTAATCCTGCAGAATGTCATCCAGGCCTCCAGTAGCCGGCGGCAGCTGAAGTAAATACATTATACTGGTCCAACTAGCTGCTGAACTGGAATCTGCGGAAATGTCAATATATCATCATTTGGATACATTTTCTGATGTTCTGCAGCCATAGCAACCAAATATGATATCTAATCCCATCCCTGTGGATGACACTGTTATGGGGGGGGTCTGTGGATGACACTGTTATGGGGGATCAGTGGATGTTACTGTTATGGGGGATCTGTGGATGACACTGTTATGGTGGATCTGTGGATGACACTGTTATGGGGATCTGTGGATGACACTGTTATGGAGGATCTGTGGATGACACTGTTATGGAGGATCTGTGGATGACACTGTTATGGGGATCTGTGGATGACACTGTTATGGGGGGTCTGTGGATGACACTGTTATGGGGGATCTGTGGATGACACTGTTATGGATGATCTGTGGATGACACTGTTATGGGGGGATCTGTGGATGACACTGTTATGGTGGATCTGTGGATGACACTGTTATGGATGATCTGTGGATGACACTGTTATGGGGGATCTGTGGATGACACTGTTATGGGGGATCTGTGGATGACACTGTTATGGGGTAATCTGTGGATGACAATGTTATGGGGGATCTGTGGATGACACTGTTATGGGGGATCTGTGGGTGACACTGTTATGGGGGGATCTGTGGATGACAATGTTATGGGGGATCTGTGGATGACACTGTATGGGGGATCTGTGGGTGACACTGTTATGGGGTGTTCTGTGGGTGACACTGTTATGAGGGATCTGTGGAGAACACTATTATGGGGGATCTGTGGATAAAAAACTGTTATGGGGGATCTCTGGATGACACTGTTATGGGGGATCTGTGGATGACACTGTTATGGGGGATCTGTGGATGACGCTGTTATGGGGGATCTGTGGATGACACACTGTTATAGGGGATCTGTGGATGACACTGTTATGGGGGATCTGTAGATGACACTGTTATGGAGGATCTGTGGATGACTCTGTTATGGGGGATCTGTGGATGTCACTGTTATGGGGGATCTGTGGATGACACACTGTTATAGGGGATCTGTGGATGACACTGTTATGGGGGATCTGTGGATGGCACTGTTATGGGGGATCTGTGGAGGACACTGTTATGGGGGCGCTGTGGATGACACTGTTATAGGGGATCTGTGGATGACACTGTTATGGGGGATCTGTGGATGGCACTGTTATGGGGGATCTGTGGATGACACTGTTATGGATGATCTGTGGATGACACTGTTTTGGGGGATCTGTGGATGACACTGTTATGGTGGATCTGTGGATGACACTGTTTTGGGGATCTGTGGATGACAATGTTATGGGGGATCTGTGGATGACACTGTTATGGGGGTCTCTGAATGACACTGTTTTGGGGGATCTGTGGATGACACTGTTATGGGTTCACTGTGGATGATACTGTTATGGGGGATCTGTGGATGACACTGTTATGGGGGATCTGTGGATGACACTGTTATGGGGGGATCTGTGGATAACACATTGTTATGGGGGATCTGTGGATGACACTGTTATGAGGGATCTGTGGATAAAAAACTGTTATGGGGGATCTGTGGGTGACACTGTTATGGTGAATCTGTGGATGACACTGTTATGGGGGATCTGTGGATGACACTATTATGGGGGATCTGTGGATGTCACTGTTATGGGGGATCTGTGGATGACACTGTTATGGGGGATCTGTGGATGACACTGTTATGGGGGATCTGTAGATGACGCTGTTATGGGGGATCTGTGGATGACACTGTTATGGGGGATCTGTGGATGACACTGTTATGGGGGATCTGTGGATGACACTGTTATGGTGAATCTGTGGATGACACTGTTATGGGGGATCTGTGGGTGACACTGTTATGGGGGATCTGTGGATGTCACTGTTATGGGGGATCTGTGGATGACACTGTTATGGGGGATCTGTGGATGACACTGTTATAGGGGATCTGTGGATGACACTGTTATGGGGGATCTGTGGATGACACTGTTATGGGGGTCTGTGGCTGACACACTGTTATGGGGGATCTGTGGGTGACACTGTTATAGGGATCTGTGGATGACACTGTTATGGGGGATATGTGGATGACACTGTTATGGGGGATCTGTGGATGACACTGTTATGGAGGGTCTGTGGATGACACTGTTATGGGGGATCTGTGGATGACACTGTTATGGATGATCTGTGGATGACACTGTTATGGGGGATCTGTGGATGACACTGTTATGGGGGATCTGTGGATGACACTGTTATGGGGGATCTGTGGATGACACTGTTATGGGGGATATGTGGATGACACTGTTATGGGGGATCTGTGGATGACACTGTTATGGGGGATCTGTGGATGACACTGTTATGGGGGGTCTGTGGATGACACTGTTATGGGGGATCTGTGGATGACACTGTTATGGATGATCTGTGGATGACACTGTTATGGGGGATCTGTGGATGACACACTGTTATGGGGATCTGTGGATGACACTGTTATGGGGGATCTGTGGATGAACACTGTTATGGGGGATATGTGGATGACACTGTTCTGGGGGATCTGTTATTTGGGTTTGTGGTGGTGGGGTCCTCACATTGTATAGCAGTTTGTTATTATCAGTAATATGTACATTTGCTCTTTACTTTTTCTTGTTATATCGCTGTAATAAATGTGGTCATTATGTATATATAGCGGTAATGGACAGGGGCCAGATGTATATTTGGCGGTTATAGATGGGGGCTTTATTTATGTATGGTAGTAACAGCTAGGAGTATTATGTATATATGGTGATAATATATATTGTGGTAATAGATGGGGGTATTATGTATATGGTGGTAATAGATAGGGGTATTATGTATATGGTGGTAATAGATGGGGGTATTATGTATATGGTGGTAATAGATGGGGGTATTATTTGTGCTTGGTGGTAATAGATGGGGGTATTATGTATATGGTGGTAATAGATGGGGTATTATGTATATGGTGGTAATAGATGGGGGTATTATTTGTGCTTGGTGGTAATAGATGGTGTATTATGTATATGGTGGTAATAGATGGGGTATTATGTATATGGTGGTAATAGATGGGGTATTATGTATATGGTGGTAATAGATGGGGGTATTATTTATGCTTGGTGGTAATAGATGGGGTATTATGTATATGGTGGTAATAGATGGGGTATTATGTATATGGTGGTAATAGATGGGGTATTATGTATATGGTGGTAATAGATGGGGTATTATGTATATGGTGGTAATAGATGGGGTATTATTTATGCTTGGTGGTAATAGATGGGGTATTATGTATATGGTGGTAATAGATGGGGTATTATGTATATGGTGGTAATAGATGGGGTATTATGTATATGGTGGTAATAGATGGGGTATTATGTATATGGTGGTAATAGATGGGGTATTATTTATGCTTGGTGGTAATAGATGGGGTATTATGTATATGGTGGTAATAGATGGGGTATTATGTATATGGTGGTAATAGATGGGGTATTATGTATATGGTGGTAATAGATGGGGTATTATGTATATGGTGGTAATAGATGGGGTATTATTTATGCTTGGTGGTAATAGATGGGGTATTATGTATATGGTGGTAATAGATGGGGTATTATGTATATGGTGGTAATAGATGGGGTATTATGTATATGGTGGTAATAGATGGGGTATTATGTATATGGTGGTAATAGATGGGGTATTATTTATGCTTGGTGGTAATAGATGGGGTATTATGTATATGGTGGTAATAGATGGGGTATTATGTATATGGTGGTAATAGATGGGGGTATTATTTATGCTTGGTGGTAATAGATGGGGTATTATGTATATGGTGGTAATAGATGGGGTATTATGTATATGGTGGTAATAGATGGGGTATTATGTATATGGTGGTAATAGATGGGGTATTATGTATATGGTGGTAATAGATGGGGTATTATTTATGCTTGGTGGTAATTGATGGGGGTATTATGTATATGGTGGTAATAGATGGGGGTATTATGTATATGGTGGTAATAGATAGGGGTATTATGTATATGGTGGTAATAGATGGGGGTATTATGTATATGGTGGTAATAGATGGGGTATTATTTATATGGTGGTAATAGATGGGGGTATTATGTATATGGTGGTAATAGATGGGGTATTATGTATATGGTGGTAATAGATGGGGTATTATGTATATGGTGGTAATAGATGGGGGTATTATGTATATGGTGGTAATAGATGGGGGTATTATTTATGCTTTGTGGTAATAGATGGGGTATTATGTATATGGTGGTAATAGATGGGGGTATTATTTATGCTTGGTGGTAATAGATGGGGTATTATGTATATGGTGGTAATAGATGGGGTATTATGTATATGGTGGTAATAGATGGGGTATTATGTATATGGGGGTAATAGATGGGGGTATTATTTATGCTTGGTGGTAATAGATAGGGGTATTATGTATATGCTGGTAATAGATAGGGGTATTATGTATGAGGTGGTAATAGATAGGGGTATTATGTATGATGGTGGTAATAGATGGGGTATTATGTATATGGTGGTAATAGATGGGGGTATTATTTATGCTTTGTGGTATTGGACGGGGGACTTGTGGTGTGAAGTAGGTAATAGCTTTCTTTCATATAATGGGGTCCTAGACGAGCCCCCGCCATGAGTCAGGCTACCGCACAGCATTCAGGGGTGGTCTGTGCGGTAGAGTTATGGTTGATAATTGCCTTTCAGTGCGGCTTTATGAAATGTGTTGTGTTCCCGCCGCTCTCCTCGCACACATTAGCGCCGTTCTCCCAGGAGATTCCTCCTTATCCTGAGCTCAGCTGTCAGAAACAACAAGACAAATGGAAACTTCTTTTCCATTATTCTGAGCACATTTTTTCCGGTCGAGTTTGCGCTGCGCAGCCGCTGCCTTTGTTCACTGACGCAATTATTTTTGCCCCTTTCTACTCTATCTAACCCCCAAATTGTCTACTTCTGCCAGATCATGTGCCGGCGCCTAAGTGATGGGCGATTAGCGGCAGATGCTGTGTCCTCCTAGTGATCGCCGCCAGTAGGAAAGTACAGATACGGAGAACAATGTATTAATATTGTGTAAATACGGCATAAATGTGGAGGAGGCCGGCAGGAACTGCGTCAGATCTAGCGCCGTGGTGCACCAGGGTTTTGCACCCATGTTGTAGTGCATGCCAGGAATACATTCTGCAGGATTTAGGGGTTGAATAATTCTGCATTCAGCTGTGCTGTGCTTGCAGGAGATGGAAGATTTTTTAAATTAAGTGTTTTGACTTACAGACATTTTTCTGTTGATAAACGTCAAATAAAAAGATCTTAAAAATGAAACTGCAGCAGAGAGCGGGATCCACGTGAACCCTGCAGGATGCAGCAGAACCTCAGAATGAAACCTTGACTTCATACATTATAGTCTTTATTTTTCCTCTTGCTAAGAACCTGTGACCAGCGGGAAATCAGGAGAGATATCTATTTATTAAAAAGGACAGAAAATAACGCAGAGCTGAGTCATTTCCATGAAGCACTGAGGCAGAGTTTATGTGCAAAGGAGCAACGTAGAAGGAGAAATTCAATACATAATATCACTGTTGTGTACACATACAATATGTATAGTAAATGCCATATGCATGCTGTATAGTCTCACCATGTGTACTGTACATACAGTGCATTACTTTCCCTCTTGTATTATATTAAAGAGCTGCACTCACTATTACATACATTACATTACTTATCCTGTACTGATCCTGAGTTACATTCTGTATTATACTCCTGAGCTGCACTCACTATTCTGCTGGTGCAGTCACTGTGTACATACATTACTTATCCTGTACTGATCCTGAGTTACATCCTGTATTATACTCCAGAGCTGCACTCACTATTCTGCTGGTGCAGTCACTGTGTACAGACATTACATTACTTATCCTGTACTGATCCTGAGTTACATCCTATATTATACTCCAGAGCTGCACTCACTATTCTGCTGGTGCAGTCACGTGTACATACATTACTTATCCTGTACTGATCCTGAGTTACATCCTGTATTATACTTCAAAGCTGCACTCACTATTCTGCTGGTCAGTCACTGTGTACATACATTACTTATCCTGTACTGATCCTGAGTTACATCCTGTATTATACTCCAGAGCTGCACTCACTATTCTGCTGGTGCAGTCACTGTGTACACACATTACTTATCCTGTACTGATCCTGAGTTACATCCTGTATTATACTCCAGAGCTGCACTCACTATTCTGCTGGTGCAGTCACTGTATACATACATTACTTATCCTGTACTGATCCTGAGTTACATCCTGTATTATACTCCAGAGCTTCACTCACTATTCTGCGGGTGCAGTCACTGTGTACATACATTACTTATCCTGTACTGATCCTGAGTTACATCCTGTATTATACTCCAGAGCTGCACTCACTATTCTGCTGGTGCAGTCACTGTGTACATACATTCCTTATCCTGTACTGATCCTGAGTTACATCCTGTATTATACTCCAGAGCTGCACTCACTATTCTGCTGGTGGAGTCACTGTGTACATACATTACTTATCCTGTACTGATTCTGAGTTACATCCTGTATTATACTCCAGAGCTGCACTCGCTATTCTGCTGGTGGAGTCACTGTGTACATACATTATTTATCCTGTACTGATCCTGAGTTACATCCTGTATTATACTCCAGAGCTGCACTCACTATTCTGCTGGTGCAGTCACTGTGTACATACATTACTTATCCTGTACTGATAATGAGTTACATCCTGTATTATACTCCAGAGCTGCACTCACTATTCTGTTGGTGCAGTCACTGTGTACATACATTACTTATCCTGTACTGATCCTGAATTACATTCTGTATTATACTCCAGAGCTGCACTCACTATTCTGCTGGTGGAGTCACTGTGTACATACATAACTTATCCTGTACTAATCCAGAGTAATATCCTGTATTATACTTCAGAGCTGCACTCACTATTCTGCTGGTGCAGTCACTGTGTACATACATTCCTTTTCTGTACTGATCCTGAGTTACATCCTGTATTATACTTCAGAGCTGCACTCACTATTCTGCTGGTCAGTCACTGTGTACATACATTACTTATCCTGTACTGATCCTGAGTTACATCTTGTATTATACTACAGAGCTGCACTCACTATTCTGCTGGTGCAGTCACTGTATACATACATTACTTATCCTGTACTGATCCTGAGTAACATCCTGTATTATACTCCAGAGCTGCACTCACTATTCTGCTGGTACAGTCACTGTGTACATACATTACTTATCCTAAGTTACATTCTGTATTATACCCCAGAGCTGCACTCACTATTCTGCTGGTGCAGTCAATGTATACATGGGGCTTGTCTGGTTTTGAGGTGAACATGTAGTTAAAGGGCTCTAAGAACATTAGTAAACAGTATATACAATATAGTTACACATTCAGTGAGGTTTCCCTTTGTAATTTGTCTTTATTGGGGTCAGAACACCTTTTTTTTAATACAGAGCTACAAATCCCCTGGATGGACATGGTTACATGACAGTATTCACACAGCAGCCACCACTAGGGGGGACGAGGAGCTTTCTGAAGACTGCTTATCACACAGTATTCATTAACTTTCCGCTGTTAGTTGCTTGAGACGGCACCTAATGTTACCTGCCAGTGCAGGAGATTTGGTGCTGTGTAATAGTGTCATGTCATTCTTTAGCACACGTTGTCAGCTATGGAAAAGTAAAGGCCCCCAGGTCATGAACTGGTAAAATGTGTGATAACCCATGTGCAGGGTGTTGTGAGGTGACCCGGCCTCATCTGTGTGTATGCTCCCTGTATGGGGTGTGGTGAGGTGACCCGGCCTCATCTGTGTGTACACACCCTGCGCCGGGTGTCATGAGGTGACCCGGCCTCATCTGTGTGTACACACCCTGCGCAGGGTGTTGTGAGATGATCCGTACTCCTCTGAGTGTATATGCCCTGTATGGGGTGTCATGAGATGACCCATCCTCCTCTGAGTGTATACGCCCTGTATGGGGTGTCATGAGATGACCCGGCCTCATCTGTGTGTATACTCCCTGTGGGGTGTCTTGTGGTGACCCGGCCTCGTGTGTGTATACACTCTCCACGGGGTGTCATGAGGTGACCCTGCCTCATCTGTATGTATACACCCTGCGCGAGGTGTCATGAGGTGACCCGGCCTCGTGTGTGTATACACTCTCCACGGGGTGTCATGAGGTGACCCTGCCTCATCTGTATGTATACACCCTGCATGGGGTGTGGTGTGGTGACCCAGTCTAATCTGTGTGTATACACTCTCCGCGGGGTGTCATGAGGTGACCCTGCCTCATCTGTGTGTATACTCCCTGCATGAGTGTCATGAGGTGATCCTGCCTCATCTGTGTGTATACTCCCTGCATGGGGTGTGGTGTGGTGACCCAGTCTAATCTGTGTGTATACACTCTCCGCGGGGTGTCATGAGGTGACCCTGCCTCATCTGTGTGTACACTCCCTGCGCAGGGTGTCGTGAGGTGACCCGTCCTCCTCTGTGTATATACGCCCTGTGTGGGGTGTTATGAGGTGACCCTGCCTCATCCGTGTGTAAATGCCCGGCACGGGGTGTCATGAGGTGACCCGGCCTCGTGTGTGTATACCCTCTCCGCGGGGTGTCATGAGGTGACCCTGCCTGATCTGTGTGTATACACCCTGTGCGGGGTGTCTTGAGGTGACCCGGCCTCATCTGTGTGTATACGCCCTGTGGGGTGTCTTGTGGTGACCCGGCCTCGTGTGTGTATACACTCTCCGCGGGGTGTCATGAGGTGACCCTGCCTCATCTGTGTGTATACACCCTGCGCAGGGTGTCATGAGGTGACCCGGCCTCATCTGTGTGTATACTGTACACCCTGCGCAGGGTGTCATGAGGTGACCCAGCCTCATCTGTGTGTATACACCCTGCGCGGGGTGTCATGAGGTGACCCTGCCTCATCTGTGTGTATAAACCCTGCGCAGGGAGTCATGAAGTGACCCGGCCTCATCTGTGTGTATAATGTACACCCTGCGCGGGGTGTCATGAGGTGACCCGGCCTCATCTGTGTGTATACACCCTGCGCGGGGTGTTGTGAGGTGACCCGGCCTCCTCTGTGTGTATACACCCTGCACAGGGTGTTGTGAGGTGAAGCTGTGTCATCTGTGTGTATACACCCTGTGCGGGGTGTTGTGAGGTGACCCGGCCTCATCTGTGTGTATACACCCTGCGCGGGGTGTTGTGAGGTGACCCGGCCTCATCTGTGTGTATACACCCTGCGCGGGGTGTTGTGAGGTGACCCGGCCTCATCTGTGTGTATACACCCTGTGCGGGGTGTTGTGAGGTGACCCTGCCTCATCTGTGTGTATACACCCTGCGCGGGGTGTTGTGAGGTGACCCGGCCTCATCTGTGTGTATACACTCTGTGCGGGGTGTTGTGAGGTGACCCGGCCTCCTCTGTGTGTATACACCCTGTGCGGGGTGTCATGAGGTGACCCTGCCTCATCTGTGTGTATACACCCTGCACGGGGACTCATGAGGTGACCCGGCCTCATCTGTGTGTATACACCCTGCGCGGGGTGTTGTGAGGTGACCCAGCCTCATCTGTATGTCACTCCACGGGGTTTAGCTGGGCGTATGTCATCCTGAATAAGAGGAAGCAATAACACGCCTTCTCCTGGGCGTGGCGCTCTATGACCCCCGCCCTGGATACAGAATGAACACCCAGATGACGGCTGACAGGAGGCAAGAACATTACCTGTATGTATCGATCTCCTGTATGTCAGATGCTGGGTGACAACCACTAGTGGCAGCCCATACAGCTCACTCAGCTTTCCCCAGATCCTGAATGGCCAGCGAGTCTCACATACACTCACAATATATCACAATCTGGGGAAAGCTGAGTGCTTGCCTTTATGGACTCCCCACCACGAGTCCACGGACATTCCCCTTGTGGCCCAGCTGCCTGATTTTCTCATCTGTCGGTGTAACTGACAGGTTTGATTGGAAAGGTTTCCCATGCTGGACCCTAGAAAAGTTGGCCCAGCCATGATGGGCGTGATATTTATTGCCACCCAGAAACATGGCTGCACAGACAAGAGTTTAGTATCAAGGGCTTCTGGTTAATAGGGAGTAATATTTATTTATTTATTTTTATCTAAAGAGGGAATTTTCTTAAATAATGACTTTTGAAATTAGATTTTTTGCCATTTTCTGGTTACTGATCAGGGAGCGCGGCTGAGGAGCAAAATCATAGTTCTTAAAGGGGTTGTCCAGTTTTTCCATATTGATGACCCATCATCAAGATAGGTCATCACCAGTATCATATTGGCAGGCGTCCGACTCCTGGCGCCCCCGCCGATCAGACATGCGAGTGCTGCATTCTCTTCACTGTTCACACAGAGGTTTTTCAGCCAAAACCAGAAGTAGATCCGGCAGGAAGGAAGAGTATAAGTCCTTCTTCTATGTTTCCGATTCCTTTCAAATCCACTTTTGGTTTTCCAAAAAACCCTGTGTGAACCTGCCCTTTAAGTACATGCTGTTGACATGGCGGTGCGGTGAATGGGACGAAGCTGCTGCAATTACACTGCACCTCTGCTGCAATGCTGATGGTGAGCAGGTAGACAATGAAGAGAACGCAGAGCTCACACAAGTGCAGTGGCCGGGTTTGAGGTGGCCCCAGGACACTGTTAAAGTGTTTCTGCTCTCCGGAAGGTAAGGCATGGTGCACCCCAATGGGAGATAAGTCCAGAGAGTCAGGGTCTGCTGTAAACCAGGGGGCTTCTTTACTGGAGGGATTCAGGTGTAAAACAGTACAGGCGAGGCATTGGGCCGGCTTCTCCGGTGTCCTCTCTGGCAGAAGAAGGGTTTGATGTTGAGGAAAGGCTTGGGCTAGCTGTCCCTCTCTCTCAGAAGGGTGGTACCCTGGTCCCAGGCTGGTGATCCAGGGTCTGTGACAAAGTATCCCTGTCCTAGCATCTTCTTCTGGTCGCTCAGTAGTCTGGCAGAGTCCCCTCACAATTGGGGCTCGGACTGCTCTCCTTATATTTGGTTTTAGCTAGACTGGAATCTTCTAGTGGGAGGGATGGAGTGGAGAGGCTCAGCACAAACAGATACAATGTTACACTTTCCGTCTATCATAGACTTACATTAGAGCTTCAGTGATACTCAATAGTAATGACACAGCACTGCAGTTTTTCCAGACATAACATCAGAGCTAAACCAGACATTCACAAGGTCAGTCCGTCTGGTTTTGGTGGTAAACAACGTCTGGCTTTTTCCCTCCAAAACAGGCTCTTTATTAAACCCTATGGCAGCTGTGGAAAATTACCAGCCTCTCATTCAAAGTCCCAAAAGTCTCCCAGTATTCATTAACCCTTCGCCTCGCAAATGCAGTGCAAATGAACCGGATATCACAGCATACATATAAAATGCAGTTAAACAGTATTAAACAGTGCAAGTTCACACTTTCAAGTGAAAGTAAGAAGTTTATAACTTTGCTCGGAGGAAACAGGGGAAAATGTCCACAAATGTCCAGACTTCAGAGTGTCCCTCCTCCAGGGCACTACACAAGTGCCGCGGCCTCCTCATGCATCTGATCAGCTGGGATGTCAGGAGTCAGACCCTCAGCGATCAGATACTGTCCTGAGTATTACTTTGTCGCAAACCACTTTCCATTGTATGGAGCAGGTGCAATGACGGGAAACCGCGATCAAGCCGCCCCCAATCATTTAACCCCTCAGATGCCGCGTTCACCACTGATTGCGGAATCTGAGACACATTCAGGTGCTTAGGGGTTATTCCAGGGTTACAAAAATAAAATAAAAATATCATACTTACCTCATCCATTTTAGGAAAAATCGATTCATTACAACAAAGTGAAAGGAAATTCAGCTTTGTAGTGAATCCAATATTTCGTAAACTTCGGATCGACTCCGCTTCGTATCGCTCAACACCAGATAGGCAATCAATATTGGAAAACTGGACAAACCCTTAAAGACCATTGATGCCAAAATTACAGCAAAAATAAATCCTTCACTCATCAGTCATGTCTGAGATCTGTTTCTAGGAAAGCAGGGTGACAACCACCATGGCTGCTATTAAAGCGCTGAAAGTGCAACTCAATATATATACCCCAAGACTGAAAGACTGAGCAGAACCAACAAGGACAAGTGGTTTCGGATTCTGTCAATGACAGTCCGATGATCAAGAAAACGCGGTCATTAGGCGTCATTGATGTCATGCTCATTTGACCGTATATGGGATATAACCCAGGTGTCTTCTATGGCTGCACCGCTCCCTCCAGTCTCTTATAGAGGGGGCCTGATCACAAACATAGTAGTCATGGGCAGTGAATTAGAGGGGTCTCAGGGGAAGAGAGCGCCAGAGCCTGAAGAGACTCCACAAGCACTAATGAAGCATGAAGCTCTTGGTTTTCACCTCAAACCCTCTCTATGTCTTCTGAGCGAAGCACCGCGCGCAGTAAATCTCCATCCAGACATTACCCAGGGTCCAGGAGATGCCATCTTCTTGGCACCTTCTCCTCCCTTGTGGGACTCTTGGAGCTTTGGCACCTGCCTGTCCCGAGGAATAGATGTGTGAATGACTAAAATCTTAAAAATAAAAAAGTTTCGAGAGTGCGAGATCGTCTATTTTGAGACGTTTCCGAGGATTCCTGTTGCTAAGGAAACCACATTTTTCACAGAATGTCTTTGTAGCAGCTGCTTGCTTGGAACCTTTTGCTCCTAATATTACATCGCAACGATAAAGAAATAAATCATGGGAATAAAAGGTTTTTTGATGGGTCCGATGTGCTGGTCATAATGGCCCTTGAGGAAGGGTGACCCTGTTCTGCAGGAAGGGCGAGGGGTCACTTAAGTTGTAAATTAGGCTACTTTCATACTAACATATTTTGCGGATCCGTCATGGATCTACAAAAACACTTCTGTTACAATAATACAACCGCAGGCATCCGCCATGAATGGATCCGGTTGTATTATGTCTTCTATAGCCATGTCGGATCCGTCTTGAACACCATTGAAAGTCAATGGGAGATGGATCCGTTTTCTATTGTGCCACATAGTGTCAGAGAAAACGGATCCGTCCCCATTGACATTTAGAGGCCCCAATATTTATCAACCTCCCTCGTCATGACCCAGGGGCCGCACCGGATTGTACGGGCTGCTTCACTGTCCCAGGACAGCAGGCAAGAGCCTGTTCACATACAGTGGATTCTTCAGATATAATTCAGCTGGGGATTGGTGTTGGAGTTCATGCTAGGATTTCCTGCTTGGAGAGAGGTGAGAAGAGCTGCTTTATTCAGTGTCAGGACACGCAGTTTTCCACATGACTGCTATGGCACTACATACACCCTGTGCCCCACTGTCATAGAAAAGCAGGAAAACTCTGTTTCACGCTGGGAGTAGTCCATACCCATACCTGGGGCACCTGGACTGCATTAAGTAATCCAACCACAAGAGCAGGACGCTCTATTCGTTGGTCACGTGACTATAATTCTGATTATGTGACAACCCTGCAATGGTGATCACATGACACAAACCAGGACTCTATATTCCAGTCTGGCACTGACTATGGAGTCACATACATTGACCACCATCCTCAGTGACCCGTATAGATCCTTCCGCAAGCATCTGCCTCAATGTGACCAAAAATAGTAATTGTGGCCCCTCTAATAGAAACCTGCCGTAGACCACCAGGGACTCTACCATTAACTCCCCCAATCAGTGTATGGCGGTATTACTGGTGATAACCTATTTCAGTACTGAATGGCAGTATTGTATGCAAAATATACAGTATACATTGCTATGTGAGCACATTGTGGTAGTATTATTTATATACTGGAGTGTTGGGTGTCAGTTTAGACATTGTATGGCAGTATTATTTAGAGAATTAAAATGATGCTTTTGTTGCAGTATTGTGAAGAAAAATATGTCGGTTTTATGGGGCCACCATATGGTAATATGTAAATACTGCATGGAGGTATTATTTTAGACATTGCATGACAGTATAATTTGGGCCTTAAATGGCAGTACTGTACTTACTCCTTAGGATGACCGTCCCTTTAAGAATAGACAGCCATTCTAAACATGCATCGCACTTATAGAGGGTAAATTCCAGCCTAGATTCTGAGTAGAACCATGGAGTCTAGTGCCGCCTCCGGGATAATATATTAGACGTCTTTAGAGTAAGTCGCTTATTGATTGCCTCTGTGCTGGTAAATATGATTAAATGTCTGCACTTCGGGTGTCATGGGAGACGTAATTGGGTGAAGGTGTTAACAGGGAGAATGGCTCTCCGCGGCTTTAATGGATTGTGTGTTTGTGTTTCATTTACTCAAATGTTACAATCATTAGCAGTAAATTCAGAATCAAATATTTCTCGTTTCCTCCCGGTTTCCTTAAGAAATCAGAATCTTTTCAAAGGGTTTATTAAGAATCCAAATCCAGAATAAGCATTATATATATCTATCTATAGAGCATTATATGTACTGGCACTGCAGGGAGAGCTGTTATATATATATAGGCACTGCAGGGGGAGCATTATATGTACTGGCACTGCAGGGAGAACTGTTATACATATATACAGGCACTGCAGGGGGAGCATTATATGTACTGGCACTGCAGGGAGAACTGTTATATATATATACAGGCACTGCAGGGGGAGCATTATATGTACTGGCATTGCAGGGAGAACTGTTATATATATATACAGGCACTGCAGGGGGAGCATTATATGTACTGGCACTGCAGGGGGAACTGTTATACATATATACAGGCACTGCAGGGGGAGCATTATATGTACTGGCACTGCAGGGAGAGCTGTTATATATATACAGGCACTGCAGGGGGAGCATTATATGTACTGGCACTGCAGGGAGAGCTGTTATATATATACAGGCACTGCAGGGGGAGCATTATATGTACTGGCACTGCAGGGAGAGCTGTTATCTATATATACAGGCACTGCAGGGGGAGCATTATATGTACTGGCACTGCAGGGAGAGCTGTTATATATATACAGGCACTGCAGGGGGAGCATTATATGTACTGGCACTGCAGGGAGAGCAGTTATCTATATATACAGGCACTGCAGGGGGAGCATTATATGTACTGGCACTGCAGGGAGAGCTGTTATATATATATATATATATACAGGCACTGCAGGGGGAGCATTATATGTACTGGCACTGCAGGGAGAGCTGTTATATATATATACAGGCACTGCAGGGGGAGCATTATATGTACTGGCACTGCAGGGAGAGCTGTTATCTATATATACAGGCACTGCAGGGGGAGCATTATATGTACTGGCATTGCAGGGAGAGCTGTTATCTATATATACAGGCACTGCAGGGGGAGCATTATATGTACTGGCATTGCAGGGAGAACTGTTATATATATATACAGGCACTGCAGGGGGAGCATTATATGTACTGGCATTGCAGGGAGAACTGTTATATATATATACAGGCACTGCAGGGGGAGCATTATATATACTGGCATTGCAGGGAGAACTGTTATATATATACAGGCGCTGCAGGGGGAGCATTATATGTACTGGCACTGCAGGGAGAGCTGTTATATATATATACAGGCACTGCAGGGGAGCATTATATGTACTGGCACTGCAGGGAGAGCTGTTATATATATATACAGGCACTGCAGGGGAGCATTATATGTACTGGCATTGCAGGGAGGGGAGCATTATATGTACTGGCACTGCAGGGAGAGCTGTTATCTATATACAGGCACTGCAGGGGGAGCATTATATATACAGGCACTGCAGGGGGAGCATTATATGTACTGGCACTGCAGGGAGAGCTGTTATATATATATACAGGCACTGCAGGGGGAGCATTATATGTACTGGCACTGCAGGGAGAGCTGTTATATATATACAGGCACTGCAGGGGGAGCATTATATGTACTGGCACTGCAGGGAGAGCTGTTATATATATACAGGCACTGCAGGGAGAGTATTATATGTACTGGCATTGCAGGGAGAACTGTTATCTATATACAGGCACTGCAGGGGGAGCATTATATATACAGGCACTGCAGGGGGAGCATTATATGTACTGGCATTGCAGGGAGAACTGTTATCTATATACAGGCACTGCAGGGGGAGCATTATATGTACTGGCACTGCAGGGAGAACTGTTATATATATATACAGGCACTGCAGGGGGAGCATTATATGTACTGGCACTGCAGGGAGAACTGTTATATATATACAGGCACTGCAGGGGGGGCATTATATATACTGGCATTGCAGGGAGAACTGTTATATATATATACAGGCACTGCAGGGAGAGCATTATATGTACTGGCATTGCAGGGAGAACTGTTATATATATACAGGCACTGCAGGGGGAGCATTATATGTACTGGCATTGCAGGGAGAACTGTTATATATATATACAGGCACTGCAGGGGGAGCATTATATGTACTGGCACTGCAGGGAGAACTGTTATATATATACAGGCACTGCAGGGGGAGCATTATATATACTGGCACTGCAGGGAGAGCTGTTATATATATATACAGGCACTGCAGGGGGGGCATTATATATACTGGCATTGCAGGGAGAACTGTTATATATATATACAGGCACTGCAGGGAGAGCATTATATGTACTGGCATTGCAGGGAGAACTGTTATATATACAGGCACTGCAGGGGGGGCATTATATATACTGGCATTGCAGGGAGAACTGTTATATATATACAGGCACTGCAGGGGGAGCATTATAAGTACTGGCACTGCAGGGAGAACTGTTAAATATATACAGGCACTGCAGGGGGAGCATTATATGTACTGGCATTGCAGGGAGAACTGTTATATATATACGGGCACTGCAGGGGGAGCATTATATGTACTGGCATTGCAGGGAGAACTGTTATATATATACAGGCACTGCAGGGGGAGCATTATATGTACTGGCACTGCAGGGAGAGCTGTTATATATATATACAGGCACTGCAGGGAGAGCTGTTATATATATATACAGGCACTGCAGGGGGAGCATTATATGTACTGACATTGCAGGGAGAACTGTTATATATATACAGGCACTGCAGGGGGAGCATTATATATACTGGCACTGCAGGGAGAGCTGTTATATATATATACAGGCACTGCAGGGGGGGGCATTATATATACTGGCATTGCAGGGAGAACTGTTATATATATATACAGGCACTGCAGGGAGAGCATTATATGTACTGGCATTGCAGGGAGAACTGTTATATATATACAGGCACTGCAGGGGGAGCATTATATGTACTGGCACTGCAGGGAGAGCTGTTATAAATATATACAGGCACTGCAGGGAGAGCTGTTATATATATATACAGGCACTGCAGGGGGAGCATTATATGTACTGGCATTGCAGGGAGAACTGTTATCTATATACAGGCACTGCAGGGGGAGCATTATATGTACTGGCATTGCAGGGAGAACTGTTATATATATACAGGCACTGCAGGGGGAGCATTATATATACTGGCACTGCAGGGAGAGCTGTTATATATATATACAGGCACTGCAGGGGGGGGCATTATATATACTGGCATTGCAGGGAGAACTGTTATATATATATACAGGCACTGCAGGGAGAGCATTATATGTACTGGCATTGCAGGGAGAACTGTTATATATATACAGGCACTGCAGGGGGAGCATTATATGTACTGGCATTGCAGGGAGAGCTGTTATATATATATACAGGCACTGCAGGGGGAGCATTATATGTACTGGCATTGCAGGGAGAACTGTTATATATATACAGGCACTGCAGGGGGAGCATTATATGTACTGGCATTGCAGGGAGAACTGTTATATATATATACAGGCACTGCAGGGGGAGCATTATATGTACTGGCATTGCAGGGAGAACTGTTATATATATACAGGCACTGCAGGGGGAGCATTATATGTTCTGGCATTGCAGGGAGAACTGTTATATATATACAGGCACTGCAGGGGGAGCATTATATGTACTGGCATTGCAGGGAGAACTGTTATATATATACAGGCACTGCAGGGGGAGCATTATATATACTGGCACTGCAGGGAGAGCTGTTATCTATATACAGGCACTGCAGGGGGAGCATTATATGTACTGGCATTGCAGGGAGAACTGTTATCTATATACAGGCACTGCAGGGGGAGCATTATATGTACTGGCATTGCAGGGAGAACTGTTATATATATACAGGCACAGCACTGCAGGGGGAGCATTATATGTACTGGCATTGCAGGGAGAACTGTTATCTATATACAGGCACTGCAGGGGGAGCATTATATGTACTGGCATTGCAGGGAGAACTGTTATATATATACAGGCACTGCAGGGAGAGCATTATGTGTACTGGCATTGCAGGGAGAACTGTTATATATATACAGGCACTGCAGGGGGAGCATTATATGTACTGGCACTGCAGGGAGAACTGTTATATATATACAGGCACTGCAGGGGGAGCATTATATATACTGGCATTGCAGGGAGAACTGTTATCTATATACAGGCACTGCAGGGGGAGCATTATATGTACTGGCATTGCAGGGAGAACTGTTATCTATATACAGGCACTGCAGGGGAGCATTATATGTACTGGCATTGCAGGGAGAACTGTTATATATATACAGGCACTGCAGGGGAGCATTATATGTACTGGCATTGCAGGGAGAACTGTTATATATATACAGGCACTGCAGGGGAGCATTATATATACTGGCACTGCAGGGAGAACTGTTATATATATACAGGCACTGCAGGGGGAGCATTATATGTACTGGCATTGCAGGGCGAACTGTTATATATATACAGGCACTGCAGGGGGAGCATTATATATACTGGCACTGCAGGGAGAACTGTTATATATATACAGGCACTGCAGGGGAGCATTATATGTACTGGCATTGCAGGGAGAACTGTTATATATATACAGGCACTGCAGGGGAGCATTATATGTACTGGCATTGCAGGGAGAACTGTTATATATATACAGGCACTGCAGGGGGAGCATTATATGTACTGGCACTGCAGGGAGAGCTGTTATATATATACAGGCACTGCAGGGGGAGCATTATATGTACTGGCATTGCAGGGAGAACTGTTATATATATACAGGCACTGCAGGGGAGCATTATATGTACTGGCACTGCAGGGAGAACTGTTATATATATACAGGCACTGCAGGGGAGCATTATATGTACTGGCATTGCAGGGAGAACTGTTATATATATACAGGCACTGCAGGGGAGCATTATATGTACTGGCATTGCAGGGAGAACTGTTATATATATACAGGCACTGCAGGGGAGCATTATATATACTGGCATTGCAGGGAGAACTGTTATATATATACAGGCACTGCAGGGGAGCATTATATGTACTGGCATTGCAGGGAGAACTGTTATATATATACAGGCACTGCAGGGGGAGCATTATATATACTGGCATTGCGGGGAGAACTGTTATATATATACAGGCACTGCAGGAGGAGCATTATATGTACTGGCATTGCGGGGAGAACTGTTATATATATACAGGCACTGCAGGGGGAGCATTATATATACAGGCACTGCAGGGGGAGCATTATATGTACTGGCATTGCGGGGAGAACTTTTATATATATACAGGCACTGCAGGGGGAGCATTATATATACAGGCACTGCAGGGGGAGCATTATATGTACTGGCACTGCAGGGGGAGCATTATATGTACTGGCATTGCGGGGAGAACTGTTATATATATACAGGCACTGCAGGGGGAGCATTATATGTACTGGCATTGCAGGGAGAACTGTTATATATATACAGGCACTGCAGTGGGAGCATTATATGTACTGGCATTGCAGGGAGAACTGTTATATATATACAGGCACTGCAGGGGGGGCATTATATATACAGGCACTGCAGGGGGAGCATTATATGTACTGGCACTGCAGGGGGAACTGTTATATATATACAGGCACTGCAGGGGGAGCATTATATGTACTGGCATTGCAGGGAGAACTGTTATATATATACAGGCACTGCAGGGGAGCATTATATGTACTGGCATTGCAGGGAGAACTGTTATCTATATACAGGCACTGCAGGGGGAGCATTATATGTACTGGCATTGCAGGAGAACTGTTATCTATATACAGGCACTGCAGGGGAGCATTATATGTACTGGCATTGCAGGGAGAACTGTTATATATATACAGGCACTGCAGGGGGAGCATTATATGTACTGGCATTGCAGGGAGAACTGTTATATATATACAGGCACTGCAGGGGGAGCATTATATATACTGGCACTGCAGGGAGAACTGTTATATATATACAGGCACTGCAGGGGGAGCATTATATGTACTGGCATTGCGGGGAGAACTGTTATATATATACAGGCACTGCAGGGGGAGCATTATATGTACTGGCACTGCAGGGAGAACTGTTATATATATACAGGCACTGCAGGGGAGCATTATATGTACTGGCATTGCAGGGAGAACTGTTATATATATACAGGCACTGCAGGGGAGCATTATATGTACTGGCATTGCAGGGAGAACTGTTATATATATACAGGCACTGCAGGGGAGCATTATATGTACTGGCACTGCATGGAGAACTGTTATATATATACAGGCACTGCAGGGGAGCATTATATGTACTGGCATTGCAGGGAGAACTGTTATATATATACAGGCACTGCAGGGGAGCATTATATGTACTGGCACTGCAGGGAGAACTGTTATATATATACAGGCACTGCAGGGGAGCATTATATGTACTGGCACTGCAGGGAGAGCTGTTATATATATACAGGCACTGCAGGGGAGCATTATATGTACTGGCATTGCAGGGAGAACTGTTATATATATACAGGCACTGCAGGGGGAGCATTATATATACTGGCACTGCAGGGAGAACTGTTATATATATACAGGCACTGCAGGGGGAGCATTATATGTACTGGCATTGCAGGGAGAACTGTTATATATATACAGGCACTGCAGGGGGAGCATTATATGTACTGGCACTGCAGGGAGAGCTGTTATATATATACAGGCACTGCAGGGGAGCATTATATATACTGGCACTGCAGGGAGAACTGTTATATATATACAGGCACTGCAGGGGAGCATTATATGTACTGGCACTGCAGGGAGAGCTGTTATATATATACAGGCACTGCAGGGGAGCATTATATGTACTGGCATTGCAGGGAGAACTGTTATATATATACAGGCACTGCAGGGGAGCATTATATATACTGGCACTGCAGGGAGAACTGTTATATATATACAGGCACTGCAGGGGAGCATTATATGTACTGGCATTGCAGGGAGAACTGTTATATATATACAGGCACTGCAGGGGAGCATTATATATACTGGCACTGCAGGGAGAACTGTTATATATATACAGGCACTGCAGGGGGAGCATTATATGTACTGGCATTGCGGGGAGAACTGTTATATATATACAGGCACTGCAGGGGGAGCATTATATGTACTGGCATTGCAGGGAGAACTGCTATCTATATACAGGCACTGCAGGGGGAGCATTATATATACTGGCACTGCAGGGAGAACTGTTATCTATATACAGACACTGCAGGGGGAGCATTATATGTACTGGCATTGCAGGGAGAACTGTTATATATATATACAGGCACTGCAGGGGGAGCATTATATGTACTGGCACTGCAGGGGGAGCATTATATGTACTGGCATTGCAGGGAGAACTGTTTTATATATATACAGGCACTGCAGGGGGAGCATTATATGTACTGGCACTGCAGGGGGAGCATTATATGTACTGGCATTGCGGGGAGAACTGTTATATATATACGGGCACTGCAGGGGGAGCATTATATGTACTGGCATTGCAGGGAGAACTGTTATATATATACAGGCACTGCAGGGGGGGCATTATATATACAGGCACTGCAGGGGGAGCATTATATGTACTGGCACTACAGCAGTAACAATACATATATACCGGCATTGCGGGGGGAGCATTATATATACTGGCACTGCAGGGGGAGCATTATATGTACTGGCACTGCAGGGGGAACTGTTATATATATACAGGCACTGCAGGGGGAGCATTATATGTACTGGCATTGCAGGGAGAACTGCTATCTATATACAGGCACTGCAGGGGGAGCATTATATGTACTGGCATTGCAGGGAGAACTGCTATCTATATACAGGCACTGCAGGGGGAGCATTATATATACTGGCACTGCAGGGAGAACTGTTATATATATACAGGCACTGCAGGGGGAGCATTATATGTACTGGCATTGCAGGGAGAACTGTTATATATATATACAGGCACTGCAGGGGGAGCATTATATGTACTGGCACTGCAGGGGGAGCATTATATGTACTGGCATTGCAGGGAGAACTGTTTTATATATATACAGGCACTGCAGGGGGAGCATTATACATACAGGCACTGGAGGGGGAGCATTATATATATATATATATCTTGTTACAATATATTCTGGAACTGCAGAGGGGGTGCAGAGATTCACAATCAGAAGGTGTGATGATATGGTTAATGTAGGGACATCCTGACCTGAGGACACCTCCATATACCATAGCAGGGTACATAGGAGGGGGTCAACTATCTCAGATTCCTTGGTAACCTTAATATTGTTTGATTTAATTACCATTCAAGGAAAGACACAAGAGAAATCCTGAAATCAAATAAAAGTATCACATTCCACACAACAGTCTAGAGCTATGAAATGAGAGAGAACGATCAGGCAACAAAATCACATTACAGCCTCTTATATAGAAAGTCATCAGTCCTACACAGAACCCCAGGAGCCGCGGAGAAGATGACCCCAACAATATAGAAACCCCACTCATCATATTACCATTGATCAGTGGAAAATAAAGAAAGATTCTTTGAATATCCAGAACTGCATAATCGAGAGAAGTGAAGGAAAAACCAACAAAAGAAGAGATATTACACTAAAATCAATAAGAGCCCCGGGAGGATCTATTTATATGAAAAGGAAACAAGTGATACATTATACAAAGCGCTGGAATCAACTGGAGACGTCTACAAGATCCCACTATAATAATAGCCGATATTGGGGAGAAAACCTGAGCACAGCTGATGAGGTCTAAGAACTTCACCACATCAGTATAAGTATATAAGATGATGCATTATAGTAGTTATAGTCATATATATAGGAGCAGTATTATAGTAGTTATATTCTTGTATATAGGAGCAGTATTATAGTAGTTATAGTCATATATATAGGAGCAGTATTATAGTAGTTATATTCTTGTACATAGGACGCAGTATTTTAGTAGTTATATTCTTGTACATAGGAGCAGTATTATAGTAGTTATATTCTTGTACATAGGAGCAGTATTATAGTAGTTATATTCTTGTACATAGGAGCAGTATTATAGTAGTTATATTCTTGTACATAGGAGCAGTATTATAGTAGTTATATTCTTGTACATAGCAGCAGTAGTATAGTAGTTATATTCCTGTACATAGGAGGCAGTATTATAGTAGTTATATTCTTGTACATAGGAGCAGTATTATAGTAGTTATATTCTTGTACATAGGAGCAGTATTATAGTAGTTATATTCTTGTACATAGCAGCAGTATTATAGTAGTTATATTCTTGTACATAGGAGCAGTATTATAGTAGTTATATTCTTGTACATAGGAGCAGTATTATAGTAGTTATATTCTTGTACATAGGAGCAGTATTATAGTAGTTATATTCTTGTAAATAGGAGCAGTATTATAGTAGTTATATTCTTGTACATAGGACGCAGTATTTTAGTAGTTATATTCTTGTACATAGGAGCAGTATTATAGTAGTTATATTCTTGTACATAGGAGCAGTATTATAGTAGTTATATTCTTGTACATAGGAGCAGTATTATAGTAGTTATATTCTTGTACATAGGAGCAGTATTATAGTAGTTATATTCCTGTACATAGGAGCAGTATTATAGTAGTTATATTCTTGTACATAGGAGCAGTATTATAGTAGTTATATTCTTGTACATAGGAGCAGTATTATAGTAGTTATATTCCTGTACATAGGAGCAGTATTATAGTAGTTATATTCTTGTACATAGGAGCAGTATTATAGTAGTTATATTCTTGTACATAGCAGCAGTAGTATAGTAGTTATATTCCTGTACATAGGAGGCAGTATTATAGTAGTTATATTCTTGTACATAGGAGCAGTATTATAGTAGTTATATTCTTGTACATAGGAGCAGTATTATAGTAGTTATATTCTTGTACATAGCAGCAGTATTATAGTAGTTATATTCTTGTACATAGGAGCAGTATTATAGTAGTTATATTCTTGTACATAGGAGCAGTATTATAGTAGTTATATTCTTGTACATAGGAGCAGTATTATAGTAGTTATATTCTTGTAAATAGGAGCAGTATTATAGTAGTTATATTCTTGTATATAGGAGGCAGTATTATAGTAGTTATATTCTTGTACATAGGAGCAGTATTATAGTAGTTATATTCTTGTACATAGGAGCAGTATTATAGTAGTTATATTCTTGTACATAGTAGGCAGTATTATAGTAGTTATATTCTTGTACATAGAAGCAGTATTATAGTAGTTATATTCTTGTACTTAGGGGCAGTATTATAGTAGTTATATTCTTGTACATAGGGGCAGTATTATAGTAGTTATATTCTTGAACATAGGAGCAGTATTATAGTAGTTATATTTGTGTACATAGGAGGCAGTATTATAGTAGTTATATTCTTGTACATAGGAGCAGTATTATAGTAGTTATATTCTTGTACATAGGAGCAGTATTATAGTAGTTATTTTCCTGTACATAGGAGCAGTATTATAGTAGTTATATTCCTGTACATAGGGGGCAGTATTATAGTAGTTATAGTCATATATATAGGAGCAGTATTATAGTAGTTATATTCCTGTACATAGGAGCAGTATTATAGTAGTTATATTCCTGTACATAGGAGCAGTATTATAGTAGTTATATTCCTGTACATAGGAGCAGTATTATAGTAGTTATATTCTTGTACATAGGAGCAGTATTATAGTAGTTATATTCCTGTACATAGGAGGCAGTATTATAGTAGTTATATTCTTGTACATAGGAGCAGTATTATAGTAGTTATATTCTTGTACATAGGAGCAGTATTATAGTAGTTATATTCTTGTACATAGGAGCAGTATTATAGTAGTTATATTCTTGTACATAGGAGGCAGTATTATAGTAGTTATATTCCTGTACATAGGAGGCAGTATTATAGTAGTTATATTCTTGTACATAGGACACAGTATTATAGTAGTTATATTCTTGTACATAGGAGGCAGTATTATAGTAGTTATATTCTTGTACATAGGAGCAGTATTATAGTAGTTATATTCTTGTACATAGGAGCAGTATTATAGTAGTTATATTCTTGTACATAGGAGGCAGTATTATAGTAGTTATATTCTTGTACATAGGAGCAGTATTATAGTAGTTATATTCTTGTACATAGGAGGCAGTATTATAGTAGTTATATTCTTGTACATAGGAGCAGTATTATAGTAGTTATATTCTTGTACATAGGAGGCAGTATTATAGTAGTTATATTCTTGTACATAGGAGGCAATTTTTATTGGTATAAAACAAACATAAATACAGAAATACTTTTTTCATCATAATAAATCAGACTTTTTCATCATTCAGTATAAATTATACATGTTCATCAGAAAATAAAATGCATATTAACTGTAACTTAAAAGTACATTTTAGCTAAAGCAGAAAAAGAAGAAAAGTAAAATAAAATAAGAAAACAAACACAGTTACATCGTACACTTGAACTGTCAGTCTAGATGGACATTCCTCCATAGTTTTATATTTTCCCTTTTTTCCTGACCTCTAATGACCGGATCCACCTGAGTTCTGACATGATGAGGGTTATAGCTGTGGTATGATGGAATGGCTCGTTATGGATGGACACTCGGGTTCTGGTTTGCCAGTGGTAATATTTGATGACGGTGATTATCAAATACATGGTCCCCCGGTCGATGTTATTCACATGAGATGTGACACCATAAAGGATTTCTGGGTATTTTAGGGACTGTAATGACGGGATTTTTAGCTTGGCGGATATGTCATGCCAGATTTTCAGCCCACCCCAGCACTCTGATATAAAATGGAGCATAGTCTCCTCCTGCTGACAACCTAAGGGACACATGCGATCTGACACACTGAGGAATTTTAGATTCCCCTGACAAAGAGTTTTCCCTGCAATGAGAGCCAGCCAATATCACAGAACTTAGGGGGCAGCCTTGGTCCATTCAGAAGCCTCAGACTATCCTGTAAGGTTGAGGTTGGACAGTCTGGAAGTGCTAGCTGTAAACAGTAGAAGGTCCTACATACTCTGGAGTATAGATCTTTCCTGGTTTTACTCTCAATGAAAGACTTGTCTATACTCCATTTCTTCAGACATCTTACACCATAGTCCAGGTACTGGGGGAGGAAGTCACGAGTCAATCGGCCCCTCTTGAGACTGCCGCCTCGCATCCAAGATTCTGCAAAGGCAATATCCAATCCCTGATACTATTCACCCACAGGAGCTGTTGTTTGAGTCCAGGTCACCAAAATTAACTTTAAGAAACATGGAGTCAAAGAAAACCCTTGGATTTAACATATCCAGCCCACCCTCTCTCCTCTGTAGGTAGGTGATCCCTCTTTTTACTGGGTTCAACCTGTTCCCCCATAACAGCTGGAAGAACAGGCTAAAGAGCCTAGCCGAGAAAGATTCTGGCAAAGGAAAGACGACAGAGATGTACAAGAAGACAGGGACCAGGTAAGTCTTCAGCATAGTAACCCTTTCTCTATAGGTCAGCCTCCAGTTCTTCCATCGCTGAACCTTTGCATTTCCGGCTTCCAACTTTTCCTCCCAATTTAGTTTGGCATTATCTTCCCTACCAAATTTAACCCCAAGGATTTTAATATGGGTGGAGGCTTTCGCAATTGTGGCAGATCAAAATCAGGGTCAGTATCCGATGTCCAGAAAGCTTGACTCTTCTCAAGGTTGACCAGAGACCCTGAGGCCTCCGAGTAGCTTCTGATGGCTGCCGACAACATCTCCACCTCACGAGGCTCAGATATCACCACAGTCACATCATCCGCGTAGGCAACAACACTCAGGGGCAGGCAATGGGGGACCGGCACCCCCTGAAAATCACACTCCTGCAGTGACCTCAGGAACGGGTCCAAGGCAAACACATACAGCAGTGGACTCAGCGGGCAACCCTGTCTCACCCCTGCCTCAACCCTGAACGTGTCACCCTGCCAACCATTGATTAGAGGAAAGCTCTCAGCCTCTCTATACAAAGTTTTCAGCCAATCTACAAATTGTCCCGGAATGCCGTACTTTGACAAAGTGGCCCATAGATACTCGTGATCCACTCTGTCAAGGCTTTAGCCTGGTCCAGACCTACAACATATCTCCCACACCTCAGAGCTTTACATCTCTCAAACATCTCCCTTATGGAGAGGACTGCTCCAGAGATGTTCCGCCCTTTTACTGCGCCGAACTGACAGCCTGCCAACAGTGCCCGGGGCAAACAGACTAACCTAGAGAACAGGATTTTTGACAGAATCTTCCTGTCGACATTCAAGAGGGCAATCGGCCTCCAGTTCTTGATGTCACTAGGCTCTTTCCCTTTAGACAGCAGAATTAACGAGGACACCCTCATGGACGGAGGCATCAGGTGATTTTCTAGACAATTTTTGTACACGTCCACGAGGATTGGAGCTAAGAGGTCTCTGAACTTCTTATAAAATTCTGCAGTAATACCGTCTGGACCTGGTGCCTTCTTCAGATGTAATTTATCAATCGCCTCTTTTATCTCCTCCACCGTTATTTCTGCTGTTAAAGGAGAAAAGTCCAAATCTCTAGTATCAGGCCCTGGAGTTGCCTCCAAAAATTGGGTCACTTTTTCCTTATCCAAAGCCTTCCTCTGAAACAAGTCAGCATAGTAGCATCTCACCACTCCCAGGATACCCTCCCGAGATTCTTGTAAAACACCCTGGGAGTCAGTGAGACCTGTGATCAGTTTTTAGCTACGCGCTCCCGGCAGTTCTCAAAGGGATCAGGAGCCCCTAAGGACCCATAATCCCGTTCAGCTACCAGGGAGGTGTACCTGCTGTACTGATACTGCCTTATCTCAGATTTCAGCCGGTCAATCCTTTGTTGGTCATCCCCACCCATCGAATAGAGTGACTCCAATTCTTTGCGCAGTCTCAGATACTGGCCATACTTACTCTTTCCCTTCTTAACTGACAGTCTCTGTAAGAGGGACCTGATCTCCTCCTTGACATCCTCCCACCAGTCAGCCATGTTCTCATAGAAATCCACTCTGTCAAGTTGGTTCTGAAAGAAAGAGTGAATGTATTCCTGGACAGAGCTATCATCTAAAAGACTAGCGTTCAGTTTCCATAGCCCTCTACCAAGATCTGGATGCTTAGTGGCACCCAAACAAAAGTACAAGGCCAAATGGTCAGAATAAGGGACTGTCTTTTCCCTTCTTTCACTGATGGCTTCAGTAGGACTCACCAGAGCCAGATCTATCCTACTACTGCGTCCTGCACAGGTGTAAGTGAACTTTGGACGCCTACCACCCTGTACAAAAACATCAGACAGGCCGGCATGCAGAATAATGTTGTTTAGGACCTTACAGTCCCTAGTAAGAGGTCTACCACTAGGCCTGTCACTGGTTGTAGTGGTGGCATTAAAGTCTCCAGCCATGATAATAGGAATAGATGTGAATAAGTATGGCTTAACATCATTAAAAGCTGAGTCCTTTCGCTCACTGTCTGTGGCCCATAGACGTTAATAAGCCGGAGTCTTCTACCTCGGATGGTAATCTCTAGCAGCAGGCACCTTCCCATCGAGATCTCCGTTAGTCTATGTACAATTACATCATGGGTGTTAAACAAGATAGAGACCCCGGCATAAGGCTCCACAGACATCGACCAAAAGGACGGGCCAGACTGCCACTCTCGCTCTGCCTCTCGTATGAGACCTGAGGTGTTTAAGCGTGTCTCTTGCAAGAAAAACACATCGGCCTTGAGGTATCTCAGGTGTTCGTAGACGGCATGTCTGGTCCTTCTAGCTCTAATGCTATTCACATTGCTGGTGACCACTTTAAGATGGAAGTCTGCCATCAGGAGAAGAAGAAGAATGACAACCCCCATCATCATAAATCAGAGTCAGAGTTTTCCTGCTGACTACCAGTTTCCATATTCCATACAGACTGTGACTCGGCATGAAGAGGTCTCCTTTTTGTGGGAGGATCCCCTCCTGGGTCGTCATCACATTCCGCCATCATACGCTTCAGCTCTCTCTCTATTTCTGCCTCTCCATCTGACTCGGAGAGCACACCGTATCTGTTGGTCGTTACAGTTCCATCAGCCTGCCTGTCCACTCTCATTTTAGTGGGTTTTTGGACGGTGGTCCATTCACCCTCAGGCCTGCGGCTGGACTTATCTTTTTCCGTTTTTAAGGATTTTATTTTCCCCAGTGGTGGGTGCTGGGGCAGGGGAGGAGACAGACACTGGATGCTCTACAGGCTGCTCCACAACCTCCATGTCCCCCTCGGTGTTACCTGCCTGCGGGTGGTCCGGCACAGTATCACTCATGTGTGGGGTCTCTGGCACTGTGTACAATGACCCTGACAATAGCGCCTCCTCCTCCTGCTCCTCATCTGGGACATCTGCCCCTTCCACCAAGTCCTCATCAGGGAGATCTCTACAGATGTTATGCCATGCTTCAGGGCAGTCTCTATGGGGGTGACCGATGTTACCGCACAGGTTACACCTTATGTTCTGGCAGGTGGCGCTCACATGGCCGATGTCCCCGCACAGGCTGCACTTCATCATGGTGCAGACACTTGCCACGTGACCCGATTTCCCACACTTGAAGCATAGCCTGGGCTGACCAGCATAGAAACAAACCCCTTTCTCCCGGCCAATGAAGAAGGAATTGGGAAGGTGATGGGTGATGTTCTGGTGCTGGTGTAATGTAACCAGGACCCTCCACCCCCGGTCCAGATTCCATCCTCATCCCTGGTCTTGGTCAGGTTTGACTTGAGGTCGCAATGCCTCCTGAGCCAGATAATAATATCCTGAGGGGGGACAGACTCGTTCCAGAAAATGATGGTGACATTTACAGTGTCAGGCTTTGAGATGGGAATGAAGCTGAACTTGTTCCACCCCTCAATATCTCTAACCCGGGTGTAGAGAGCCCAGAACCGGTCCAGATCAGACATGAGCTTGAAGCTTATATCATAGCCCTGTCTGTCTGGGAGGTTTATTACTGCCAGGATGTTGGCTGGCAGGAAACCCATCTGGGTGCACAACATGTCTCTGACCACACACCTTCTGTCAGGGAGATCTTCTTTTGCCCCTTTATGTCTAAACCTGACAACGTTCCTTCTCTTGAAGGCCTGGCCTGTGTATCTGGCGTTAGAGGGAAATGATGGAGAACCCCGACTCCAAGCATTCCCAGATGTCTGACCAGTACCAGTGTCCTGCGGGGGTGACGTGTGGGCTGCTGACCGCCCGTACTGTGGGGCTCTGCTGCCTGTGGTGTAACTAAGGGGGAACTCCTCAGCCTGAGACTGCACTGCCCCCTCCCCACCATCAATACCAGGGTTCTCTATGTTCCCAGCAGCCATAGAGGACTCCTCAGCTGGGACATTATCACCCACAGAGACATCAACGACATCAGACATGGCAGCCATAGATGACTCCTCAGCTGGGACATTATCACCCACAGAGACATCAGACATCTCAGCAGCCATAGAGGACTCCTCAGCTGGGACATTATCACCCACAGAGACATCAGACATCTCAGCAGCATTACAGTCCTCAGTATTAACCCCCTGCACCCACAGTCCTGAGCGTCCTGCTCAGACACACCCTGAGGTGCTGCTACAGTGTTACCTGCAGGTGTCAGTCCACAGTCCTCCTGCAGTGCACTGCCTCCTGGGACTTGTGGTGTCTGCACTGCCACTTCATTGCTGTCATCAGGTAAGAGTCCACAGTTTTCATTTTGTGCAGTACTTACTGCTGGGACTTGTAGTACCTCACCGGGGGCTGATGCAGGACTTGGCTCTTGTTTCTTAGATGTACTTTTCTTGTACAACTCTCTCTCCTCAAAGGGAAGAGTTGCTGGCTGTAATATGGGTCTTACATGGGACTGCAGGGTTTCAGACCTAGATGTTGATTTGGTCCCAGAGTTTTGTCCTTCTCAAACCTCTGCTGGTTCCTGTATGTCTCTCCCACTGGTCCCATTTTCTCCAAGACAGAGTCGATCTCCTGCGCATTGTCAGCGAGTTCCTTGGCCAGTGAGTCCAGCTTCTTGTCCAGTAAGGCCTGCTTCCCTGGGTTTGCAGCCTTCAGTTTGTATGTGCAGTTTATCTGTTTTTGCAGGTACAGCTTATGTTTCCTCAGCGTCTCCATTCTCCTCACCAGTGCTGGGATCTGCTCAGCCAGGTGGAGCTCAGGTGGCTGCTCTGGAGGCCTCTGATTGCTGCTGGGGAGTTTTGCAGGCTGTTTGTTTGCAGTACAGGTTTCTGTCTGTCCTGGCACATGAATCTGCATTTTTGGTGCAGAGCCTTGTGGTCCCTGGAGTTTTGCGGCTGCTGTCACTGCTCTTGGGTCACAATCTCCTGGTGGGCGACTGGATCCCGGCTGTGTAGCAGAGACGGTACTGGTAGCACCTTGAGGTCTTCCTCCATTACTGCCTTTGATCTCCTTCACAGCTTGCATGCCCCCAGACCTTCTGCGCTCAGAACCTATCACCACACGCTGCTGCAGATTCTCCTGGATGGTTTGCTTTTCCAGAGATGTCCTCCTCTGCCTCCCTGGGGTGGAGGTGGATTGTCCACCTGAGGCCGGCAATGGAGATTGTCTCACCTCCTGCACACTCTGCACGGTTCTTACTTCTGGACTCTCCAACACTTTGGTCTTGCACACAGGTGACCCTTCATTCACACTGGCAGGTGGTTTCACCGGACACTTACTTTTCCTTCTTCTTCTCTTACACTGGAACTGTTACTGCTGACATACTTTCTGTCCATAGAAACTTTGGGATTTACATCCCCTGACGGAGTTGTCTGGGTGCTTCCCAGATTTGGCCTAGAAGCCTGGGCCTTGCTTGGGAGCTTCCCCAGGGGGTGGCCACTCCCTGGACTTTCTCCAGACATCCAAAGCCTCAGGAGAGCTCCTGACACACAACCTCTCAGCAAGGAGGCAGTATTATAGTAGTTATATTCTTGTACATAGGAGCAGTATTATAGTAGTTATATTCTTGTACATAGGAGCAGTATTATAGTAGTTATATTCTTGTACATAGGAGCAGTATTATAGTAGTTATATTCTTGTACATAGGAGCAGTATTATAGTAGTTATATTCTTGTACATAGGAGCAGTATTATAGTAGTTATATTCTTGTACATAGGAGCAGTATTATAGTAGTTATATTCTTGTACATAGGAGCAGTATTATAGTAGTTATATTCTTGTACATAGGAGCAGTATTATAGTAGTTATATTCTTGTACATAGGAGCAGTATTATAGTAGTTATATTCTTGTACATAGGAGCAGTATTATAGTAGTTATATTCTTGTACATAGGAAGCAGTATTATAGTAGTTATATTCTTGTACATAGGAGCAGTATTATAGTAGTTATATTCTTGTACATAGGAGCAGTATTATAGTAGTTATATTCTTGTACATAGGAGCAGTATTATAGTAGTTATATTCTTGTACATAGGAGGCAGTATTATAGTAGTTATATTCTTGTACATAGGAGGCAGTATTATAGTAGTTATATTCTTGTACATAGGAGCAGTATTATAGTAGTTATATTCTTGTACATAGGAGCAGTATTATAGTAGTTATATTCTTGTACATAGGAGCAGTATTATAGTAGTTATATTCTTGTACATAGGAGGCAGTATTATAGTAGTTATATTCTTGTACATAGGAGCAGTATTATAGTAGTTATATTCTTGTACATAGGAGCAGTATTATAGTAGTTATATTCTTGTACATAGGAGCAGTATTATAGTAGTTATATTCTTGTACATAGGAGCAGTATTATAGTAGTTATATTCTTGTACATAGGAGCAGTATTATAGTAGTTATATTCTTGTACATAGGAGGCAGTATTATAGTAGTTATATTCTTGTACATAGGAGCAGTATTATAGTAGTTATATTCTTGTACATAGGAGCAGTATTATAGTAGTTATATTCTTGTACATAGGAGGCAGTATTATAGTAGTTATATTCTTGTACATAGGAGGCAGTATTATAGTAGTTATATTCTTGTACATAGGAGCAGTATTATAGTAGTTATATTCTTGTACATAGGAGCAGTATTATAGTAGTTATATTCTTGTACATAGGAGCAGTATTATAGTAGTTATATTCTTGTACATAGGAGCAGTATTATAGTAGTTATATTCTTGTACATAGGAGGCAGTATTATAGTAGTTATATTCTTGTACATAGGAGCAGTATTATAGTAGTTATATTCTTGTACATAGGAGCAGTATTATAGTAGTTATATTCTTGTACATAGGAGCAGTATTATAGTAGTTATATTCTTGTACATAGGAGCAGTATTATAGTAGTTATATTCTTGTACATAGGAGCAGTATTATAGTAGTTATATTCTTGTACATAGGAGGCAATTTTTATTGGTATAAAACAAACATAAATACAGAAATACTTTTTTCATCATAATAAATCAGACTTTTTCATCATTCAGTATAAATTATACATGTTCATCAGAAAATAAAATGCATATTAACTGTAACTTAAAAGTACATTTTAGCTAAAGCAGAAAAAGAAGAAAAGTAAAATAAAATAAGAAAACAAACACAGTTACATCGTACACTTGAACGGTCAGTCTAGATGGACATTCCTCCATAGTTTTATATTTTCCCCTTTTTCCTGACCTCTAATGACCGGATCCACCTGAGTTCTGACATGATGAGGGTTATAGCTGTGGTATGATGGAATGGCTCGTTATGGATGGACACTCGGGTTCTGGTTTGCCAGTGGTAATATTTGATGACGGTGATTATCAAATACATGGTCCCCCGGTCGATGTTATTCACATGAGATGTGACACCATAAAGGATTTCTGGGTATTTTAGGGACTGTAATGACGGGATTTTTAGCTTGGCGGATATGTCATGCCAGATTTTCAGCCCACCCCAGCACTCTGATATAAAATGGAGCATAGTCTCCTCCTGCTGACAACCTAAGGGACACATGCGATCTGACACACTGAGGAATTTTAGATTCCCCTGACAAAGAGTTTTCCCTGCAATGAGAGCCAGCCAATATCACAGAACTTAGGGGGCAGCCTTGGTCCATTCAGAAGCCTCAGACTATCCTGTAAGGTTGAGGTTGGACAGTCTGGAAGTGCTAGCTGTAAACAGTAGAAGGTCCTACATACTCTGGAGTATAGATCTTTCCTGGTTTTACTCTCAATGAAAGACTTGTCTATACTCCATTTCTTCAGACATCTTACACCATAGTCCAGGTACTGGGGAGGAAGTCACGAGTCAATCGGCCCCTCTTGAGACTGCCGCCTCGCATCCAAGGTTCTGCAAAGGCAATATCCAATCCCTGATACTATTCACCCACAGGGAGCTGTTGTTTGAGTCCAGGTCACCAAAATTAACTTTAAGAAACATGGAGTCAAAGAAAACCCTTGGATTTAACATATCCAGCCCACCCTCTCTCCTCTGTAGGTAGGTGATCCCTCTTTTACTGGGTTCAACCTGTTCCCCCATAACAGCTGGAAGAACAGGCTAAAGAGCCTAGCCGAGAAAGATTCTGGCAAAGGAAAGACGACAGAGATGTACAAGAAGACAGGGACCAGGTAAGTCTTCAGCATAGTAACCCTTTCTCTATAGGTCAGCCTCCAGTTCTTCCATCGCTGAACCTTTGCATTTCCGGCTTCCAACTTTTCCTCCCAATTTAGTTTGGCATTATCTTCCCTACCAAATTTAACCCCAAGGATTTTAATATGGGTGGAGGCTTTCGCAACTGTGGCAGATCAAAATCAGGGTCAGTATCCGATGTCCAGAAAGCTTGACTCTTCTCAAGGTTGACCAGAGACCCTGAGGCCTCCGAGTAACTTCTGATGGCTGCCGACAACATCTCCACCTCACGAGGCTCAGATATCACCACAGTCACATCATCCGCGTAGGCAACAACACTCAGGGGCAGGCAATGGGGGACCGGCACCCCTGAAAATCACACTCCTGCAGTGACCTCAGGAACGGGTCCAAGGCAAACACATACAGCAGTGGACTCAGCGGGCAACCCTGTCTCACCCCTGCCTCAACCCTGAATGTGTCACCCTGCCAACCATTGATTAGAGGAAAGCTCTCAGCCTCTCTATACAAAGTTTTCAGCCAATCTACAAATTGTCCCGAATACCGTACTTTGACAAAGTGGCCCATAGATACTCGTGATCCACTCTGTCAAAGGCTTTAGCCTGGTCCAGACCTACAACATATCTCCCACACCTCAGAGCTTTACATCTCTCAAACATCTCCCTTATCGAGAGGACTGCTCCAGAGATGTTCCGCCCTTTACTGTGCCGAACTGACAGCCTGCCAACAGTGCCCGGGACAAACAGACTAACCTAGAGAACAGAATTTTTGACAGAATCTTCCTGTCGACATTCAAGAGGGCAATCGGCCTCCAGTTCTTGATGTCACTAGGCTCTTTCCCTTTAGACAGCAGAATTAACGAGGACACCCTCATGGACGGAGGCATCAGGTGATTTTCTAGACAATTTTTGTACACGTCCACGAGGATTGGAGCTAAGAGGTCTCTGAACTTCTTATAAAATTCTGCAGTAATACCGTCTGGACCTGGTGCCTTCTTCAGATGTAATTTATCAATCGCCTCTTTTATCTCCTCCACCGTTATTTCTGCTGTTAAAGGAGAAAAGTCCAAATCTCTAGTATCAGGCCCTGGAGTTGCCTCCAAAAATTGGGTCACTTTTTCCTTATCCAAAGCCTTCCTCTGAAACAAGTCAGCATAGTAGCATCTCACCACCCCCAGGATACCCTCCCGAGATTCTTGTAAAACACCCTGGGAGTCAGTGAGACCTGTGATCAGTTTTTAGCTACGCGCTCCCGGCAGTTCTCAAAGGGATCAGGAGCCCCTAAGGACCCATAATCCCGTTCAGCTACCAGGGAGGTGTACCTGCTGTACTGATACTGCCTTATCTCAGATTTCAGCCGGTCAATCCTTTGTTGGTCATCCCCACCCATCGAATAGAGTGACTCCAATTCTTTGCGCAGTCTCAGATACTGGCCATACTTACTCTTTCCCTTCTTAACTGACAGTCTCTGTAAGAGGGACCTGATCTCCTCCTTGACATCCTCCCACCAGTCAGCCATGTTCTCATAGAAATCCACTCTGTCAAGTTGGTTCTGAAAGAAAGAGTGAATGTATTCCTGGACAGAGCTATCATCTAAAAGACTAGCGTTCAGTTTCCATAGCCCTCTACCAAGATCTGGATGCTTAGTGGCACCCAAACAAAAGTACAAGGCCAAATGGTCAGAATAAGGGACTGTCTTTTCCCTTCTTTCACTGATGGCTTCAGTAGGACTCACCAGAGCCAGATCTATCCTACTACTGCGTCCTGCACAGGTGTAAGTGAACTTTGGACGCCTACCACCCTGTACAAAAACATCAGACAGGCCGGCATGCAGAATAATGTTGTTTAGGACCTTACAGTCCCTAGTAAGAGGTCTACCACTAGGCCTGTCACTGGTTGTAGTGGTGGCATTAAAGTCTCCAGCCATGATAATAGGAATAGATGTGAATAAGTATGGCTTAACATCATTAAAAAGCTGAGTCCTTTCGCTCACTGTCTGTGGCCCATAGACGTTAATAAGCCGGAGTCTTCTACCTCGGATGGTAATCTCTAGCAGCAGGCACCTTCCCATCGAGATCTCCGTTAGTCTATGTACAATTACATCATGGGTGTTAAACAAGATAGAGACCCCGGCATAAGGCTCCACAGACATCGACCAAAAGGACGGGCCAGACTGCCACTCTCGCTCTGCCTCTCGTATGAGACCTGAGGTGTTTAAGCGTGTCTCTTGCAAGAAAAACACATCGGCCTTGAGGTATCTCAGGTGTTCGTAGACGGCATGTCTGGTCCTTCTAGCTCTAATGCTATTCACATTGCTGGTGACCACTTTAAGATGGAAGTCTGCCATCAGGAGAAGAAGAAGGAATGACAACCCCCATCATCATAAATCAGAGTCAGAGTTTTCCTGCTGACTACCAGTTTCCATATCCCATACAGACTGTGACTCGGCATGAAGAGGTCTCCTTTTTGTGGGAGGATCCCCTCCTGGGTCGTCATCACATTCCGCCATCATACGCTTCAGCTCTCTCTCTATTTCTGCCTCTCCATCTGACTCGGAGAGCACACCGTATCTGTTGGTCGTTACAGTTCCATCAGCCTGCCTGTCCACTCTCATTTTAGTGGGTTTTTGGACGGTGGTCCATTCACCCTCAGGCCTGCGGCTGGACTTATCTTTTTCCGTTTTTAAGGATTTTATTTTCCCCAGTGGTGGGTGCTGGGGCAGGGGAGGAGACAGACACTGGATGCTCTACAGGCTGCTCCACAACCTCCATGTCCCCCTCGGTGTTACCTGCCTGCGGGTGGTCCGGCACAGTATCACTCATGTGTGGGGTCTCTGGCACTGTGTACAATGACCCTGACAATAGCGCCTCCTCCTCCTGCTCCTCATCTGGGACATCTGCCCCTTCCACCAAGTCCTCATCAGGGAGATCTCTACAGATGTTATGCCATGCTTCAGGGCAGTCTCTATGGGGGTGACCGATGTTACCGCACAGGTTACACCTTATGTTCTGGCAGGTGGCGCTCACATGGCCGATGTCCCGCACAGGCTGCACTTCATCATGGTGCAGACACTTGCCACGTGACCCGATTTCCCACACTTGAAGCATAGCCTGGGCTGACCAGCATAGAAACAAACCCCTTTCTCCCGGCCAATGAAGAAGGAATTGGGAAGGTGATGGGTGATGTTCTGGTGCTGGTGTAATGTAACCAGGACCCTCCACCCCCGGTCCAGATTCCATCCTCATCCCTGGTCTTGGTCAGGTTTGACTTGAGGTCGCAATGCCTCCTGAGCCAGATAATAATATCCTGAGGGGGACGGACTCGTTCCAGAAAATGATGGTGACATTTACAGTGTCAGGCTTAGAGATGGGAATGAAGCTGAACTTGTTCCACCCTCAGTATCTCTAACCCGGGTGTAGAGAGCCCAGAACCGGTCCAGATCAGACATGAGCTTGAAGCTTATATCATAGCCCTGTCTGTCTGGGAGGTTTATTACTGCCAGGATGTTGGCTGGCAGGAAACCCATCTGGGTGCACAACATGTCTCTGACCACACACCTTCTGTCAGGGAGATCTTCTTTTGCCCTTTATGTCTAAACCTGACAACGTTCCTTCTCTTGAAGGCCTGGCCTGTGTATCTGGCGTTAGAGGGAAATGATGGAGAACCCCGACTCCAAGCATTCCCAGATGTCTGACCAGTACCAGTGTCCTGCGGGGGGTGACGTGTGGGCTGCTGACCGCCCGTACTGTGGGGCTCTGCTGCCTGTGGTGTAACTAAAGGGGGGAACTCCTCAGCCTGAGACTGCACTGCCCCCTCCCCACCATCAATACCAGGGTTCTCTATGTTCCCAGCAGCCATAGAGGACTCCTCAGCTGGGACATTATCACCCACAGAGACATCAACGACATCAGACATGGCAGCCATAGATGACTCCTCAGCTGGGACATTATCACACACAGAAATATCAGCGACATCAGACATCTCAGCAGCCATAGAGGACTCCTCAGCTGGGACATTATCACCCACAGAGACATCAGCGACATCAGACATGGCAGCAGCATTACAGCCCTCAGTATTAACCCCCTGCACACCACAGTCCTGAGCGTCCTGCTCAGACACACCCTGAGGTGCTGCTACAGTGTTACCTGCAGGTGTCAGTCCACAGTCCTCCTGCAGTGCACTGCCTCCTGGGACTTGTGGTGTCTGCACTGCCACTTCATTGCTGTCATCAGGTAAGAGTCCACAGTTTTCATTTTGTGCAGTACTTACTGCTGGGACTTGTAGTACCTCACCGGGGGCTGATGCAGGACTTGGCTCTTGTTTCTTAGATGTACTTTTCTTGTACAACTCTCTCTCCTCAAAGGGAAGAGTTGCTGGCTGTAATATGGGTCTTACATGGGACTGCAGGGTTTCAGACCTAGATGTTGATTTGGTCCCAGAGTTTTGTCCTTCTCAAACCTCTGCTGGTTCCTGTATGTCTCTCCCACTGGTCCCATTTTCTCCAAGACAGAGTCGATCTCCTGCGCATTGTCAGCGAGTTCCTTGGCCAGTGAGTCCAGCTTCTTGTCCAGTAAGGCCTGCTTCCCTGGGTTTGCAGCCTTCAGTTTGTATGTGCAGTTTATCTGTTTTTGCAGGTACAGCTTATGTTTCCTCAGCGTCTCCATTCTCCTCACCAGTGCTGGGATCTGCTCAGCCAGGTGGAGCTCAGGTGGCTGCTCTGGAGGCCTCTGATTGCTGCTGGGGAGTTTTGCAGGCTGTTTGTTTGCAGTACAGGTTTCTGTCTGTCCTGGCACATGAATCTGCATTTTTGGCGCAGAGCCTTGTGGTCCCTGGAGTTTTGCGGCTGCTGTCACTGCTCTTGGGTCACAATCTCCTGGTGGGCGACTGGATCCCGGCTGTGTAGCAGAGACGGTACTGGTAGCACCTTGAGGTCTTCCTCCATTACTGCCTTTGATCTCCTTCACAGCTTGCATGCCCCCAGACCTTCTGCGCTCAGAACCTATCACCACACGCTGCTGCAGATTCTCCTGGATGGTTTGCTTTTCCAGAGATGTCCTCCTCTGCCTCCCTGGGGTGGAGGTGGATTGTCCACCTGAGGCCGGCAATGGAGATTGTCTCACCTCCTGCACACTCTGCACGGTTCTTACTTCTGGACTCTCCAACACTTTGGTCTTGCACACAGGTGACCCTTCATTCACACTGGCAGGTGGTTTCACCGGACACTTACTTTTTCCTTCTTCTTCTCTTACACTGGAACTGTTACTGCTGACATACTTTCTGTCCATAGAAACTTTGGGATTTACATCCCCTGACGGAGTTGTCTGGGTGCTTCCCAGATTTGGCCTAGAAGCCTGGGCCTTGCTTGGGGAGCTTCCCCCCAGGGGGTGGCCACTCCCTGGACTTTCTCCAGACATCCAAAGCCTCAGGAGAGCTCCTGACACACAACCTCTCAGCAAGGAGGCAGTATTATAGTAGTTATATTCTTGTACATAGGACACAGTATTATAGTAGTTATATTCTTGTACAAAGGAGGCAGTATTATAGTAGTTATATTCTTGTACATAGGAGCAGTATTATAGTAGTTATATTCTTGTACATAGGAGGCAGTATTATAGTAGTTATATTCTTATACATAATAGCAGTATTATAGCAGTTATAATCTTGTACATAAGTGGCAGTATAACAGTAGTTATATTGTACAGAGGGGCAGTATTATAGTAGTTATATTTTTGTACATAGGAGCAGTATTATAGTAGTTATATTTGTGTACATAGGAGGCAGTATTATAGTAGTTATATTCTTGTACATATGAGGCAGTATTACAGTAGTTATATTATTATGCATAGGAGTAGTATTATAGTAGTTATATTCTTGTACATAGGAGCAGTATTATAGTAGTTATATTCTTGTACATAGTAGCAGTATTATAGTAGTCATATTCTTGTACATAGGAGCAGTATTATAGTAGTTATATTCTTGTACATAGGAGCAGTATTATAGTAGTTATATTCTTGTACATAGGAGGCAGTATTATAGAAGTTATATTCTTGTACATAGGAGCAGTATTATAGTAGTTATATTCTTGTTCATAGGAGCAGTATTATAGTAGTTATACCCTTGTGCATAGGAGCAGTATTATAGTAGTTATATTCTTGCACATATGAGGCAGTATTATAGTAGTTATATTCTTGTATATAGGAGCAGTATTATAGTAGTTATATTCTTGTACATATGAGGCAGTATTATAGTAGTTATATTCTTGTACATAGGAGGCAGTATTATAGTAGTTATATTATTATGCATAGGAGCAGTATTATAGTAGTTATATTCTTGTACATAGGAGCAGTATTATAGTAGTTATATTCTTGTAAATAGGAGCAGTATTATAGTAGTTATATTCTTGTACATAGGAGCAGTATTATAGTAGTTATATTCTTGTACATAGGAGGCAGTATTATAGTAGTTATATTCTTGTACATAGGAGCAGTAATATAGTAGTTATATTGTTGTACATAGGAGCAGTATTATAGTAGTTATATTATTATACATAGGAGCAGTATTATAGTAGTTATATTCTTGTACATAGTAGCAGTATTATAGTAGTTATATTCTTATACATAGGAGCAGTATTATAGAAGTTATATTCTTATATATAAGAGCAGTATTATAGAAGTTATATTCTTGCTTTAGGAGGCAGTTTTTTTTTAAATAGTTGCATCCTCTGGTTGACTGTGTACATTGTTTTGGATAAATGTAATCTCTTTTTATTGTAAAAAAAATATGTGAACCCTTGGAAATATTAGTTCTTGAAACTTATTGTAAAGTATTTGCAGCTATTTTCAGCTCGGAGGGTTTTAGTTCTCTTGCTCTCTTTGTGTGGTTCACAGTCACAGGTTACTGCTTTTGTTCTGGACACATGTATTTGTAGCTGAATAGATGTTTCCCTTGATATAATTTGCAGTTTCTGGGATTGTTCCTCATTTATAAATGTTGGATTCTGGTTTTGTTTTAGCTAAACCTATATCTATATCAGGATGTGATAGTTCATCAACACAGATACATCTTTGGTCATTATTTTCAGACCTCGTTCTTATACTTTTTGCTGTATCTCCTCACTTCTTAGCCTCTGTGCTCCACATCTTTGTCATGTATGTTTTGTGGCGTAGGTCACGTCTTCATAAACATTTACAGAGAAGGAAGGAGAAACGTAAACCTCCGATGTGTTTGTGACATCATTGCAGGTTTGTTTTGTGAGTAAAAAATAAGAGACTATTTCTGAATATCCTGTTATTTTTAAGTAATTGCTTGAGATCAATCCTAGGGTAGTTTTCATAACAAATGTGCAAACTGAGCAGCACAGAAAAAGCCACAGGCTCTTTCCGCTATGTAATTTACGCTACTACCTTTCACAAGATCAGCACACTGCTCCCCTGAAATCCTCTGTGCTGCTGGGACCCTGCTCCTCCCACTTTGTAACTCTCACCCTGTGACCTCCACAAGATCAGCACACTGCTCCCCTGAAATCCTCTGTGCTGCTGGGACCCTGCTCCTTCCACTATGTAACTCTCATCCTGTGACCTCCACAGGATCAGCGCGCTTCTCTCCTGAAATCCTCTGTGCTGCTGGGACTCTGCTCCTTCCACTATGTAACTCTCACCCTGTGACCTCCATGAGATCAGCACACTCCTCTCCTGAAATCCTCTGTGCTGCTGGGAGGCCCCTGCTCCTTCCACTATGTAACTCTCATCCTGTGACCTCCACAGGATCAGCGCACTCCTCTCCTGAAATCCTCTGTGCTGCTGGGAGGCCCCTGCTCCTTCCACTATGTAACTCTCATCCTGTGACCTCCACAGGATCAGCGCACTCCTCTCCTGAAATCCTCTGTGCTGCTGTATTAGTGCGTTTCAGGGGTGTTACCCCTTCCTCAAATGAGACAGTGATGGAATGAAGATTTTGCTTCATTTCATCCTCTTCATTTCCACATCTAATTTTTTTTCTTCTGTTAAGAATTGTCTTCTCCAATTAGAGACTGAGATAGCGTTGACTCCAGCCATTACCATGGAGTGGGTTATACGTGCAATATTCCAAAACATAAGGTGAACGCCCACGTTATAGAATTAGATCGGTTCGAATCAATATGTTTTTGAGTTCTGAAGAAACCTAGAGGACCCAGGAAGAACCACACAAACCTCAATCCTAGGACCCGGGCACTGCAGGACCCCAGGACTAGCTATGGACCCACCATGCTGCCATGGGGGTAGCTATAGGGGGTGCAGAGGTAGCAGTCGCTACCGGGCCCAGGAGCCTGAGGGGGCCCAAAGACCGTTGTGCCGCATAAGAAGACACACAAAGCACTGAGGGAAGAGGGGCCCAAGCTGAACTCTTGCTCCAGAGCCCATGAGCCGTTAGCTACGCCCCTGCATGCTGCCCATTGTTCCCTACAGTCTGGGAATATACATTGTATCAGTTTGCTAAGAGGCGAGAAGAAGCCACTTTATTCTCATAGACAAAGAATTTCTCGATATTGGGCAAATTCTAGATACTGGCAAGAGTTTATAAAGGCATCTATGAAAAATGTCTCGATACCTGACAGCTGGAAATGTAGAGTCGGCTGCGCCCACAAGGAGCAGATCCCCTGAGCGATCAGTCACATAGACTGCAAATCCTATCGGCGAGACTGCTAATAGTGATGTGTGTACCTGACTACCAGGGTCTCGGTATACTGATCAGCCCTTCACATAAGCAATATATGGAAGGTTGTCAGTAAGCCAAGTCCTAGCGAAAGCAGAGGTAGTGACTGAAGGTGGCTGCCCGAGATTAGTAGTTTCCTAGTAGCAGCACCACTCTTGTCTATGGCGTTGTCTGGTGCTGCAGCTCAAAACTGCTCTTTCCACTATGTATCTCTCAGCCTGTGACCTCCACAGGATCAGCACACTCCTCTCCTGAAATCCTCTGTGCTGCTGGGAGGACCCTGCTCCTTCCACTATGTAACTCCGAGCCTGTGACCTCCACAGGATCAGCGCACTCCTCTCCTGAAATCCTCTGTGCTGCTGGGACCCTGCTCCTTCCACTATGTAACTCTCAGCCTGTGACCTCCACAGGATCAGCGCACTCCTCTCCTGAAATCCTCTGTGCTGCTGGGACCCTGCTCCTTCCACTATGTAACTCTCAGCCTGTGACCTCCACAGGATCAGCGCACTCCTCTCCTGAAATCCTCTGTGCAGCTGGGACCCTGCTCCTTCCACTATGTAACTCTCAGCCTGTGACCTCCACAGGATCAGCGCACTCCTCTCCTGAAATCCTCTGTGCAGCTGGGGATGCTGCACCTTCTAACATTTATTGTGATATCTTTGATCCTCGATTTCCTCTTCGGGCTCCAGTGCTTGGTCAGATATAATCTACCTGTTTTCACACTGCGGATTGCATTGCACCACTGAGAATTGATATCCCCCCTAGTGGTTGCTCAGGGCAGCAAACATGTTCCTATTAGGTGTGAAGGAATCATGAAAGAGCTGCCGTAGAGACGTGCCGGATGGCAACTGCTTCCTGTGAATTGGCCGATGCTTCCCGTCCGTTCTGCTGCAGGTTCACTTTAAGGACAGTAATCGGCGCACAGTCTGCGCTCTTTCTCTATAGGATATGTTTTCAGGTTATCTTAAGCCACCATTTATCTATTACTTAACATCTGCTGACGCGTTTCAGTAACAGCTTCTGACATTTAAAATAACATCTGAACAAATCACAATTTTTTGACCTTTCGATAGTTTTTGAAGTGTTAATATCTTCTGTCCACAGAGAAATTAGTGGAGTCTCTACTAAATAAATGTAATCTAATTGCCGTCCCGCCGAGGCCGCCAGCTTGGTAATTGCAGTTGAAGCGCGCACATCACTACAGCTTAACCGGAAATGTCAGAAAAGAGCAGCTCCGCCGTACAAACAGGAAGTATCATCCGCAGACTCTTCCTTCTGACACCAGTCCAATGAGGGACATTCCTTCAGTGAAGTGGTGAAGGTTGTCAGAATAATAAACTGGTTTCAGGGGCATCGTCTGAATGAGATAAGCGCGTTTCGGATAAAAGCCGCCAAGAATTTGAACAGCATTTGGTGTCTCGGTCAGTGGGGTGCACCTGGCCTAGGTGAGCTGCTGCCAAGGGGGAAAGGGGCTCTAAGCTTCGGAGGAAGGGGGGTGACACCATTTTCTACCGCAGTGGGTGACACCAGACGCTGTTTATATACGATTCCGAAAATAATATGCTCAGTGTCTAAAAAGGATAGACGCAAATACTGGTGTTCATTAAAAGCAAGCAGAGATACCGTAAATTGTAACAAATTGACAAAAAGTTAGCAATTTATCTTGAATAATTTAAAGCTTTATTTCTCAACTTTTTGGTAAATTTAATGGTTTTAAACTTGGAGTTTGCTATAAGACAGTCCTGGAAATATACATTTATCACACAGAAAGTACAAGGGTTGAGGTCATTGCCTCAGATTCCACCTTGGTCTCAGTCATTAGACAAAAGTCACTGAAGCGTCTTTATTCCTTCTCCTTTCTTGTATCATTAATTTCCTCCGTTAATTGTGTCCATTGAAATCCTTGCAGCTGGTGACTCTGATAGCAGCGTCTGGCAGACCCCATGGGAGACGAGGACGGGCAAGAAGGAAACTTCTGACAGTTTTTATTATAAAATCTTTCATGTTCTTCTTCTCGGTTACAAAGTCATTGGCGACAGATAAGGCGAAAAACAAGTCGAGTTAATTACAAAACGTGAAAGGAAAACTTGTAGAAGAACATGAGATGCGTGAGGGGCATAACATGAAATAAGGACTTCATGAGCTGAGACGTACTGAGAGCAGGATTCTGTATTAGTGCGTTTCGGGGGCGTTACCCCTTCCTCAAATAAGACAGTGAGGGAATGAAGATTTTGCTTCATTTCATCCTCTTCATTTCCACATCTAATTTTTTTTCTTCTGTTCAGAATTGTCTTCTCCAATTACAGACTGAGATCGCGTTGACTCCAGCAATTACCACGGAGTGGGTTATACGTGCATTATTCCGAAACATAAGGTGAACGCCCACGTTATAGAATTAGATCGGTTCAAATCAATATGTTTTTGAGTTCTGAAGAAACCTAGAAGACCCAGGGGGAACCACACAAACCTCAAACCCAGGACCCCAGGACTAGCTATGGACCCACCATGCTGCCCATTGTTCCCTACAGTCTGGGAATATACATTGTATCAGTTTGCTAAGAGGCGAGAAGAAGCCACTTTATTCTCATAGACAAAGAATTTCTCGATATTGGGCGAATTCTAGTCACTGGCAAGAGTTTATAAAGGCATCTATAAAAAATGTCTCGATACCTGACAGCTGGAAATGTAGAGTCGGCAGCGCCCACAAGGAGCAGATCCCCTGAACGATCAGTCACATAGACTGCAAATCCTATCGGCGAGACTGCTAATGTGTGTACCTGACTACCAGGGTCTCGGTATACTGATCAGCCCTTCACATAAGCAATATAAGGAAGGTTGTCAGTAAGCCAAGTCCTAGCGAAAGCAGAGGTAGTGACTGAAGGTGGCTGCCCGAGATTAGTAGTTTCCTAGTAGCAGCACCACTCTTGTCTATGGCTTTGTCTGGTGCTGCAGCTCAACCCCATTTAAGTGAACGCCAGGCACAGTCTATAATCCAGGATATAACTGAGGATCAGTACAGGATAAGAAATGGATGTACACAGTGACTGCACCAGCAGAATAGTGAGTGCAGCTCTGGAGTATAATACAGGATGTAACTCAGGATCAGTACAGGATAAGTAATGTATGTACACAGTGACTGCACCAGCAGAATAGTGAGCGCAGCTGTGGAGTATAATACAGGATGTAACTCAGGATCAGTACAGGATAAGTAATGTATGTACACAGTGACTGCACCAGCAGAATAGTGAGTGCAGCTCTGGAGTATAATACAGGATGTAACTCAGGATCAGTACAGTATAAGTAATGTATGTACACAGTGACTCCACCAGCAGAATAGTGAGTGCAGCTCTGGAGTATAATACAGGATGTAACTGAGGATCAGTACAGGATAAGTAATGTATGTACATAGTGACTGCACCAGCAGAATAGTGAGTGCAGCTCTGGAGGATAATACAGGATGTAACTCAGGATCAGTACAGGATAAGTAATGTATGCACACAGTGACTGCACCAGCAGAATAGTGAGTGCAGCTCTGGAGTATAATACAGGATGTAACTCAGGATCAGTACAGGATAAGAAATGGATGTACACAGTGACTGCACCAGCAGAATAGTGAGTGCAGCTCTACAGTATAATACAGGGATGTAACTCAGGATCAGTCACTCAGGATCAGTACAGGATAAGTAATGTATGTACATAGTGACTGCACCAGCAGAATAGTGAGTGCAGCTCTGGAGGATAATACAGGATGTAACTCAGGATCAGTACAGGATAAGTAATGTATGCACAGTGACTGCACCAGCAGAATAGTGAGTGCAGCTCTGGAGTATAATACAGGATGTAACTCAGGATCAGTACAGGATAAGTAATGTATGTACACAGTGACTGCACCAGCAGAATAGTGAGTGCAGCTCTGGAGTATAATACAGGATGTAACTCAGGATCAGTACAGGATAAGAAATGGATGTACACAGTGACTGCACCAGCAGAATAGTGAGTGCAGCTCTGCAGTATAATACAGGATGTAACTCAGGATCAGTACAGGGTAAGTAATGTATGTACACAGTGACTGCCCCAGCAGAATAGTGAGTGCAGCTCTGGAGTATAATACAGGATATAACTCAGGATCAGTACAGGATAAGTAATGTATGTACACAGTGACTGCACCAGCAGAATAGTGAGTGCAGCTCTGGAGTATAATACATGATGTAACTCAGGATCATTACAGGATAAGAACTGTATGTACACAGTGACTGCACCAGCAGAATAGTGAGTGCAGCTCTGGAGTATAATACATGATGTAACTCAGGATCAGTACAGGATAAGTAATGTATATACACAGTGACTGCACCAGCAGAATAGTGAGTGCAGCTCTGGAGTATAATACAGGATGTAACTCAGGATCAGTACAGGATCAGTAATGTATGTACACAGTGACTGCACCAGCAGAATAGTGAGTGCAGCTCTGTAGTATAATACAGGATGTAACTCAGGATCAGTACAGGATAAGTAATGCATGTACACAGTGACTGCACCAGCAGAATAGTGAGTGCAGCTCTGGAGTATAATACAGGATGTAACTCAGGATCAGTACAGGATAAGTAATGTATGTACACAGTGACTGCACCAGCAGAATAGTGAGTGCAGCTCTGGAATGTAATACAGGATGTATCTCAGGATCAGTACAGGATAAGTAATGCATGTACACAGTGACTGCACCAGCAGAATAGTGAGTGCAGCTCTGAAGTATGATGCAGGATATAATATTGTTTGAATACAATGAGTATTCCTCTTGTAAATTAATGCTAGAGCTGCTCAGATATCTTTTCTATAACATTGACCAAAGATCGCTGTGCAGCTATTGAACTGATCGATGTAACCGTGCCCTTGATCTGCACACTATCTACTACTGTTTGATTTGCTATTATTTTTGTCCTGTTGGGGGTTGTAGTTGTATCTCTTGCACGTCGTGCTTTCAGTACAATGGCTGCACAGCGATCTCTGGTCGTGCGATGGTTGTTGCAGCGATTATCTCTGTGCAGCTTTAGAATAAATTATAGAAAAGCTGCAGAACTGAAGAAACATCGACTTGTTTCTGGATTTACTTTTCTACCTTGTGTCTGATTCTGGACTCGAGTATTTTTACTGCAGCTCTTCGACCTTCCTGTGAATCTGCAGGACTGACCTGAGACATGTTTTTATTTTTTTTATCAAATTCCCGCAGATAATGGCGTTTCTCGCGCCGGGTTCAGCTATTGACTTAGGAGAACAATTAGGACATTATGCTGCCGTCAGCTCCACGCGCTTCATTATCGCAAGCAAATTAGACGCTTCAAATCTGGAATCTAAATCCGGTGAAGAATGCAGAACATTGTTAGTTACGTGAGCACGATCCTCTAAATACGGAGACGCAAAGTGGGAGATATAAAAATGAGAACGCCACCTCTGAGCATTCGTCCCAATGTAACATATCACTTCTCCATTCACATCCAAAGCCCAATTCAGGGGCAGCTTCGTGTTCCCAAAGTGAGGGCTCAGGTGACAGTACCGACTATTAGCCCACACGACTAGCCAAGCAGAACCTATGGCCATTTTTACCTTCTGCTTTGGATGTGAGTGGAGGAGAACTGCAATAAAATAAAGATCTTCACTGTTTCCCAACCATCCACTGTGTGGAGATTTAAAGGGGTATTCCAGTTTTGCAAAAATAAGGTTTCTGCCTGCAATATGTGTCATATGAAAGTTTGGCTGCCCTGTCGTTCGAGCCTCCACTTGGATAATAGGAGGCTTACTTCGTCTTGGGATGTGAAAGGATTGCAGTAAAAAGAGTCATCAGGTGTGAACTTGTGTCTGGAGAAGGTTTCCCAGGGACACATGGCGGTGGACATGCTCAGTGTGAGGAGGAGCTGTCCTTCAGCACCACATCCGGAGGCTCTAGAGCAGGGATCAGCAACCTTCCGCACTCCAGGTGTGGTGAAACTACAACTCCCAGCATGCACACTTGTTTGGTTGTTCTCAGAACTCCCTTATAAGTGAATGGAGCATGCTGGGGGTTGTAGTTTCACAACAGCTGGAGTGCTAGAGGTTGCGGACCCGTGCTCTAGAACAGTGTTTCCCAACCAGCGTGCCTCCAGCTGTTGTAAAACTACAACTCCCAGCATGCCCGGACAGCCTTTAGCTGCACGGGCATGCTGGGAGTTGTAGTTTTGCAACAGCTGGAAGCACGCTGGTTGGGAAACAGTGCTCTAGAACATGGATCCGCAACCTTTTGCACTCCAGGTGCTGCAAAACTACTACTCCCATCATGCAAAATTACTCGGCTGTTCTTCTAAGTACCACAGAAGTGAAAGGAGGATTCTGGGAGTTGTAGTTTCAGAACAGCAGGAGCGCCAGAGGTTGTTGATCCTGCACTAGACGTTCAGACCTTACCCCTACAAACCACAGTCCTTCTTAAAGGGCCAGTGCAAATAAATCTTTAACATCATATAATGAAAAGTTCTGCAACTTACTGATAGCATTTATTCACTTTCTCAATATCTCTGCTTGTTGTGAATGAATAGACACATTACTTATATCCAGAGGGAAATTTAGAGGAGAATGCACCTTCTATGAAGAGGCTGCAAAATTCTCCCCAGTGCAGGAGCTGTACTGGTTTTCACCCCACTTTTCCAGGACAAGATGGAAGTAAGAAAAGCACAAGGACTGGGTCAGAAGGTCGTGACATGCGACATTACAGGATAAGGCTACATGCACACGACAGTTGTTTTTTGCTGTCTGTAAATCGCGGATCCGTCTTCCTTTTTTCACATCCACATCCGTTCTGTGTGTCCGCAAATTTTGTAGGTTGTGTTTCCGTGTGTCTTCCGGATATGCAAAAAAAAAAATGGAAGGCTTAAACCAGTTTCTTGAAGTACCTGTGCAAGTGCCCTGGTTTCCAAGCAGCCATCCACAAAAAAAACGGATGCGGATGACAAACGGATGGCTTACGTTGGTCAACGCATTTTTTGCAGACCCATTGACTTCTGTGGATCCGCAAACCGATTTTTGCGGACAAGGATAGGACATGCCATATTTTTTTTTGCAGACGTGAAATGCGGACAGCGGACGCAAACAGGCAACGGAAGAGGCATCCACATTTTTTTTTTTTTTTGAATTTTCAACTTTTTATTGAAAATAAATCTGCAGTTTACAAGCAGTAATCATAAAATGAGTACAAGCATAAAAGGCATCCGCATTTTTAAAGGATCCATAGAAATGAATGGGAAAGCATCGGATCCACCAAAAAAAAACGGAAGAAGCATCCGCAAAAAAAACACTGCTGTGTGCATGTAGGCTAAACCTCATAGATTGTCACGAAAGGCGCCGGAGTCACCTGATGACAGGTTCACAAGGCGACATAGACCTCGGGCTGCGTTAGAGCGCAGCGGATGGAGCCGCTGCCGTAACCTTACCTTATGGTGTAAATCATGGTGGGGGAGGGGTAAGAGGTCGCAGTCCATGCTGTAGATCTGATGAAACCTGATTTTTAAAGTAACAGCCACTATGTCCAGCAATAGCTCTTAAATAGCTGGTCACCCGCCTGTTTATGTTCAAGAACTCTTGTTCATGTCAGTGAATGGATCATTTATATTTAGGGGGGCAAAATCCTTGGCAGGGCTCATTTTTCCAAAGTTGAGGGTTTGCTAAAATTCAATCCAGTCTACACAAGTCTCTGTGAGAAAAAAACAGCACTCCACAACATGACTTAAAATTGATACATTTAATCTTCACTGATACATTGTAACAAACTATCAGGACAGAGGAGAGATTAGTGCTGCTGAGGTGTTTATCTCACAGAGCGTTATCTTAACTGGACAAATCTGTAAGAAAACCTCAGTAAAGCAGTCTTTCAGTCTCACAAACACGTTTCCATTGACTGACAACAAGCAGAGATCTTGACAATCATGGGGAATTGAGTATATCAGAAAGTTGCAGAAGGTCTCATTCCACACAGATTAGGCTTTGTTTACTGAGGAGCCTCTTTATTGCCTCAGTAATTGTTCGTCCAATGTAACAGTTTTCATTCCTTCCAGTAAAATGAAAGTAATTAAAGGAAACGGAGTCGTTAATTCAGAGGGAACTGCAGCCCCTCGGCTGATCATGCGCAGGAATCTTGGCGCACAATTATCATGAAAAATGAGCGAGGCAGGTAATAAATCACTTATCATACCCAATTAGCAGAAATATTTAGAGATGTAGAAGTAGCACAGACAGATGACAATGGCGGAGTCATCAATTCCCAAGGATAGTTGGTTTGTAAATAAAACAGGTTTTGATGCTCATTTGTTTTATCGCTGAAGCGGGAAACATAATATCAGGAGCTGGAAAATGGAGGAGGGCGCCGAGAATAATGCAAACATATCAAATGCAAGTGACCTCATTAGTATCAACAGAAGCCACAGGAAGAAAGTGAAATCATAATTACATCGTGTATTATACTCCAGAGCTGCACTCACTATTCTGCTGGTGCAGTCACTGTGTACAGACATTACTTATCCTGTGCTGATCCTGAGTTACATCCTGTATTATACCCCAGAGCTGCACTCACTATTCTGCTGGTGCAGTCACTGTGTACAGACATTACTTATCCTGTGCTGATCCTGAGTTACATCCTGTATTATACCCCAGAGCTGCACTCACTATTCTGCTGGTGGAATCACTGTGTACATACATTACTTATCCTGTACTGATCCTGAGTTACATCCTGTATTATACTCCAGAGCTGCACTCACTATTCTGCTGGTGCAGTCACTGTGTACATACATTACTTATCCTGTACTGATCCTGAGTTACATCCTGTATTATACTCCAGAGCTGCACTCACTATTCTGCTGGTGCAGTCACTGTGTACATACATTACTTATCCTGTACTGATCCTGAGTTACATCCTGTATTATACTCCAGAGCTGCACTCACTATTCTGCTGGTGCAGTCACTGTGTACATACATTACTTATCCTGTACTGATCCTGAGTTACATCCTGTATTATACTCCAGAGCTGCACTCACTATTCTGCTGGTGGAGTCACTGTGCACATACATTACTTATCCTGTACTGATCCTGAGTTACATCCTGTATTATACTCCAGAGCTGCACTCACTATTCTGCTGGTACAGTCACTGTGTACATACATTACTTATCCTGTACTGATCCTGAGTTACATCCTGTATTATACTCCAGAGCTGCACTCACTATTCTGATGGTGCAGTCACTGTGCACATACATTACTTATCCTGTACTGATCCTGAGTTACATCCTGTATTATACTCCAGAGCTGCACTCACTATTCTGCTGGTGCAGTCACTGTGTCCATACATTACTTATCCTGTACTGATCCTGAGTTACATCCTGTATTATACTCCAGAGCTGCACTCTCTATTCTGCTGGTGCAGTCACTGTGTACATACATTACTTATCCTGTACTGATCCTGAGTTACATTCTGTATTATACTCCAGATCTGCACTCACTATTCTGCTGGTGCAGTCACTGTGTCCATACATTACTTATCCTGTACTGATCCTGAGTTACATCCTGTATTATACTCCAGAGCTGCACTCACTATTCTGCTGGTGCAGTCACTGTGTACATACATTACTTATCCTGTACTGATCCTGAGTTACATCCTGTAGTATACTCCAGAGCTGCACTCACTATTCTGCTAGTGCAGTCACCATGTACATACATTACTTATCCTGTACTGATCCTGAGTTACATCCTGTATTATACTCCAGAGCTGCACTCACTATTCTGCTGGTGCAGTCACTGTGTACATACATTACTTATCCTGTACTGATCCAGAGTTACATCCTGTATTATACTCCAGAGCTGCACTCATTATTCTGCTGGTGCAGTCACTGTGTACATACATTACTTATCCTGTACTGATCCTGAGTTACATCCTGTATTATACTCCAGAGCTGCACTCACTATTCTGCTGGTGCAGTCACTGTGTACATACATTACTTATCCTGTACTGATCCAGAGTTACATCCTGTATTATACTCCAGAGCTGCACTCACTATTCTGCTGGTGCAGTCACTGTGTACATACATTACTTATCCTGTACTGATCCTGAGTTACATCCTGTATTATACTCCAGAGCTGCACTCACTATTCTGCTGGTGCAGTCACTGTGTATATACATTACTTATCCTGTACTGAGCCTGAGTTACATCCTGTATTATACTCCGGAGCTGCACTCAGTATTCAGCAGCTTTAGAACTTTGGCCCCCACCATTCTCTGCTTGTTCAGGGTCTGCGCGGTGCTTCTCCGATTCCTTTATAGAAAGGGCTTTTCTGCTGACTTCTGTCTCGGTCGGCCGCCTCCTCCGGCCTCTTCTCGCAGATTTCTGGAGGTTTTATTCTTAATCCCCTGATGTTGATGTTTATCTTTGAAACTGAATTATTGAAGAGCGAGACCTGGTGAAATTTTTATAAGATTGATCAAATATGTAAGGAAACAATGCGGCGATATTTATAATTCATAATAAAAGCTTCTCCCACCAGTTAAACGCCCGATTACCCGACCTCTAGGGTCAAGAAAGGAGATTCTATCATAGGAGGCAGCGGGGCCCTTCTCTGCTGTACATATCAGGAGGCAGCGGGGCTCTTCTCTGCTGTACATATCAGGGGCCACGGGGCCCTTCTCTGCTGTACATATCAGGAGGCAGTGGGACCCTTCTCTGCTGTACATATCAGGAGGCAGCGGGGCCCTTCTCTGCTGTACATATCAGGAGGCAGTGGGACCCTTCTCTGCTGTACATATCAGGAGGCAGCGGGGCCCTTCTCTGCTCTACATGTCAGGAGGCAGCAGCGGGGCCCTTCTCTGCCGTACATGTCAGGAGGCAGCGGGGTTCTTCTCTGCTGTACATATCAGGAGGCAGCGGGGCTCTTCTCTGCTGTACATATCAGGGGCCACGGGGCCCTTCTCTGCTGTACATATCAGGAGGCAGTGGGACCCTTCTCTGCTGTACATATCAGGAGGCAGCGGGGCCCTTCTCTGCTCTACATGTCAGGAGGCAGCAGCGGGGCCCTTCTCTGCTGTACATGTCAGGGGCCACGGGGCCCTTCTCTGCTGTACATATCAGGAGGCAGTGGGACCCCTCTCTGCTGTACATGTCAGGTGGCAGCGGGGCCCTTCTCTGCTCTACATACCGAGAGGCAGCAGCGGGGCCCTTCTTTGCTGTACATGTCAGGAGGCAGCGGGGCCCTTCTCTGCTGTACGTGTCAGGAGGCAGTGGGCCCTTCTCTGCCCTACATATCAGGAGGCAGCGGGGCCCTTCTCTGCTGTACATATCAGGAGGCAGCGGGGCCCTTCTCTGCTGTACATGTCAGGAGGCAGCAGGGCCCTTCTCTGCTCTACATGTCAGGAGGCAGTGGGCCCTTCTCTGCTGTACATGTCAGGAGGCAGCGGGGCCCTTCTCTGCTGTACATATCAGGAGGCAGCGGGCCCCTTCTCTGCTGTACATGTCAGGAGGCAGTGGGCCCTTTTCTGCTGTACATGTCAGGAGGCAGCGGGGCCCTTCTCTGCCCTACATATCAGGAGGCAGCGGGGCCCTTCTCTGCTGTACATGTCAGGAGGCAGTGGGCCCTTTTCTGCTGTACATGTCAGACGGCAGCGGGGCCCTTCTCTGCTGTACATGTCAGGAGGCAGTGGGCCCTTCTCTGCTGTACATGTCAGGAGGCAGCGGGGCCCTTCTCTGCCCTACATATCAGGAGGCAGCGGGGCCCTTCTCTGCTGTACATGTCAGGAGGCAGTGGGCCCTTCTCTGCTGTACATGTCAGGAGGCAGCGGGGCCCTTCTCTGCTGTACATATCAGGAGGCAGCGGGGCCCTTCTCTGCTGTACATGTCAGGAGGCAGTGGGCCCTTCTCTGCTGTACATGTCAGGAGGCAGTGGGCCCTTCTCTGCTGTACATGTCAGGAGGCAGTGGGCCCTTCTCTGCTGTACATGTCAGGAGGCAGTGGGCCCTTCTCTGCTGTACATGTCAGGCGGCAGCGGGCCCTTCTCTGCTGTACATGTCAGGAGGCAGTGGGCCCTTCTCTGCTGTACATGTCAGGAGGCAGCGGGGCCCTTCTCTGCTGTACATGTCAGGAGGCAGTGGGCCCTTCTCTGCTGTACATGTCAGGGCGGCAGCGGGCCCTTCTCTGCTGTACATGTCAGGAGGCAGTGGGCCCTTCTCTGCTGTACATGTCAGGAGGCAGCGGGCCCTTCTCTGCTGTACATGTCAGGAGGCAGTGGGCCCTTCTCTGCTGTACATGTCAGGAGGCAGCGGGGCCCTTCTCTGCTGTACATGTCAGGAGGCAGTGGGCCCTTCTCTGCTGTACATGTCAGGCGGCAGCGGGGCCCTTCTCTGCTGTACATGTCAGGAGGCAGCGGGCCCCTTCTCTGCTGTACATGTCAGGAGGCAGCGGGGCCCTTCTCTGCTGTACATGTCAGGAGGCAGTGGGCCCTTCTCTGCTGTACATGTCAGGAGGCAGCGGGGCCCTTCTCTGCTGTACATGTCAGGAGGCAGTGGGCCCTTCTCTGCTGTACATGTCAGGAGGCAGTGGGCCCTTCTCTGCTGTACATGTCAGGAGGCAGTGGGCCCTTCTCTGCTGTACATGTCAGGAGGCAGTGGGCCCTTCTCTGCTGTACATGTCAGGAGGCAGTGGGCCCTTCTCTGCTGTACATGTCAGGAGGCAGTGGGCCCTTCTCTGCTGTACATGTCAGGAGGCAGTGGGCCCTTCTCTGCTGTACATGTCAGGAGGCAGCGGGGCCCTTCTCTGCTGTACATGTCAGGAGGCAGTGGGCCCTTCTCTGCTGTACATGTCAGGAGGCAGCGGGCCCTTCTCTGCTGTACATGTCAGGAGGCAGTGGGCCCTTCTCTGCTGTACATGTCAGGAGGCAGTGGGCCCTTCTCTGCTGTACATGTCAGGAGGCAGTGGGCCCTTCTCTGCTGTACATGTCAGGCGGTAGCGGGGCCCTTCTCTGCTGTACATGTCAGGAGGCAGTGGGCCCTTCTCTGCTGTACATGTCAGGAGGCAGCGGGGCCCTTCTCTGCTGTACATGTCAGGAGGCAGTGGGCCCTTCTCTGCTGTACATGTCAGGAGGCAGCGGGGCCCTTCTCTGCTGTACATGTCAGGAGGCAGTGGGCCCTTCTCTGCTGTACATGTCAGGAGGCAGTGGGCCCTTCTCTGCTGTACATGTCAGGCAGCAGCGGGGCCCTTCTCTATCGTGCATGCTATTGATTGGAGATAATCCATGTATTATAAGCATACAGAGTTTTGAAACAAATTAAGATATTTGTCTCATATTTGTAATAACTTCTAAATGATCTGATGCTTTGATAATAAATATTCATTGCCCTGAACCCGTGATGTGAGGATTTGTGACATTTTTATGATAGAATTTACCCAGAAGGTGGAAATATTTCTAGCACACAATGTCTCATTTCTGATTGGCTGGAAGCTGCGACCAATCAGCAGGGAGGTTTCACTGGTAGCGCCCCTGTATCGGTGAGGACAGCGCCCTCTACTGTCCAGACAGTTATTTCTGGTGCCGTTTTGGGGCTTCGCAATCAACTACAAGTTTCATTGTTTCCAGTGCCGACCCCTGAACGACTATAACATTGTCCTGAGCCGGGTCTGTGGAAGAAAACCTTCACGTCTCTGATCCAAATGATTGCAGGAAGCAATGCTCCATTCCCAGATCCAACATGGTGGGAAAGCGGTCGGAGCGGCGGAGATATCGGTCCTTCATATCCCGTGTAACTGAATTAAATTTACCCAGTTCCTCAGTTTGTATTAGGCCTCATTAATTTACACCATCTCCCTGCCGGGCAGAAATGGAAGAAATATTCCCCATTGTACAGTCACAGACAGACAACCATATAGACAGGTGGATGACGGCAGTACCGTCTGCGGACATACCGCCGCGCTCTGCAGGCTATGCCATCCATTGTTCTCACCCTCAGGCGGCAATGTCACCGGCTGCCATCACCAAACCAATATCAGGTAATTAACCAAATCAGGGAAGGTAATATTCCCTGTATCATCGTCTACTGCAGTGAAATACCGCACTATTGACGTCTCCACTGTAAATAATATCAAGCCGGTGGTTTACGAGACTTCACACTTTTTACTTTTATTGTTGCCGTATCACAGATCACCCAGAGCATTAACTATATCAGCAGGAACGCTCGTAAAACCTGAGGGATTAAATATTGCCTTATTACAAATTATCCTCCTTATAGTTCATTTATTATAAAACAGTTACAACAAAAGAAGAGCAAATGGCTGAATGTCGAACTATCAAACCAGGAATCAGTGTGAACACACATTTATGTATTCTGATCCTTATTTACATCTCCAGAGCTGCACTCACTATTCTGCTGGTGTAGTCACTGTGTACATACATTACTTATCCTATACTGATCCTGAGTTACATACTGTATTATACTCCAGAGCTGCACTCACTATTCTGCTGGTACAGTCACTGTGTACATACATTACTTTTCCTGTACTGATCCTGAGTTACATCCTGTATTATGCTCCAGAGCTGCACTCACTATTCTGCTGGTGCAGTCACTGTGTACATACATTACTAATCCTGTACTGATCCTGAGTTACATCCTGTATTATACTCCAGAGCTGCACTCACTATTCTGCTGGTGGAGTCACTGTGTACATATAATACTTATCCTGTACTGATCCTGAGTTACATCCTGTATTATACTCCAGAGCTGCACTCACTATTCTGCTGGTGCAGTCACTGTGTACATACATTACTTATCCTGTACTGATCCTGAGTTACATCCTGTATTATACTCCAGAGCTGCACTCACTATTCTGCTGGTGCAGTCACTGTGTACATACATTACTTATCCTGTACTGATCCTGAGTTACATCCTGTATTATACTCCAGAGCTGCACTCACTATTCTGCTGGTGCAGTCACTATGTACATACATTACTTATCCTGTACTGATCCTGAGTTATATCCTGTATTATACTTCAGAGCTGCACTCACTATTCTGCTGGTGGAGTCACTGTGTACATACATTACTTATCCTGCACTGATCCTGAGTTACATCCTGTATTATACTCCAGAGCTGTACTCACTATTCTGCTGGTGCAGTAACTGTGTACATACATTACTTATCCTGTACTGATCCTGAGTTACATCCTGTATTATACTCTAGAGCTGCACTCACTATTCTGCTGGTGCAGTCACTGTGTACATACATTACTTATCCTGTACTGATCCTGAGTTACATACTGTATTATACTCCAGCGCTGCACTCACTATTCTGCTGGTGCAGTCACTGTGTACATACATTACTTATCCTGTACTGAGCCTGAGTTACAGCCGGTATTATACTCCAGAGCTGCACTCACTATTCTGCTGGTGCAGTCACTGTGTACATACATTACTTATCCTGTACTGATCCTGAGTTACATCCTGCATTATACTCCAGAGCTTCACTCACTATTCTGCTGGTACAGTCACTGTGTACATACATTACTTATCCTGTACTGATCCTGAGTTACATCCTATATTATACTCCAGAGCTGCACTCACTATTCTGCTGGTGCAGTCACTGTGTACATACATTACTTATCCTGTACTGATCCTGAGTTACATCCTATATTATACTCCAGAGCTGCACTCACTATTCTGCTGATGCAGTCACTGTGTACATTCATTACTTATCCTGTACTGATCCTGAGTCACATCCTGTATTATACTACAGAGCTGCATTCACTATTCTGCTGGATAAGTCACTGTGTACATACATTACTTATCCTGCACTGATCCTGATTTACATCCTGTATTATGTTCCAGAGCTGCACTCACTATTCTGCTGGTGCAGTCACTGTGTACATACATTACTTATCCTGTACTGATCCTGAGTTACATCCTGTATTATACTCCAGAGCTGCACTCACTATTCTGCTGGTGCACTCACTGTGTACATACATTACTTATCCTGCACTGATCCTGATTTACATCCTGTATTATGTTCCAGAGCTGCATTCACTATTCTGCTGGTGCAGTCACTGTGTACATACATTACTTATCCTGTACTGATCCTGAGTTACATCCTGTATTATACTCCAGAGCTGCACTCACTATTCTGCTGGTGCAGTCACTGTGTACATACATTACTTATCCTGCACTGATCCTGAGTTACATCCTGTATTATACTCCAGAGCTGCACTCACTATTCTGCTGGTGCAGTCACTGTGTACATACATTACTTATCCTGTACTGATCCTGAGTTACATCCTGCATTATACTCCAGAGCTGCACTCACTATTCACTAATAATGGTGTTTATATTATAATTTTACCTCTTAGATGCAGTAGCATTTTATGAAAGCAGAGACCTTCCTAAATGTCCATATGGGGGCTCTCTGTCCAGATGCTGGAAGGACTCTGCTGATATATTGTATCTTTGTTCTGATGATTTATTAGAACACACAATGATTCTTGTTATCTTTTTGTGCCGATCATCTCCCTCAGATCTTTGGCTTTGGAGACTCCAGCGTCCACACACATTGTCTCTCGCCCCATCGCTGTGTACAGACGACCCCTTTCCAATGCAGAGTGTTTATCTTTATTTTCCGGGAGGTCTGCGCCCCCGCCCCCCTCCCGAGGGCCACCGGGGCCCCACCAGCCGATGCAGTAAACCTGAGATTATCCGTTTATTTGGTGGAGAATGAATCATCTGTATAATATAACCCCCCCGTTAGTTATCAGTCATTGTTAACGCAGCAGACAATGAGCCAGAAGGATCCTGATAATCTTCCTTGTACTTTCTGTAAACCTGTAGCTTTCATGGCTGAGGAGCCGCTATTAGTCCCCGCACATTGTGTGAGATTCTACTTGGCAGAGACGAGCGAGTATCATGAGCGTCTGCACTGAATATAGATTAATGCAGAGCCAAGTGTGTTCAGAGAGGCGGGGGAATGAGCTGCAAATGTGAGGCTCAATTACTGGAAGTGTTACCGCATAGCCGCAATGAGCATTACATAAAATGGTGCCCCTCGCCTGCACAAGGCTCACTGGAGGAGAGAAGTGCAGTGCGGTCGCCCATCACATGCGCTGGAGGAGAAAAGTGCGGTGAGGTCGCCCATCACATGCGCTGGAGGAGAGAAGTGCGGTGAGGTCGCCCGTCACATGCACTGGAGGAAAAAAGTGCTGTGAGGTCGCCCGTCACATGCACTGGAGGAGAGGAGCGCTGTGAGGTCGCCCGTCACATGCACTGGAGGAGAGAAGTACAATGAGGTCGCCCGTCACATGCACTGGAGGGGAAAAGTGCTGTGAGGTTGCCCGTCACATGCACTGGAGGAGAAAAGTGCGGTGAGGTCGCCCGTCACATGCACTGGAGGAGAAAAGTGCTGTGAGGTCGCCCGTCACATGCACTGGAGGAGAGGAGCGCTGTGAGGTCGCCCGTCACATGCACTGGAGGAGAAAAGTGCTGTGAGGTTGCCCGTCACATGCACTGGAGGAGAGAAGCGCAGTGAGGTCGCCCGTCACATGCACTGGAGGAGAGAAGCGCAGTGAGGTCGCCCGTCACATGCACTGGAGGAGAAAAGTGCTGTGAGGTTGCCCGTCACATGCACTGGAGGAGAAAAGTGCTGTGAGGTTGCCCGTCACATGCACTGGGGAGAGAAGCGCAGTGAGGTCGCCCGTCACATGCACTGGGGGAGAGAAGCGTAGTGAGGTCTTGGTCTTTCTACTCTAACCCATATTTCAAGATCTGAGCATCACAATGGACAATCGGCCAGACTGGGACACCTTCTTTTCTTTGACCCAAAGCAGATTTGTGCACTGACTCTGCACCCGATACGATGGAAATGTCCCTTATTTTAAAATATTTCTTTTATCTGAACCTTTCATGTGACCGCAAAGACCGTGAGCCAGAAGGAGGTCAGAGGTAGATCATAGGGGTGAATTACACTTGTGGCCTTAAAGAGCACCTGTCAGCAGAATACACCCTATAATATCAGGAAATCAGGAATACTCTCTGCTAGGGTTGATCTTGCTGATTACAAAACTACCTGTTTTATGAAAATCGGTCATTCTCAAAAAAAAAAAAAAAAAGAATTTTATTTACCTCAGTCCCTCAGCTTTCCGGTGGTGGCCCTGCCCTCATAATACATGATTTACCTCAGTCCCTCAGCTTTCCGGTGGTGGCCCTTCCCTCATAATACATGATTTACCTCAGTCCCTCAGCTTTCCGGTGGTGGCCCTGCCCTCATAATACATGATTTACCTCAGTCCCTCAGCTTTCCGGTGGCGGCCCTGCCCTCATAATAATACATGATTTACCTCAGTCCCTCAGCTTTCCGGTGGTGGCCCTGCCCTCATAATAATACATGATTTACCTCAGTCCCTCTGCTTTCCATGTGGTGGCCCTGCCCTCATAATAATACATGATTTACCTCAGTCCCTCTGCTTTCCATGGGTGGCCCTGCCCTCATAATACATGATTTACCTCAGTCCCTCAGCTTTCCGGTGGTGGCCCTGCCCTCATAATACATGATTTACCTCAGTCCCTCAGCTTTCCGGTGGTGGCCCTGCCCTCATAATACATAATACATGTGGCAACATTAATGATGTTTAATTTCTTACTATTTATACAATAAATGGGAAATATCGTTTTTTTATTTGTAATATTGCGGGGTTATATATATAGATTTTACCTATTTGCCTCTTTTAGTCCCCATAGAGGTCTAACTTGCTATTGCTTAGTTGCTTGTGTAAATCTTGTGTCGGGGTGTCCCTTAGCAGGTAGTAATGGGTGTTCTAAGATGACAGACCTGGTAAGCCCCCAGCAGTGGGGGGTGGGGGTGATTGTTGGGGAGAAGGTGCCCTCTCCATGGTGTATAATACATCCCTACTGTGGACCAATAATCATACACTGGATAACACTGTAACAGACTCTCTGCTGTAAGAAATATTAGCTCAAGACAATTTCTCAGCCTATGGATGTAAATGAGAGTGTTCCCATACACAAGCAGCAAGCAGAGATCCTGACAAGGTTGCATAACTTTTGTTTATGAATATTGGGGTCACAATGGTCAGGAGGGGACACCATTGACTTCTATGGGAGAGCGTTTTCTGGGCTCTGTGACCTGTGCAGGGGTCATTGTACAGGGAGGGAATAGATAAGCTTTGACAATCACCTATTGTGAATGGTGGATCATGTCTTATCTATACACAGAGGTAATATCATTACAGGCAGGATTAGAATGACAGATAAGCAGGTAACTGCAGTAAAGTGATATGCGTAGACCAAGAAGTGGCACCAAGTTTTCCATATAGTGGCCAGTGCAGAAACTACGGGACTTTTTGTTTTAGTTTAAATATCAACGTTGACATGGAAAACTAAAAACATTATCAAAAATTATTTCAAAATATGTTAAACATAAAAAAGTGATTTAAACAGAAGGTCATTTTCTGATGACACATTCCCTTTAATTATGATGCAGCACCTAAAATTAATAAAACCCACCTGAAAAAACAGAAAAATTTACAATTTCCAGCGCTGCTGATCAGTCCTTTTCCGCCTTCATCTCTCTAAGTAGAAATCATTCACTTTCCGATCTTATTATTTCCAGAAGTCACCGGATATCAGATCTAATACATTGCGGCTGCCTGCGGCCGCCCTCCTCTACTTCCCCAGGATTCATGCTCTCATTGCATTGGCCTATGAGTCATCGAAACCAAATGCGTCTCCCTGATAAAAGCAATCACTAGTAAACAGATCTGCATTTGCAATTCATATTTATCCAGGAAGAATGAATGGGTTACTCAAAAGGAACGTATCCTCTGTCTTTCCAGACACGTAAAGTGTGTGTGCATAGTGCACTAAAGATGTTGGTGCTTACTGAGGCTTTTACCCAAATACATCGGATTATTTCACAATGTTTATTCAAAGAAGCGCATCTTGTCTCCACTGTCACTGGGTTCATGTCGGTGCAGCAGAATACACGTGTCAGGCTCGCCCCCACATCACATCAGCACATGAAGTTCTCAGCAAAAACATGGACATCAAGAACGCTGCAGAACAATAGACAACTGAAACCAAGCAACTCATCCATCACTATAGTGCAGTCACGGGTGTGAGGAAGAGAAATTATACATCTACTGTAATACTTCTACAGTGTACAAGAATATAACTACTATAATACTGCTCCTATGTACAAGAATATAACTACTATAATACTGCCTCCTATGTACAAGAATATAACTACTATAATACTGCCTCCTATGTACAAGAATATAACTGATATAATACTGCTCCTATGTATAAGAATATAACTACTATAATACTGCCTCCTATGTACAAGAATATAACTACTATAATACTGCTCCTATGTATAAGAATATAACTACTATAATACTGTTCCTATGTACAAGAATATAACTACTATAATACTGCTCCTATGTATAAGAATATAACTACTATAATACTGCTCCTATGTATAAGAATATAACTACTATAATACTGCTCCTATGTACAAGAATATAACTACTATAATACTCCTCTTATGTACAAGAATATAACTACTATAATACTGCTCCTATGTACAAGAATATAGCTGATATAATACTGCTCCTATGTACAGGAATATAACTGATATAATACTGCTCCTATGTACAAGAATATAACTACTATAATACTGCTCCTATGTACAAGAATATAACTACTATAATACTGCTCCTATGTACAAGAATATAACTACTATAATACTGCTCCTATGTATAAGAATATAACTACTATAATACTGCTCCTATGTACAAGAATATAACTACTATAATACTGCTCCTATGTATAAGAATATAACTACTATAATACTGCTCCTATGTATAAGAACATAACTACTATAATACTGCTCCTATGTACAAGAATATAACTACTATAATACTGCTCCTATGTACAAGAATATAACTACTATAATACTGCTCCTATGTACAAGGATATAACTACTATAATACTGCTCCTATGTACAAGAATATAACTACTATAATACTGCTCCTATGTATAAGAATATAACTATTATAATACTGCTCCTATGTACAAGAATATAGATACTATAATACTGCCTCCTATGTACAAGAATATAACTACTATAATACTGCTCCTATGTATAAGAATATAACTACTATAATACTGATCCTATGTACAAGAATATAACTACTATAATACTGCTCCTATGTATAAGAATATAACTACTATAATACTGCTCCTATGTATAAGAACATAACTACTATAATACTGCTCCTATGTACAAGAATATAACTACTATAATACTGCCTCCTATGTACAAGAATATAACTACTATAATACTGCTCCTATGTACAGGAATATAATTACTATAATACTGCCTCCTATGTACAAGAATATAACTACTATAATACAGCCTCCTATGTACAAGAATATAACTACTATAATACTGCCTCCTATGTACAAGAATATAACTACTATAATACTGCTCCTATGTACAAGAATATAACTACTATAATACTGCTCCTATGTACAAGAATATAATTGATATAATACTGCTCCTATGTACAGGAATATAACTGATATAATACCGCTCCTATGTACAAGAATATAATTGACTATAATACTGCCTCCTATGTATAGGAATATAACTACTATAATACTGCCTCCTATGTATAAGAATATAACTACTATAATACTGCCTCCTATGTATAAGAATATAACTACTATAATACTGCTCCTATGTACAGGAATATAACTACTATAATACTTCTTGTACAGTATTTAGAGTAATATATTTAACATAATACTCCCTTTATGGGTCATGCACTGTCGGTCATGTTGCTTGCACTTATGGGCACATCACAGTGAAACGATCCTTGTTGTAGACACCTTCCATATGTTCCACTGATTTGTTAGGTGGGTGTTTCATAGAGTTTTGCATTGTTTAGTTTAGTATTTTTAGTACTTTTTTATCCCAACCTCCCAGTTTATTTCCACTCCTTCTCAGGACTCAGCAATGCAATGAATATTTCAGAATATGTGGATTGTTTAATAAATAAATAAATAAATAGATGAAGGACATTATGTGACAACTGCTATTGATAAGTGGGATTTTTCCTGTGGATAAGTGGAGTTCTCCTTTAAGACATCATGGCTTCCATTCTCTGTAACGTGTTATCTGTTCTGCCTCCTCAGTGAACTCTCTGTACGGATCATTTGGTCCCGGAGTATCTAGTTACTGATCAGGTTTCTTATGTATAGTATAGGTGAATGATAACATAATGTGGTAAGTGGCGCAGTGGGACGGTTGCAGGTGATTCTGTATGTGAACAGCGGTTTATTTACATGTCTTCTATGGAGGCGCGGTGTCGGAGCCTCCTGTGCCGAGCAGACATTATGTTAATGTGCCACTATTTTTACATATTCTCAACACAAATTGTACATACGAGGAGCTGCCGAGCTCCCATCTAATGTCATGTGGCAGAAAACGAAACTGGGAGAAGTCTGTTTAGATTGAATTAATTATCCTGCAGTGAGTGGCGGAACAGCATGAATACAGAACGGTATAAACCTCCTGTCACAGTCATCTGTCAGCTCTCCTATTGCTTTATTTTAACTTAAGAATGGATTACAGAGACTGATGACAAAGCTGTTGCAATGACTGCCTGTGACTAAGAGAACAACAGGTTGGAAACAGTCAGCAAGCTTGGGGTGAGACCCAGCTTAGCTGCACTTCTACAATGCTGGGGGTAGTTAATATGTCCCACATCGTATGACTTAAAGATTCTGGTGTAAAGATAACACTTTACTGAATGTAAATATCCAGAAGAATCTTTCCAGACTCTGAAGCAGCAGGGGATGCTGAAAGATTTCAGCTCTGAATCCTGCATTATTCTGACTGCAGCTAGAATACAAAATGCAGCCTGCTGTATTTACATCATTTCTGCAGTTGCGATGAACAATGATGTATGAGTTTGTTACAATGTATCAGTGTAGGTAAAAGCTAGCAGCCTGGATTCCAGACTCATTTCTCCAGCAGAGGATTTTCTGCAAGCAGCAGAAGCATAGCTATAGTGGAAGCAGCTATGCAGCCCCAACTCTGAAGGGGCCCACCCAGGAAGGGGACTAAAAATTTTTATTGTCAGGGACCCTCACCAGTATCATACAATGACAGTATATACGGAGACAGACAGTATACAGTTGAAATAATTAGTATGTGAACCCTTTGGAATGATATGGATTTCTGCACAAATTGTCATAAAATGTGATCTGATCTTCATCTAAGTCACAGCAATAGACAATCACAGTCTGCTTAATCTAATAACACACAAACAATTAAATATTACCATGTTTTTATTGAACACACCATGTAAACATTCACAGTGCAGGTGGAAAAAGTATGTGAACCCCTAGACTAATGACATTTCCAAGAGCCAATTGGAGTGAGGTGTCAGCCAACTGGAGTCCAATCAATGAGATGAGATTGGAGGTGTTGGTTACAGCTGCCCTGACCTATAAAAAACACACACCAGTTCTGGGTTTGCTTTTCCCAAGAAGCACTGACTGATGTGAATGATGCCTCGCACAGAAGAGCTCTCAGAAGACCTACGGTTAAGAATTGTTGACTTACATAAAGCTGGAAAGGGTTATAAAACTATCTCCAAAGCCTTGCCATTCATCAGTCCACATTAAGATGAATCGTCTATAAATGGAGAAAATTCAGAACTGCTGCTACTCTCCCTAGGAGTGGCCGTCCTGTAAAGATGACTGCAAGAGCAAAGAGCAGACTGCTTAATGAGGTGAAGAAGGAAAATAGAGTGTCAGCTAAAGACTTACAAAAGTCTCTGACAGATGAAACCAAAGTTGAGTTGTTTGGAAGAAACACACAGCGCTATGTTTTGAGAAAAAGAGGCACCGCACACCTACATCAAAACCTCATCCCGACTGATGTGTGGTGGTGGGGGCATCATGGTTTGAGGCTGCTTTGCTGCATCACGGCCTGGACGGATTGCCATCATCGAAGGAAAAATTAATTCCCAAGTTTATCAAGACATTTTGCAGGAGAACTTAAGGCCATCTGTCCACCAGCTGAAGCTCAACAGAAGATGGGTGTTACAACAGGACAACGACCCAAAGCATAGAAGTAAATCAACAACAGAACGGCTTAAACAGAAGAAAATCCGCCTTCTGGAGCGGCCCAGTCCTGACCTCAACCCAACTGAGATGCTGCGGCCTGACCTCAAGAAAGCGATTCACACCAGACATCCCAAGAATATCGCTGAACTGAAACAGTTCTGTAAAGAGGAATGGTGAAGAATTACTCCTGACCACTGTGCACGTCTGATCCGCAGCTACAGGAAACGTTTGGTTGAAGTTATTGCTGCCAATGGAGGTTCAACCAGTTATTAAATCCAAGGGTTCACATACTTTTTCCACCTGCACTGTGAATGTTTACATGGTGAATTCATTAATAACATGGTAACATTTAATTCTTTGTGTGTTATTAGATTAAGCAGACTGTGATTGTCTATTGTTGGGACTTAGATGAAGATCAGATCACATTTTATGGCCAATTTGTGTAGAAATCCATATCAGTCCAAAGGGTTCACATACCTTTTCCTGCAACTGTATAGACATATAGGAAACAATGGAGCGGTGGCCTGGTCTGGTCTGACAGAGTTACTTTGACTAGCCACAGGAGTGAGGGCTCGACGGGAGGAGGGGGTTGCTGGGGGGGCCCATTCCAGAGTGTGCTGTGGGGCCCAAGGCAGCTCTAGTTACGTCACTGTTAAGAAGCTTTCAGCTGTTTGAGAAGGACAAGGTCCGGATGGATTGTTAGACCCAGGATCAAAACAGTGAATATTTAAAATATGTACTGACAGCAAGCAGAGAATTTGAATAGGATGAGAAATTAAAGCACAAAGAATATTGGAACATTGTTAAACACTTTATTGGCAGGATTCTGTAAACCGTCCCTTTAAAGTGGATACATACATTCATTTCCTTTGTTTGCTGTAAATTCCGCAGGTTTACGTATTCTATCAGTGTAATAAGCTTCTCCGGAGACCCCAGCTGAGAGCGCGACCTCCAGCTTTACCACATCAGTGCACAAACAGACACTAAGGCCCCTTTCACACGAGCGAGTTTTACACGCGGGAGCAATGTGTGACGTGAACGCACAGCACCCGCACTGAATCCTGACCCATTCACGTCAATGGATCTGTGCACATGAGCGTTTTTTTTCTCGCATCAGTTCTGCGTTGCGTAGCATGTTCTATATTCTGCATTTTTCACGGAGCCCTGGCCCCTCAGAAGTGAATGGGGCTTCAGTGAAAAACGCCGTGCATCCGCAAGCATGTGCAGATGCAGTGCGTTTTTTACTGATGGTTGCTAAGAGATGTTTGTAAACCTTCAGTTTTTTATCACGCGCGTTCGGCGTTTTTATCAAAACGCCGAAAAAAACTTTACAACTGAACACAATTGTAGACAAAACTGTCTGAACTTGGTTGCAAAATGGTGCGAGTTTCACTGAACGCATCCAGACCTAATCCGTCACGTTCATGTGAAAGAGGCCTAAGCCATATAAATATTCATCAACGTCGAGAAAGAGTAACGCTGCAGCGAAAAGTAAGGCGGTGCGCTTAAAGGCAGGGTGGCGAAATAATTAGTGTACTGCAAAATGTTCTCAGTGCTGTTAGATGGAGCGAGCCGGCCTGGAGGCGCTAATCTATGTGGAGGAGGACGTCTTCTCAGTGTATAAGAGGCCAGCGAAGGATTCAGATTATTACTTCTCTGAGGAGTCAGCAGTGAGAGCCCCGCACATGACTCGGGGGCAGAGCGCCTATTATTTAACACTATCATCCACTCTACCCCCGGCTTCTGAGGCGCCAAATAACTGATTGATCGGCCCAATTGATTTTAGGCTTCCAGTTTCCAAAGCTTAAACTTTAATTTAAAAAATAATTGCGTTCTCAGCGGCCGATCATTTCCAGGCTGCTCTCCCCATCAGGTGAATTGACCGCCGCCATTCAGGGGAATTATCACTTCTGTAAGCCATGGACAGATAATTCAGCCGAGGAGGAGCAGGAACCTTCCAGAGTCAATGGTCCCCAGGAAAATACAATGTGGGGAGCAGAGACCTTGGAGAGACTCCAATTCTATGCCAAACATGTCCCCACAATTTGTGTGTGGTGTCACTGTCCTCAGCCCTCTTTCAAACGAGCGAGTTTTTCATCCGGATGTGATGCGAGTAAGGAACGTAAAGAATCCTGACCATTCATTTCTATAGGTCTGTGTACATGAGCGTCCGGGCTGAATCCAGACCATTCCTCTCTATAGGTCTGTGTACATGAGCGTCCGAGCTGAATCCTGACCATTCCTCTCTATAGGTCTGTGCACATGAGCGTCCGGGCTGAATCCTGGCCATTCCTCTCTATAGGTCTGTGTACATGAGCGTCCGGGCTGAATCCTGGCCATTCCTCTCTATAGGTCTGTGTACATGAGCGTCCGGTCTGAATCCTGACCATTCCTCTCTATAGGTCTGTGTACATGAGCGTCCGGTCTGAATCCTGACCATTCCTCTCTATAGGTCTGTGTACATGAGCGTCCGGGCTCAATCCTGGCCATTCCTCTCTATAGGTCTGTGTACATGAGCGTCTGGGCTGAATCCTGACGATTCCTCTCTATAGGTCTGTGTACATGAGCGTCCGGGCTGAATCCTGGCCATTCCTCTCTATAGGTCTGTGTATATGAGCGTCCGGGCTGAATCCTGACCATTTCTCTCTATAGGTCTGTGTACATGAGCGTCCGGGCTGAATCCTGACCATTCCTCTCTATAGGTCTGTGTACATGAGCGTCCGGGCTGAATCCTGACCATTCCTCTCTATAGGTCTGTGTACATGAGCGTCCGGGCTGAATACTGACCATTCATTTCTATAGGTCTGTGTACATGAGCATCCGGGCTGAATCCTGACCATTCCTCTCTATAGATCCTTGTACATGAGCGTCCGAGCTGAATCCTAGCCATTCCTCTCTATAGGTCTGTGTACATGAGCGTCCGGGCTGAATCCTGACCATTACTCTCTATAGGTCTGTGTACATGAGCGTCCGGACTGAATCCTGACCATTCATTTCTATAGGTCTGTGTACATGAGCGTCCGGGCTGAATCCTGGCCATTCCTCTCTATAGGTCTGTGTATATGAGCGTCCGGGCTGAATCCTGGCCATTCCTCTCTATAGGTCTGTGTACATGAGCGTCCGAGCTGAATCCTGACCATTCCTTTCTATAGGTCTGTGTACATGAGCGTCCGGGCTGAATCCTGACCATTCCTCTCTATAGGTCTGTGTATATGAGCGTCCGGGCTGAATCCTGACCATTACTCTCTATAGATCCTTGTACATGAGCGTCCGAGCTGAATCCTAGCCATTCCTCTCTATAGGTCTGTGTACATGAGCGTCCGGACTGAATCCTGGCCATTTCTTTCTATAGGTCTGTGTACATGAGCGTCCGGGCTGAATCCTGGCCATTCCTCTCTATAGGTCTGTGTACATGAGCGTCCGGGCTGAATCCTAGCCATTCCTCTCTATAGGTCTGTGTACATGAGCGTCCGGGCTGAATCCTGACCATTCCTCTCTATAGGTCTGTGTACATGAGCGTCCGGGCTGAATCCTGACCATTCATTTCTATAGATCTGTGTACATGAGCGTCCGGGCTGAATTCTGACGATTCCTCTCTATAGGTCTGTGTACATGAGCGTCCGGGCTGAATCCTGACCATTCCTCTCTATAGGTCTGTGTACATGAGCGTCCGGGCTGAATCCTGGCCATTCCTCTCTATAGGTCTGTGTACATGAGCGTCCGGGCTGAATCCTGGCCATTTCTTTCTATAGGTCTGTGTACATGAGCGTCCGAGCTGAATCCTGACCATTCCTCTCTATAGGTCTGTGTACATGAGCGTCCGGGCTGAATCCTGACCATTCATTTCTATAGATCTGTGTACATGAGCGTCCGGGCTGAATCCTGACCATTACGTTCAGCGATCTGTGTACATGAGCGTCCGGGCTGAATCCTTACCATTCCTCTCTATAGATCTGTGTACATGAGCGTCCAGGCTGAATCCTGGCCATTCCTCTCTATAGATCCTTGTACATGAGCGTCCGAGCTGAATCCTAGCCATTCCTCTCTATAGGTCTGTGTACATGAGCGTCCGGGCTGAATCCTGGCCATTCCTCTCTATAGGTCTGTGTACATGAGCGTCCGGGCTGAATCCTGGCCATTCCTCTCTATAGGTCTGTGTACATGAGCGTCCGGGCTGAATCCTGACTATTCCTCTCTATAGGTCTGTGTACATGAGCGTCCGGGCTGAATCCTGACCATTCCTCTCTATAGGTCCTGTGTACATGAGCGTCCGGGCTGAATCCTGGCCATTCCTCTTTATAGGTCTGTGTACATGAGCGTCCGAGCTGAATCCTGACCATTCCTCTCTATAGATCTGTGTACATGAGCGTCCGGGCTGAATCCTGACCATTCCTTTCTATAGGTCTGTGTACATGAGCGTCCGGGCTGAATCCTGACCATTAATTTCTATAGATCTGTGTACATGAGCGTCCGGGCTGAATCCAGACAATTCCTTTCTATAGGTCTGTGTACATGAGCGTCCGGGCTGAATCCTGGCCATTCCTCTCTATAGGTCTGTGTACATGAGCGTCCGGGCTGAATCCTGACCATTCATTTCTATAGATCTGTGTACATGAGCGTCCGGGCTGAATTCTGACGATTCCTCTCTATAGGTCTGTGTACATGAGCGTCCGGGCTGAATCCTGACCATTCCTCTCTATAGGTCTGTGTACATGAGCGTCCGGGCTGAATCCTGACCATTCCTCTCTATAGGTCTGTGTACATGAGCGTCCGGGCTGAATCCTTACCATTCCTCTCTATAGGTCTGTGTACATGAGCGTCCGGGCTGAATCCTGGCCATTCCTCTCTATAGGTCTGTGTACATGAGCGTCCGGGCTGAATCCTGACCATTCCTCTCTATAGATCTGTGTACATGAGCGTCTGGGCTGAATCCTGACCATTACGTTCAGCGATCTGTGTACATGAGCGTCCGGGCCGAATCCTTACCATTCCTCTCTATAGGTCTGTGTACATGAGCGTCCGGGCTGAATCCTGACCATTACGTTCAGCGATCTGTGTACATGAGCGTCCGGGCTGAATCCTTACCATTCCTCTCTATAGGTCTGTGTACATGAGCGTCCAGGCTGAATCCTGACCATTACGTTCAGTGATCTGTGTACTGGCCTCATCTTTGCATTCAGTGAAAATCTCAGCATGTTCTATATTGTGCTTTTTTATGAAGCCCCGGCCTAATAGACATGAATGGCTTCCGGATGCAATACATTTTTCACTGATGGTTGCCATGAGATGTAAATAGTTTTTCTTCATGCGTGTGAAAACCGTATGCAATCCGGACAGAAAAGCCGCACACACTGAATGCAATCACAGAAAAAACTTACTGAACCTGCATGGATGGAAAACCATCAGATCCTGACAAGCCATATCGTTTGTGTGAAAAAGTCCTAATGTGGTCTTTGGGGCCCCTCAGTCATCAGGTGTGACTGTGACCGCTGTGCCCCCTATTGGACACTCCTGGCATATAGGGAGAATGAATGAATATGTTGTAGAGTTTTAGCAATGGTAGCATGGACGTGACGTGGAGTGACCCCATCTCATTGACAGCAAATTTCAGCTTTGTAGAAGACTTCATATATTGCAACTCCTCAACATCTCTGCATACTTTCAATGGATGCCATTCACAAAGGCCAATCATGGTCCATACCTTGCTGTACCTGATGGTGAGGAGCATACGGAGCGCTGTGATTCCTTCTATTGTGCTATACTGAGGTCTGGTGAAGCAGGATGACTTGTGGCTTTGCTTCCATCCCCTCCTGATGATTTTTAGTGTTTTTTGTTGCCTTCTCTTGTATCTCTCAGTGAATATCAGTATAATTGTTTACATTCATCCAGGTATTTGTTACAATTGTATCCTCTGTGATTCCAGTCTGATACATTTTTACCTGCACTGATACGTTGTAACAAGCTATCAGGACAGGGGAGATCTCTGTGACTGATGAGTTTATCTCACAGAGGAGTTATAGACTTGATACACAGTAACAAACCCTCTGCTGTGAGAAGTATTAGGCTACTTTCACACTAGCATTTTTGCTGGATCCGGCAGGGCTCAGCAAAAAACGCTTCCGTTACTGATAATACAACCATCTGCATCTGTTATGAACGGATCCTGTTATATTTACTCTAACGTTACCAAGACGGATCCATCCCCTGTTGACTTTCAATGGAGTTCATGATGGATCCGTCTTTTGTATGTTAGAGATAATACAACCGGATACATTCATAACGGATGCAGATGGTTGTATTATCAGTAACGGAAGCATTTTTGCTGAACCCTGCCCTGTTTTCTATTGTGTCAGAGAAAACGGATCCGTCCCCATTGACTTGCATTGTGGGTCATGATGGGATTTGCTCCGCATCCCAGGACGGAAAGCAAACCGCAGCGTGCTGCTCTCCGGTATGAGAACGGAACGGAATGCATTTTGTTCTGTTCTGTTTCTCCCAGTATTGAGATCCTATGACGGATCTCAATACCGGAAAAAAAGAAACGCTAATGTGAAAGTAGCCTTAGATCTCGGAAGGTAAACAGATGCTCCTATTCACTGACAACAAGCAGAAATGTCAAAAATGGTAAGAGATTGACACGCAAAGTCTATTTGAAAGCTGCAGAGCTTCATATACTGGAGGAACCTGCGTGAATAAGGTGATGCATTTATTGTAAAGGGGGAACAGCTCCGGACCATTTGCCATCAATTATTAATCGGGGAATTACAATTAGGAAGTGAAACTTCTGGGGACATAATTTTATTCCTTCTCTCACCGGATTACATTGTAATTAGAATTTTTAAGTAGTAACCAATGTAGATGATAAATCTGAGCAGTCAATGAACCTGCTGCGTGCCGGCCGCTCACTAACATCTTCTGGTTTGGGCTTCACAGGCTTCCGGTGACGAGTGTCTCCCCCAATAGAATGAACCCCACTGGTTCTGATGAATACTTTCAAAGCCTGAACCATGCAGAACAGACCTTCCGCAAGATGGAGAGCTACCTCCAGCAGAAGCAGCTGTGCGACGTCCTCCTGATCGCCGGAAACTACAAAATCCCAGCGCACAGGTAGGAGACCAGCGCCTGTAGTAGGCCCACCCAGACCTTGGTACCTCATAAGGATTATACCTGCCACATAGTAGGCGGGGGTCCTGTAAATCCCTTCGAGCCGCTCATTTTTGGATTCAGTGGTTCCAGATGATATGTAAAATGATAAATTCACATGAAGCTCCCCTCTAATAAAAATAATTACACTGCAGACCATACAGATGTAGCAAACTTTAAACTGACGCGTTATTGAGAATGACAGGTTAGTTGGCTTCTTTACGTCCAAGTCTATGGTATTTTGGGGGCCTTAAAGGGGTATTCCCATCTTAATGATTTAACAGTGATCATTTTTCTAAATATATTTAATTAACTAATTCCCACCCCTTAGAAGAAAATGCAGATATACTTACCTGACTGTTGTCTTCCGTCTCCCCTGGTTACGGCCACCACTCTTCTCCGGAATCGCGGTTGCCGCGTTTTCGCAGACGACTTCTTTTCTCCCGGCCGGGCCGCGCACAGTCCCGAAAGCGCATGCCGACGCCGCGCATACGCTATGGTCACTTCTTTCTGGTTAGTATAGTATAAGTCACCAAGGCGCATGTGCGGCGGCGAGCGCGTTCAGTCCAGGGCGCAGCCCGGCCGGGAGAAGACGACAATCAAGATGGAGCCCACCCCCTGACGAAATCAGGAAGTGGACGGCGCGCCGGGAGCAAGTAAGTATGAAAGAGCGTGATGGGAATACCCCTTTAAACAAATATCAACGAGGGCAGGGGGAGTGGAACAAGTGTATTGACCGACTGACTGCAGCTGTGATTCAGCATGAGGCACTGTCTCTGTACCTTCCGGTCACCAGAAGGTTGATTTCCATGGTCACTGACACTGCTGCAGCCGTTCTCTGGCCTCAGCAGTGATGTGTCCCCAAGCAGCATGTAACCCCTGGTCTGCCGGGAGCCTCAGTAGGTGAATGCACTTTTTTTCTTCATTTAATCAATCTCCCAGTCCTCATAAAAACTTGGGGTTGGACATCCCCTTTTAGGTGGTGTCAGACTGGGGGACCTTTAGTCCAGCAGGGGCCCATCCAGGTATTTAGAGCAGGTACATCTCCTTCTGTAATCACTGGACTCTGATTACATCATCAGTAATTCCTATCAGTGAGGTTGTCCGATGATGGACCTCTTGGGTCCTTAGCATATAATCAGCATTATAAGGGCCCCTGTATCAGTCCTGCCCTAATAACATTACATGGTCCAAGGACTGTAATATACCGCCATATGGTAGTCCTTTATACTAATGCACTGCCATCTGATGGCCGCAAGATTGGAATATTCATTAAAATGGATTTCATTGTCATTATTAGGATTAGGTTTTTCATGTTTATTTATATATAGCGCCAACATATCCTACAGTCCTTTACATGGACTGCCACTCATTGTCCCCATTGGAGCTCACATCTAAATCCCAAATTATCCTGTCTGTATGTTTTTGGAATTTGAGAGGAAAATGGAGGAAGCCGCTGAGAACGCGAGGAGGACATACAAACTCCATGCAGACCCCTTGTGTCATAATGCAATGTCCAGAAATGATCGCTGTCAGTGGAGGAGGCCAAACAGGAGCAGAAGCTTTCACAGAGAATGACTACCCTCATCATCCTCAGACACAATCTAAAATCCATAAACTTTTGTGCATTAAGCCTCATTCACGCGTCAGTGTTCGGTCAGTGATTTCCATCAGTGATTGTGAGCCAAAACCAGGACTGGAGCCTCCGCAGACATAAGGTATAAGGGAGAGATCTGCGCCTGTTCTGTGTTTAGAGCCGCACCTGATTTTGGCTCAAAATCACTGATGGAAATCACTGACCGAACACTGACGCGTGAATGAGGCATTGGGCTGCTTCTTCCTGCAGGCGCACACACAATCATCCTGTCAATTTCTGCCCTCAGGTTGGTTCTCAGCGCAGTTTCAGACTATTTTGCCGCCATGTTCACCAATGATGTCCGAGAAGCTAAAGAAGAAGAGATAAAGATGGAAGGAGTGGACCCCGATGCCCTTAAAGCCCTTGTACATTACGCTTATACAGGTAGTGACCGCTTGATGCCGTGCTGACATTTTCTGTACCCTTTATGTAATAGAAATCATGCGATTGTCTGCTCAGAATCAGGAAGTGGCAGCAAAGCTACAATTTAGCCCGTGAAGTATGTGTATTTAGGCGAATGTTTCTCACTCCGCTGACTTGGCTGCAGTCTGGGCAATCTTGTATCATGGCTACGATGTAACATCAAGTGGATACATTCATAACGGATGCAGATGGTTGTATTATCAGTAACGGAAGCATTTTTGCTGAACCCTGCCCTGTTTTCTATTGTGTCAGAGAAAACGGATCCGTCCCCATTGACTTGCATTGTGGGTCATGATGGGATTTGCTCCGCATCCCAGGACGGAAAGCAAACCGCAGCGTGCTGCTCTCCGGTATGAGAACGGAACGGAATGCATTTTGTTCTGTTCTGTTTCTCCCAGTATTGAGATCCTATGACGGATCTCAATACCGAAAAAAGAAACGCTAATGTGAAAGTAGCCTTAGATCTCGGAAGGTAAACAGATGCTCCTATTCACTGACAACAAGCAGAAATGTCAAAAATGGTAAGAGATTGACACGCAAAGTCTATTTGAAAGCTGCAGAGCTTCATATACTGGAGGAACCTGCGTGAATAAGGTGATGCATTTATTGTAAAGGGGAACAGCTCCGGACCATTTGCCATCAATTATTAATCGGGGAATTACAATTAGGAAGTGAAACTTCTGGGGACATAATTTTATTCCTTCTCTCACCGGATTACATTGTAATTAGAATTTTTAAGTAGTAACCAATGTAGATGATAAATCTGAGCAGTCAATGAACCTGCTGCGTGCCGGCCGCTCACTAACATCTTCTGGTTTGGGCTTCACAGGCTTCCGGTGACGAGTGTCTCCCCCAATAGAATGAACCCCACTGGTTCTGATGAATACTTTCAAAGCCTGAACCATGCAGAACAGACCTTCCGCAAGATGGAGAGCTACCTCCAGCAGAAGCAGCTGTGCGACGTCCTCCTGATCGCCGGAAACTACAAAATCCCAGCGCACAGGTAGGAGACCAGCGCCTGTAATAGGCCCATCCGGACCTTGGTACCTCATAAGGATTATACCTGCCACATAGTAGGCGGGGGTCCTGTAAATCCCTTCGAGCCGCTCATTTTTGGATTCAGTGGTTCCAGATGATATGTAAAATGATAAATTCACATGAAGCTCCCCTCTAATAAAAATAATTACACTGCAGACCATACAGATGTAGCAAACTTTAAACTGACGCGTTATTGAGAATGACAACTTAGTTGGCTTCTTTACGTCCAAGTCTATGGTACTTTGGGGGCCTTAAAGGGGTATTCCCATCTTAATGATTTAACATTGATCATTTTTCTAAATATATTTAATTAACTAATTCCCACCCCTAAGAAGAAAATGCAGATATACTTACCTGACTGTTGTCTTCCGTCTCCCTGGTTACGGCCACCACTCTTCTCCAGAATCGCGGTGGCTGTGCTTGTGCAGACAACTTCTTTTCTCCCGGCCGGGCACGCACAGTCCCGAAGCGCATGCCGACGCCGCGCATACGCTATGGTCACTTCTTTCTGGTTAGTATAGTATAAGTCACCAAGGCGCATGTGCGGCGGCGAGCGCGTTCAGTCCAGGCGCAGCCCGGCCGGAAGAAGACGTCAATCAAGATGGAGCCCGCCCCTGCCGAAACCAGGAAGTGGATGGCGCGCCGGGAGCAGATAAGTATGAAAGAGAGTGATGGGAATACCCCTTTAAACAAATATCAACGAGGGCAGGGGAGTGGAACAAGTGTATTCACCGACTGACTGCAGCTGTGATTCAGCATGAGGCACTGTCTCTGTACCTTCCGATCACCAGAAGGTTGATTTCCATGGTCACTGACACTGCTGCAGCCGTTCTCTGGCCTCAGCAGTGATGTGTCCCCAAGCAGCATGTAACCCCTGGTCTGCCGGGAGCCTCAGTAGGTGAATGCACTTTTTTTCTTCATTTAATCAATCTCCCAGTCCTCATAAAAATTTGTCTTGGGGTTGGAAATCCCTTTAAGGTGGTGTCAGACTGGGGACCTTTAGTCCAGCAGGGCCCATCCAGGTATTTAGAGCAGGTACATCTCCTTCTGTAATCACTGGACTCTGATTACATCATCAGTAATTCCTATCAGTGAGGTTGTCCGATGATGGACCTCTTGGGTCCTTAGCATATAATCAGCATTATAAGGGCCCCTGTATCAGTCCTGCCCTAATAACATTACATGGTCCAAGGACTGTAATATACCGCCATATGGTAGTCCTTTATACTAATGCACTGCCATCTGATGGCCGCAAGATTGGAATATTCATTAAAATGGATTTCATTGTCATTATAAGGATTTTCATGTTTATTTATATATAGCGCCAACATATCCTACAGTCCTTTACATGGACTGCCACTCATTGTCCCCATTGAGCTCACATCTAAATCCCAAATTATCCTGTCTGTATGTTTTTGGAATTTGAGAGGAAAATGGAGGGAGCCGCTGAGAACGCGAGGAGGACATACAAACTCCATGCAGACCCCTTGTGTCATAATGCAATGTCCAGAAATGATCGCTGTCAGTGGAGGAGGCCAAACAGGAGCAGAAGCTTTCACAGAGAATGACTACCCTCATCATCCTCAGACACAATCTGAAAACCATAAACTTTTGTGCACTAAGCCTCATTCACGCGTCAGTGTTCGGTCAGTGATTTCCATCAGTGATTGCGAGCCAAAACCAGGACTGGAGCCTCCGCAGACATAAGGTACAAGAGGAAGATCTGCGCCTGTTCTGTGTTTAGAGCCGCACCTGGTTTTAGCTCAAAATCACTGATGGAAATCACTGACCGAACACTGACGCGTGAATGAGGCATTGGGCTGCTTCTTCCTGCAGGCGCACACACAATCACCCTGTCAATTTCTGCCCTCAGGTTGGTTCTCAGCGCAGTTTCAGACTATTTTGCCGCCATGTTCACCAATGATGTCCGAGAAGCTAAAGAAGAAGAGATAAAGATGGAAGGAGTGGACCCCGATGCCCTTAAAGCCCTTGTACATTACGCTTATACAGGTAGTGACCGCTCGATGCCGTGCTGACATTTTCTGTACCCTTTATGTAATAGAAATCATGGGATTGTCTGCTCAGAATCAGGAAGTGGCAGCAAAGCTACAATTTAGCCCGTGAAGTATGTGTATTAGGCGAATGTTTCTCACTCCGCTGACTTGGCTGCAGTCTGGGCAATCTTGTATCATGGCTACGATGTAACATCAAGTGGATACATTAAATCGGAGACATTTTCCAGATAGACCATTGCACTGAACTGGGAGGAGAAAATCATAACGTCTACTGTGCTGAGGTTCATTCAAGTCACTTCTAAGGCGACTTTCACACCAACGTTTTTACAGGATCCGACAGATTTCAGCAAAAAACGCTTTCGCTACTGATAATACAACCGTCTGCATCCGTTATGAATGGATCCGGTTGTATTATCTGTAACATGGCCAAGATGGATCCGTCATGAACTCCATTGAAAGTCAGTGGAGGATGGATCCGTTTTATATTGTGTCAGAGAAAACATATCCGTCCCCATTGACTTGAATTGTGGGCCATGACAGATCATCTTGCTTCGCATCCCAGGACGGAAAGCAAACCGCAGCATGCTGCTCTCCGGTATGGGAACGGTACGGAATACATTTTTCTGTTCAGTTACGTTTTGTCCCCACTGGCAATGAATGGGACAAAAGAGAAGTGTTTTTTTTCGTTATTGAGACCCTATGACGGAAATCAATACCGGAAAATAGAAACGCTAGTGGGAAAGTGGAGTTAGTCATTTGCCCCTAAATCTGGTAGATAAAGACCCGCTATGTGAGAAGGTATACTGGAATTAAAGGGAACCACAAAATGCATTCCAGCCCGAGGGAGACAGTGCAGAGCAGAAGGAGCTGAACTGATTGATATGTGAAGAGTTCAAGGTATAAATGACAAGTTTTGCTGGATCTTTTCCCACAAAGCTTTTCATCCATCTGCTCAGCTCCTCCTGCTCTATAACACGCTGCCTGCAGATTGCACAGTGACAGGTTCTGTATATATATAATCTGCTCAGCTCCTCCTGCTCTATAACACGCTGCCTGCAGATTACATGGTGACAGGTCCTCTTTATATATAATCTGCTCAGCTCCTCCTGCTCCATAACACGCTGACTGCAGATTACATGGTGACAGGTTCTGTGTATATATAATCTGCTCAGCTCCTCCTGCTCTATAACACACTGCCTGCAGATTACATGGTGACAGGTTCTCTTTATATATAATCTGCTCAGCTCCTCCTGCTCTATAACACGCTGCCTGCAGATTACATGGTGACAGGTCCTCTGTATATATAATGTGCTCAGCTCCTCCTGCTCTATAACACACTGCCTGCAGATTGCATGGTGACAGGTCCTCTTTATATATAATCTGCTCAGCTCCTCCTGCTCTATAACACGCTGCCTGCAGATTACATGGTGACAGGTTCTCTTTATATATAATCTGCTCAGCTCCTCCTGCTCTATAACACGCTGCCTGCAGATTACATGGTGACAGGTTCTCTTTGTATATAATCTGCTCAGCTCCTCCTGCTCTATAACACGCTGCCTGCAGATTACACGGTGACAGGTTCTCTTTATATATAATCTGCTCAGCTCCTCCTGCTCTATAACACACTGCCTGCAGATTACATGGTGACAGGTTCTCTTTGTATATAATCTGCTCAGCTCCTCCTGCTCTATAACACGCTGCCTGCAGATTACACGATGACAGGTTCTCTTTATATATAATCTGCTCAGCTCCTCCTGCTCTATGACACGCTGCCTGCAGATTACATGGTGACAGGTTCTCTTTATACATAATCTGCTCAGCTCCTCCTGCTCTATAACACGCTGCCTGCAGATTACATGCGTGACAGGTTCTCTGTATACGAAATCTGCTCAGCTCCTCCTGCTCTATAACACGCTGCCTGCAGATTACATGGTGACAGGTTCTCTGTATATATAATCTGCTCAGCTCCTCCTGCTCTATAACACGCTGCCTGCAGATTACATGGTGACAGGTTCTCTGTATATATAATCTGCTCAGCTCCTCCTGCTCTATGACACGCTGCCTGCAGATTACATGGTGACAGGTTCTCTTTATACATAATCTGCTCAGCTCCTCCTGCTCTATAACACGCTGCCTGCAGATTACATGGTGACAGGTTCTCTGTATATATAATCTGCTCAGCTCCTCCTGCTCTATGACACGCTGCCTGCAGATTACATGGTGACAGGTTCTCTTTATACATAATCTGCTCAGCTCCTCCTGATCGCCGTCAGTGGAGGAAGCCAACAGCGCGTCAGCAGCTTTACACGAGAATGACTACCTCATCATCCTCAGACACACTCTAAAATCCATAAACTTCTGCTTGTGCATTAAGCCTCATTCACTGCAGTGTTCGGTCAGTGATTTCCATCAGTGATTGTGAGCCAAAACCAGGACTGAGCCTCCGTAGACATAAGGTACGATGGGAGAGATCTGCGCCTCGTTCTGTGTTTAGAGCCGCACCTGATTTTGGCTCAAAATCACTGATGGAAATCACTGACCGAACACTGACGCGTGAATGAGGCATTGGGCTAGCTTCTCCTGCAGGCGCACACACACATCATCCTGTCAGATTTCTGCCCTGCAGGTTGGTTCTCAGCGCAGTTTCAGACTATTATTTGCCGCCATGCTTCACCACACTGATGTCCGAGAAGCTAAAGAAGAAGAGATAAAGATGGAAGGAGTGGACCCCGATGCCCTTAAAGCCCTTGTACATTACGCTTATACAGGTAGTGACCGCTTGATGCCGTGCTGACATTTTCTGTACCCTTTATGTAATAGAAATCATGCGATTGTCTGCTCAGAATCAGGAAGTGGCAGCAAAGCTACAATTTAGCCCGTGAAGTATGTGTATTTATAGGCGAATGTTTCTCACTCCGCTGACTTGGCCGCAGTCTGGGCAATCTTGTATCATGGCTACGATGTAACATAAAGTGGATACAATAAATCAGAGACATTTTCCAGATAGACCATTTCACTGAACTGGGAGGAAAAAATCATAACGTCTACTGTGCTGAGGTTCATTCAAGTCACTTCTAAGGCGACTTTCACACCAGCGTTTTTACAGGATCCGGCAGATTTCAGCAAAAAACGCTTCCGCTACTGATAATACAACCGTGCATCCGTTATGAATGGATCCGGTTGTATTATCTGTAACATGGCCAAGATGGATCCGTCAATGGGGGACGGATCCGTTTTATATTGTGTCAGAGAAAACATATCCGTCCCCATTGACTTGCATTGTGGGCCATGACGGATCATCTTGCTTCGCATCGCAGGACGGACAGCAAACCGCAGCATGCTGCTCTCCGATATGGGAACGGTACGGAATACATTTTTCTGTTCAGTTACGTTTTGTCCCCACTGGCATTGAATGGGACAAAAGAGAAGTGTTTTTTTCTGTTATTGAGACCCTATGACGGAAATCAATACCGGAAAATAGAAACGCTAGTGGGAAAGTGGAGTTAGTCATTTGCCCCTAAATCTGGTAGATAAAGACCCGCTATGTGAGAAGGTATACTGGAATTAAAGAGAACCACAAAATGCATTCCAGCCCGAGGGAGACAGTGCAGAGCAGAAGGAGCTGAGCTGATTGATATGTGAAGAGTTCAAGGTATAAATGACAAGTTTTGCTGGATCTTTTCCCACAAAGCTTTTCATCCATCTGCTCAGCTCCTCCTGCTCTATAACATGGTGCCTGCAGATTACATGGTGACAGGTTCTCTATATATAATCTGCTCAGCTCCTCCTGCTCTATAACACACTGCCTGCAGATTACATGGTGACAGGTTCTCTTTATATATAATCTGCTCAGCTCCTTCTGCTCTATAACACACTGCCTGCAGATTACACGGTGACAGGTTCTCTTTATATATAATCTGCTCAGCTCCTCCTGCTCTATAACACGCTGCCTGCAGATTACATGGTGACAGGTTCTCTTTATATATAATCTGCTCAGCTCCTCCTGCTCTATAACACACTGCCTGCAGATTACATGGTGACAGGTCTCTCTTTATATATAATCTGCTCAGCTCCTCCTGCTCTATAACACGCTGCCTGCAGATTACATGGTGACAGGTTCTCTGTATATATAATCTGCTCAGCTCCTCCTGCTCTATAACACGCTGCCTGCAGATTACATGGTGACAGGTTCTCTGTATATATAATCTGCTCAGCTCCTCCTGCTCTATAACACGCTGCCTGCAGATTACATGGTGACAGGTTCTCTTTATATATAATCTGCTCAGCTCCTCCTGCTCTATAACACGCTGCCTGCAGATTACATGGTGACAGGTTCTCTTATATATAATCTGCTCAGCTCCTCCTGCTCTATAACACGCTGCCTGCAGATTACATGGTGACAGGTTCTCTGTATATATAATCTGCTCAGCTCCTCCTGCTCTATAACACGCTGCCTGCAGATTACATGGTGACAGGTTCTCTTATATATAATCTGCTCAGCTCCTCCTGCTCTATAACACGCTGCCTGCAGATTACATGGTGACAGGTTCTCTGTATATATAATCTGCTCAGCTCCTCCTGCTCTATAACACACTGCCTGCAGATTACATGGTGACAGGTTCTCTGTATATATAATCTGCTCAGCTCCTCCTGCTCTATAACACGCTGCCTGCAGATTACATGGTGACAGGTTCTGTGTATATATAATCTGCTCAGCTCCTCCTGCTCTATAACACGCTGCCTGCAGATTACATGGTGACAGGTTCTCTGTATATATAATCTGCTCAGCTCCTCCTGCTCTATAACACACTGTCTGCAGATTACACGGTGACAGGTTCTCTTTATATATAATCTGCTCAGCTCCTCCTGCTCTATAACACACTGCCTGCAGATTACATGGTGACAGGTTCTCTTTATATATAATCTGCTCAGCTCCTCCTGCTCTATAACACGCTGCCTGCAGATTACATGGTGACAGGTCCTCTTATATATAATCTGCTCAGCTCCTCCTGCTCCATAACACGGTGCCTGCAGATTGCATTTTGTGATGACAGATTCTCTGGGGGACAAGTCAGAATTTATTTTGTAACATTGTATTGGGTCATTCGGTGCAGAGACTCTCGGTGCAGAGACTCTCGGTGCAGAGACACTCGGTGCAGAGACTCTCGGTGCATAGACACTCGGTTCAGAGACTCTCGGTGCAGAGACTCTAGGTGCAGAGACTCTCGGTTCAGAGACTCTCGGTGCAGAGACACTCAGTGCAGAGACTCTCGGTGCAGAGACTCTCAGTGCTCAGACTCTCGGTGCAGAGACACTCAGTGCAGAGACTCTCGTTGCAGAGACACTCAGTGCAGAGACTCTCGGTGCAGAGACACTCAGTGCAGAGACTCTCGGTGCAGAGACACTCAGTGCAGAGACTCTCGGTGCAGAGACACTCGGTGCAGAGACTCTCGGTGCAGAGACTCTCGGTGCATAGACTCTTGGTGCAGAGACTCTCGGTGCAGAGACTCTTGGTGCAGAGACTCTCAGTGCAGAGACTCTTGGTGCAGAGACTCTCGGTGCATAGACACTCGGTTCAGAGACTCTCGGTGCAGAGACACTCGGTGCATAGACACTCGGTGCAGAGACACTCGGTGCAGAGACACTCGGTTCAGAGACTCTCGGTGCAGAGACACTCAGTGCAGAGACTCTCGGTGCAGAGACTCTCGGTGCAGAGACTCTCGGTGCAGAGACTCTGGGTGCAGAGACTCTCGGGGTAGAGACTCTCGGTGCAGAGACTCTCGGTGCAGAGACTCTTGGTGCAGAGACACTCGGTTACATAAAAGACACTCAGTTACATAAGAGACAGCTCCATGAGATAGAAAAGCCTCGGTTACTGTTTTTCAATCAAAAATGTCTCATCCCGCTGCCGACATCACAGATTTATGCAGGATCTCATAGGAGTCTCCGCGGGACTGAACCTTTGTGGATTTATATCAGCAGAAAAGACACCGTCGCCCATTCATCTCTACAAGAGATTAAACAAATGGCCGCAGGAAGGCAAGCCGAGCCTCAAAGCATCCGCCGAAAAATCACAGGAGAGTCGCTCTAGTTTATGCTAATGAGGCCCCAAAAAATGAGAACCTGCAGATTGTAATTAAGTAATCGTAGCTACATTATGGAGTATTACAGGAGCTCAGAACAACAATAGATATCACCTGCAGTCCTATGTAACACCACAGATAACACAGTGATAGCTCTCTGAGTACAGATAATGAAGTAGATGTCACCTGCAGTCCTATGTAACACCACAGATAACACAGTGATAACTCTCTGAGTACAGATAATGTAGTAGATGTCACCTGCAGTCCTATGTAACACCACAGATAACACAGTGATAACTCTCTGAGTACATATAATGTAGTAGATGTCACTTGCAGTCCTATGTAACACCACAGATAACACAGTGATAACTCTCTAAGTACAGATAATGTAGTAGATGTCACCTGCAGTCCTATGTAACACCACAGATAACACAGTGATAACTCTCTGAGTACAGATAATGTAGTAGATATCACCTGCAGTCCTATGTAACACCACAGATAACACAGTGATAACTCTCTGAGTACAGATAATGTAGTAGATGTCACCTGCAGTCCTATGTAACACCACAGATAACACAGTGATATCTCTCTGAGTACAGATAATGTAGTAGATGTCACCTGCAGTCCTATGTAACACCACAGATAACACCGTGATAACTCTCTGAGTACAGATAATGGAGTAGATGTCACCTGCAGTCCTATGTAACACCACAGATAACACAGTGATATCTCTCTGAGTACAGATAATGTAGTAGATGTCACCTGCAGTCCTATGTAACACCACAGATAACACAGTGATATCTCTCTGAGTACAGATAATGTAGTAGGAGTCGCCTGCAGTCCTATGTAACACCACAGATAACACAGTGATAACTCTGAGTACAGATAATGTAGTAGATGTAATCTGCAGTCCTATGTAACACCACAGATAACATAGTGATAACTCTCTGAGTACAGATAATGTAGTAGATGTCACCTGCAGTCCTATGTAACACCACAGATAACACAGTGATAACTCTCTGAGTACAGATAATGTAGTAGATGTCACCTGCAGTCCTATGTAACACCACAGATAACACAGTGATAACTCTCTGAGTACAGATAATGTAGTAGATGTCACCTGCAGTCCTATGTAACACCACAGATAACACAGTGATAACTCTCTGAGTACAGATAATGTAGTAGATGTCACCTGCAGTCCTATGTAACACCACAGATAACACAGTGATAACACAGAGTACAGATAATGTAGTAGATGTCACCTGCAGTCCTATGTAACACCAGAGATAACACAGTGATAACTCTCTGAGTACAGATAATATGTCACCTGCAGTCCTATGTAACACCACAGATAACACAGTGATATATCTCTGAGTACAGATAATGTAGTAGATGTCACATGCAGTCCTATGTAACACCACAGATAACACAGTGATATCTCTCTGAGTACAGATAATGTAGAAGATGTCACCTGCAGTCCTATGTAACACCACAGATAACACAGTGATAGCTCTCTGAGTACAGATAATGTAGTAGATGTCACTTGCAGTCCTATGTAACACCACAAATAACACAGTGATAACTCTCTCAGTACAGATAATGTAGATGTCACTTGCAGTCCTATGTAACACCACAGATAACACAGTGATAACTCTCTCAGTACAGATAATGTAGATGTCACCTGCAGTCCTATGTAACACCACAGATAACACACTGATAACTCTCTGAGTACAGATAATGTAGTAGATGTCACCTGCAGTCCTATGTAAGACCACAGATAACACAGTGATAACTCTCTCAGTACAGATAATGTAGTAGATGTCACCTGCAGTCCTATGTAACACCACAGATAACACAGTGATATCTCTCCGAGTACAGATAATGTAGTAGATGTCACCTGCAGTCCTATGTAACACCACAGATAACACAGTGATATCTCTCCGAGTACAGATAATGTAGTAGATGTCACCTGCAGTCCTATGTAACACCACAGATAACACAGTGATAACTCTCTGAGTACAGATAATGTAGTAGATGTCACCTGCAGTCCTATGTAACACCACAGATAACACAGTGATAAATCTCTGAGTACAGATAATGTAGTAGATGTCACCTGCAGTCCTATGTAACACCACAGATAACACAGTGATATCTCTCTGAGTACAGATAATGTAATAGATGTCACCTGCAGTCCTATGTAACACCACAGAAAACACAGTAATAACTCTCTGAGTACAGATAATGTAGTAGATGTCACCTGCAGTCCTATGTAACACCACAGATAACACAGTGATAACTCTCTGAGTACAGATAATGTAGTAGATGTCACCTGCAGTCCTATGTAACACCACAGATAACACAGTGATAACTCTCTGAGTACAGATAATGTAGTAGATGTCACCTGCAGTCCTATGTAACACCAACAGATAACACAGTGATAACTCTCTGAGTACAGATAATGTAGTAGATGTCACCTGCAGTCCTATGTAACACCACAGATAACACAGTGATAACTCTCTGAGTACAGATAATGTAGTAGATGTCACCTGCAGTCCTATGTAACACCACAGATAACACAGTGATAACTCTCTGAGTACAGATAATGTAGTAGATGTCACCTGCAGTCCTATGTAACACCAACAGATAACACAGTGATAACTCTCTGAGTACAGATAATGTAGTAGATGTCACCTGCAGTCCTATGTAACACCACAGATAACACAGTGATAACTCTCTGAGTACAGATAATGTAGAGATGTCACCTGCAGTCCTATGTAACACCACAGATAACACACTGATAACTCTCTGAGTACAGATAATGTAGTAGATGTCACCTGCAGTCCTATGTAAGCACCACAGATAACACAGTGATAACTCTCTGAGTACAGATAATGTAGTAGATGTCACCTGCAGTCCTATGTAACACCACAGATAACACAGTGATAACTCTCTGAGTACAGATAATGTAGTAGATGTCACCTGCAGTCCTATGTAACACCACAGATAACACAGTGATAACTCTCTGAGTACAGATAATGTAGTAGATGTCACCTGCAGTCCTATGTAACACCACAGATAATACAGTGATAACTCTCTGAGTACAGATAATGTAGAAGATGTCACCTGCAGTCCTATGTAACACCACAGATAACACAGTGATAGCTCTCTGAGTACAGATAATGTAGTAGATGTCACCTGCAGTCCTATGTAACACCACAGATAACACAGTGATAACTCTCTGAGTACAGATAATGTAGTAGATGTCACCTGCAGTCCTATGTAACACCACAGATAACACAGTGATAACTCTCTGAGTACAGATAATGTAGTAGATGTCACCTGCAGTCCTATGTAACACCACAGATAACACAGTGATAACTCTCGAGTACAGATAATGTAGTAGATGTCACCTGCAGTCCTATGTAACACCACAGATAACACAGTGATAACTCTCTGAGTACAGATAATGTAGTAGATGTCACCTGCAGTCCTATGTAACACCACAGATAACACAGTGATAACTCTCTGAGTACAGATAATGTAGTAGATGTCACCTGCAGTCCTATGTAACACCACAGATAACACAGTGATAACTCTCTGAGTACAGATAATGTAGTAGATGTCACCTGCAGTCCTATGTAACACCACAGATAACACAGTGATAACTCTCTGAGTACAGATAATAGTAGATGTCACCTGCAGTCCTATGTAACACCACAGATAACACAGTGATAACTCTCTGAGTACAGATAAGTAGTAGATGTCACCTGCAGTCCTATGTAACACCACAGATAACACAGTGATAACTCTCTGAGTACAGATAATGTAGTAGATGTCACCTGCAGTCCTATGTAACACCACAGATAACACAGTGATAACTCTCTGAGTACAGATAATGTAGTAGATGTCACCTGCAGTCCTATGTAACACCACAGATAACACAGTGATAACTCTCTGAGTACAGATAATGTAGTAGATGTCACCTGCAGTCCTATGTAACACCACAGATAACACAGTGATAACTCTCTGAGTACAGATAATGTAGTAGATGTCACCTGCAGTCCTATGTAACACCACAGATAACACAGTGATAACTCTCTGAGTACAGATAATGTAGTAGATGTCACCTGCAGTCCTATGTAACACCACAGATAACACAGTGATAACTCTCTGAGTACAGATAATGTAGTAGATGTCACCTGCAGTCCTATGTAACACCACAGATAACACAGTGATAAATCTCTGAGTACAGATAATGTAGTAGATGTCACCTGCAGTCCTATGTAACACCACAGATAACACAGTGATAACTCTCTGAGTACAGATAATGTAGTAGATGTCACCTGCAGTCCTATGTAACACCACAGATAACACAGTGATAACTCTCTGAGTACAGATAATGTAGTAGATGTCACCTGCAGTCCTATGTAACACCACAGATAACACAGTGATAACTCTATGAGTACAGATAATGTAGTAGATGTCACCTGCAGTCCTATGTAACACCACAGATAACACAGTGATAACTCTGAGTACAGATAATGTAGTAGATGTCACCTGCAGTCCTATGTAACACCACAGATAACACAGTGATAACTCTCTGAGTACAGATAATGTAGTAGATGTCACCTGCAGTCCTATGTAACACCACAGATAATACAGTGATAACTCTCTGAGTACAGATAATGTAGTAAGATGTCACCTGCAGTCCTATGTAACACCACAGATAACACAGTGATAACTCTCTGAGTACAGATAATGTAGTAGATGTCACCTGCAGTCCTATGTAACACCACAGATAACACAGTGATAGCTCTCTGAGTACAGATAATGTAGTAGATGTCACCTGCAGTCCTATGTAACACCACAGATAACACAGTGATAGCTCTCTGAGTACAGATAATGTAGTAGATGTCACCTGCAGTCCTATGTAACACCACAGATAACACAGTGATAACTCTCTGAGTACAGATAATGTAGTAGATGTCACCTGCAGTCCTATGTAACACCACAGATAACACAGTGATAACCTCTGAGTACAGATAATGTAGTAGATGTCACCTGCAGTCCTATGTAACACCACAGATAACACAGTGATAACTCTCTGAGTACAGATAATGTAGTAGATGTCACCTGCAGTCCTATGTAACACCACAGATAACACAGTGATAACTCTCTGAGTACAGATAATGTGTAGATGTCACCTGCAGTCCTATGTAACACCACAGATAACACAGAGATAACTCTCTGAGTACAGATAATGTAGATGTCACCTGCAGTCCTATGTAACACCACAGATAACACAGTGATAACTCTCTGAGTACAGATAATGGTAGATGTCACCTGCAGTCCTATGTAACACCACAGATAACACAGTGATAACTCTCTGAGTACAGATAATGTAGTAGATGTCACCTGCAGTCCTATGTAACACCACAGATAACACAGTGATAACTCTCGAGTACAGATAATGTAGTAGATGCTCACCTGCAGTCCTATGTAACACCACAGATAACACAGTGATAACTCTCTGAGTACAGATAATGTAGTAGATGTCACCTGCAGTCCTATGTGAACACCACAGATAACACAGTGATAGCTCTCTGAGTACAGATAATGTAGTAGATGTCACCTGCAGTCCTATGTAACACCACAGATAACACAGTGATAACTCTCTGAGTACAGATAATGTAGTAGATGTCACCTGCAGTCCTATGTAACACCACAGATAACACAGTGATAACCTCTGAGTACAGATAATGTAGTAGATGTCACCTGCAGTCCTATGTAACACCACAGATAACACAGTGATAACTCTCTGAGTACAGATAATGTAGTAGATGTCACCTGCAGTCCTATGTAACACCACAGATAACACAGTGATAACTCTGAGTACAGATAATGTAGTAGATGTCACCTGCAGTCCTATGTAACACCACAGATAACACAGTGATAACTCTCTGAGTACAGATAATGTAGTAGATGTCACCTGCAGTCCTATGTAACACCACAGATAACACAGTGATAACTCTGAGTACAGATAATGTAGTAGATGTCACCTGCAGTCCTATGTAACACCACAGATAACACAGTGATAACTCTCTGAGTACAGATAATGTAGTAGATGTCACCTGCAGTCCTATGTAACACCACAGATAACACAGTGATAGCTCTCTGAGTACAGATAATGTAGTAGATGTCACCTGCAGTCCTATGTAACACCACAGATAACACAGTGATAACTCTCTGAGCACAGATAATGTAGTAGATGTCGCCTGCAGTCCTATGTAACACCACAGATAACACAGTGATAACTCTCTGAGTACAGATAATGTAGTAGATGTCATCTGCAGTCCTATGTAACACCACAGATAACACAGTGATAACTCTCTGAGTACAGATAATGTAGTAGATGTCACCTGCAGTCCTATGTAACACCACAGATAACACAGTGATAACTCTCTGAGTACAGATAATGTAGTAGATGTCACCTGCAGTCCTATGTAACACCACAGATAACACAGTGATAACTCTCTGAGTACAGATAATGTAGTAGATGTCACCTGCAGTCCTATGTAACACCACAGATAACACAGTGATAACTCTCTGAGTACAGATAATGTAGTAGATGTCACCTGCAGTCCTATGTAACACCACAGATAACACAGTGATAACTCTCTGAGTACAGATAATGTAGTAGATGTCACCTGCAGTCCTATGTAACACCACAGATAACACAGTGATAACTCTCTGAGCACAGATAATGTAGTAGATGTCACCTGCAGTCCTATGTAACACCACAGATAATACAGTGATAACTCTCTGAGTACAGATAATGTAGTAGATGTCACCTGCAGTCCTATGTAACACCACAGATAACACAGTGATAACTCTCTGAGTACAGATAATGTAGTAGATGTCACCTGCAGTCCTATGTAACACCACAGATAACACAGTGATAACTCTCTGAGTACAGATAATGTAGTAGATGTCACCTGCAGTCCTATGTAACACCACAGATAATACAGTGATAACTCTCTGAGTACAGATAATGTAGTAGATGTCACCTGCAGTCCTATGTAACATCACAGATAACACAGTGATAACTCTCTGAGTACAGATAATGTAGTAGATGTCACCTGCAGTCCTATGTAACACCACAGATAACACAGTGATAACTCTATGAGTACAGATAATGTAGTAGATGTCACCTGCAGTCCTATGTAACACCACAGATAACACAGTGATAACTCTCTGAGTACAGATAACGTAGTAGACGTCACCTGCAGTCCTATGTAACACCACAGATAACACACATCTAGTTTAGACTCCTTCATTTCAGCCTTTCCAGGCCATATACAATATCATCCACGTTTCTTCGCCGCTCTCTTGCCTTGTTGGGTGTCTGATTCCCCCCTTAGATTCTGAGAGGTTTCCTCTGTCCCCGGAGACCCCCCAGGACAGCTCTCACCTTCTGCCGGATTCACACATTTCCCTCTATCATAGAGAGATTTTTTCACACCTAGAAATTGCTGCTTCTTGTTCTCAGAGCTGAACTGCTGTAGAGAAAGAGGAAGAGGTCAACGGAAGGACCAGAGGAAGAACACTTACACTACTCACAAACAGTTCGGGATATTTAGCTTTCGGTCGAAACGTATATAGTATCCCGTGATATTATATGATGACAGTCGGGCATTAAGTAGAAGCAGTGTTGCTGATTTCCTCATCTCAGAAGCCGACCCCAGTGCTGGGTAGACCGCCACTAAATGTCAGTGTCTCAGGAACTTGTCATGCGGCCTTGAGCATCAATTCTGGCTTGACAACGACGTCTCCTGCTGTTCACAAGTCGCCTTATTGTCTGCTGAGGCATGGCCTCCCACTCTTCTGGAAGGGCTGCCCTCAGATCATTGAGGTTCTGGTGTACAGAGTTACGAGCCTCTACACGGCGCCTCAGCTGATCCCGTAGGTTTTCAATGGGATTCAGGTCTGGAGGAAGTGCCGACCACTCCATCTGAGGTCCCCCAGCCTCCAGCAGCCGCTCCATGTGAGGTCCCCCGGTCTCCAGCAGCCGCTCCATGTGAGGTCCCCCGGTCTCCAGCAGCCGCTCCATGTGAGGTCCCCCAGTCTCCAGCAGCCGCTCCATGTGTGGTCCCCCAGCCTCCATCAGCCGCTCCATGTGAGGTCCCCCGGTCTCCAGCAGCCGCTCCATGTGAGGTCCCCCAGCCTCCAGCAGCCGCTCCATGTGAGGTCCCCCGGTCTCCAGCAGCCGCTCCATGTGAGGTCCCCCAGTCTCCAGCAGCCGCTCCATGTGAGGTCCCCCAGTCTCCAGCAGCCGCTCCATGTGAGGTCCCCAGCCTCCAGCAGCCGCTCCATGTGAGGTCCCCAGTCTCCAGCAGCCGCTCCATGTGAGGTCCCCAGTCTCCAGCAGCCGCTCCATGTGAGGTCCCCAGCCTCCAGCAGCCGCTCCATGTGAGGTCCCCAGCCTCCAGCAGCCGCTCCATGTGAGGTCCCCCAGCCTCCAGCAGCCGCTCCATGTGAGGTCCCCCAGTCTCCAGCAGCCGCTCCATGTGAGGTCCCCCAGTCTACAGCAGCCGCTCCATGTGAGGTCCCCCAGCCTACAGCAGCCGCTCCATGTGAGGTCCCCCTGTCTCCAGCAGCCGCTCCATGTGAGGTCCCCCGGTCTCCAGCAGCCGCTCCATGTGAGGTCCCCCGGTCTCCAGCAGCCACTCCATGTGAGGTCCTCAGTCTCCAGCAGCCGTTCCCTAATGATGGGACCTCGATGAGCTGGAGCATTGTCCTCCATGAAGATGACATTAGTCCTGTGTTGTTCCTGCAGAGGCGCAATGACCGGATTACTGATGTTCTTCAGATAGTCTGGGCTGTCACTGGACCATTCACAGTGTAGGGCAGTTCTGTACTGACGAGACACACCGCCCACACTGTAACGCCACCACCACAGGCTCGTCTGGTGACCACAGTGGCTGATGCACAGCGCTCTTCTGGATGACTCCAACATCGTTGGCGGCCATCATCTCTGCTCAGTGTGAATCGACTTTCATCAGGGAACAGCGCTGAGGCCACTGGTCCCTCGTCCAGCGTAGATGCTCCCTGGCCCATGCAAGACGATGATGCTCGTGTGGTCAGGCACCTTGCAGGTTGTCTAGCTTGCAGACCTCACTGATGTAAACGGTTTCCAATGGTCTGATGTGACCCTTGGGTGCCTTTCACCTCCCTTAAATATGCCTGGAGTCGTGTGGCATTCATCATCCGGCCCTGCAGGGCATTGTTCACAATGAAGCGGTGGTTATCAGTGTGGGATGTGGCCAAAGGACGTCCACTTCTCTGCCTTCCTGTGACTCTTCCAGTCTCTGTATCTCTGCTACAACCTGCTGATGACACTCTGTGACACTCTAAGCTCAGTGGCCACTTCTGTCTGAGAACATCCTGCTTGAAGCCTCACAATGGCGAGGTCTCGCTCGGTCTCATGATGTCGCAATGTGAGCAGCATGATGAGGAGGACTGTTTAATACCAATTCTAATTGAACCAAGAAATGTATTCGGCGATTCATGGATCAAACACCTGGTGTGAATTTTGCCGTTGAGCTCCTTGTTAGAGAACAGCAAGTTGTGCAAAAAGTCCTGAAACATTGAACAGTTGGACATGTGCATTCAGAAGGTTAGAGAAGGTCACATTAGGTTCTCCTGTAACCCTCAGTTCAGCTCGCTCCATGTGAGGTCCCCCGGTCTCCAGCAGCCGCTCCATGTGAGGTCCCCTGGTCTCTAGCAGCCGCTCCACTTTTTCGCGTTTTACAGCGAGTTCAAACGCGCTGAAAAACTCCCGACGCAAAAACAAGTACTTGAGCTTTTTTTGGGGCCTTTGTTGCGCGTTTTGGCCCATAGACTTTAATGGGAACGCGCAACGCTTGTATTTTGATCGTTTTTGACACTGAAAACGCTTGTTCGAACGCGTGTTTATGAATTTGCAACATGCTGGAAAGGCCAAACCCCAGGTGCTAGGCACAGTTTGGAGAGAAGCCAACACTGCAGTCAATCACACAAACGCGCGTAAAACGCGCGTTTACTATTGCCAAAAACGCGCACAAAATCGCGCGGAAGACGCGCGTCTCAGAAACGCTCAGGTCTGAACCCAGCGTAAAGGTTAGGGTGCATTTTAGGTTCATCCTGAAATTTCACCCACAAGCCAAATATCCCAAACTTTTTGTGAGTAGTGTATGTGAATGTAACAATAGTAAGCACAATATCTAAGAATAACAGCAGTATCAATATGATAGTGAGAAACAGGTAAGAATAGAATGTAACTGTAATAATAGAAACAAACCTATAATAATAATAGAATAAAGAATCTGATTCATAAAATTCCTATCTAGAGGCACTTTTTGAAGTATTGCAGGTCCTGTATCTGGATCCCCAATAGTCTGGCATTCAGTGTCTGGTCGGTGTCCTTCTCATACATTCCACACTATCAGAATGTTGCTGTAATAGTCCCCAGGCCACCCCTCCATCTCATAGGACTTCAGACGCCCTTGTGGTATGGATCATTTTCTGCCCTGACCGTTCTGCCTCCAAGAACCCAGTATTTCCAGAGCAGATACCTGCAGGATCCTTCTCCCTTTGCTACTCAGCTCTGAGTCCCAAGTGTTGTCCAGGATTATCTGGAAACATGGCTATTTGTTTCTGAAACAGCACCCCGCCAGTCCACAGGCTGTGTGTGGTATTGCAGCTCTACCCCATTTCACTTCAATAGAGCTGAGGTGCAGTAACACACACAACCTATGGGCATGTGGGGCGCTGTTACTAGAAGCAGTGTACAGCGTACATATCAGTAGAGGGCACAAACCGGAGTGGCTGACACACTGTAGCAGAATAATCACAGTCCAGCACTGGATTTCCATTTCATGAGGTGAGGGCTTTAATCTGTGGATATAATGGAGGAGGCTGATGATTCATCCTGCGCTCAGTGCAGCCAGATGTGGAGGCTGAGGGCAGCTGCATTCATCAGTCAGCGGCTGCCCCTTCTCCTCCGCACAGCGGCGGCCGCTGCCTTTCACTGACATTGTATCTGTGAATCAGAATGTAAAGGATGGAAGAAACCTACTGACCGGAGCAGGAAGAGGAGGAACAACACATCCAGGACGATCTGCAACAATGTGATGGAAACCAAGTCACAGCAACAATGTATATTCCTGAGCAGCATCCAAACTGCACACAACCAGCTATCTATCTACAGTATCTATCTATCTATCTATCTATCTATCTATCTATCTATCTATCTATCTCATATCTATCTATCTATCTATCTATCTATCTATCTTATATCTATCTATCTATCTATCTATCTATCTATCTATCTATCTCATATCTATCTATCTATCTATCTATCTATCTATCTATCTATCTATCTATCTATCTATCTATCTATCTATCTATCTCATATCTATCTATCTATCTATCTATCTATCTATCTATCTTCTTATCTCTGGCAGGAAGGTTCCCTGTCTTGGAAGTTTCCATACACCTGAGATAACTGTTCTTCTGGCAGCTATTCCTTCCTGTCCTCCTATACATTTAGATGCTCAGTTTGGCAGAATGGGAAGATGGAAGGAATCTGCTGCCGGTCGTCTCCGTCCACAGTTTATCTCCTAAGAACAAAAAGATCCAGCAGCTGAAATTCACTGTGTATATCATCTCCCCCGAGATCCATGATCGGGGTGCAGTTGGCCAAAATAAGATAGATTTAATATATATATGAACAGCATTTAAGTTAATTCTAAATATTGTCTAAATAACCTGAACCATTAGAGATTTGCTTAGTATGTCCACATCAGATCATGCTACATGTTGCCTCAGAGCTGTAATCCTTGTTATGGTGGAAGAATCCCTCTGTACATACACTACATTCTGCATGTACTTATTGAAATATATGTACACAGTGACTCCACCAGCATAATAGTGAGTGCAGCTCTGGAGTATAATACAGGATGTAACTCAGGATCAGTACAGGATAAGTAATGTATGTACACAGTGACTGCACCAGCAGAATAGTGAGTGCAGCTCTGGAGTATAATACAGGATGTAACTCAGGATCAGTACAGGATAAGTAATGTATGTACACAGTGACTGCACCAGCAGAATAGTGAGTGCAGCTCTGGAGTATAATACAGGATGTAACTCAGGATCAGTACAGGATAAGTAATGTATGTACACAGTGACTGCACCAGCAGAATAGTGAGTGCAGCTCTGGAGTATAATACAGGATGTAACTCAGGATCAGTACAGGATAAGTAATGTATGCACACAGTGACTGCACCAGCAGAATAGTGAGTGCAGCTCTGGAGTATAATACAGGATGTAACTCAGGATCAGTACAGGATAAGTAATGTATGTACACAGTGACTGCACCAGCAGAATAGTGAGTGCAGCTCTGGAGTATAATACAGGATGTAACTCAGGATCAGTACAGGATAAGTAATGTATGTACACAGTGACTGCACCAGCAGAATAGTGAGTGCAGCTCTGGAGTATAATACAGGATGTAACTCAGGATCAGTACAGGATAAGTAATGTATGTACACAGTGACTGCACCAGCAGAATAGTGAGTGCAGCTCTGGAGTATAATACAGGATGTAACTCAGGATCAGTACAGGATAAGTAATGTATGTACACAGTGACTGCACCAGCAGAATAGTGAGTGCAGCTCTGGAGTATAATACAGGATGTAACTCAGGATCAGTACAGGATAAGTAATGTATGTACACAGTGACTGCACCAGCAGAATAGTGAGTGCAGCTCTGGAGTATAATACAGGATGTAACTCAGGATCAGTACAGGATAAGTAATGTATGTACACAGTGACCCCACCAGCAGAATAGTGAGTGCAGCTCTGGAGTATAATACAGGATGTAACTCAGGATCAGTACAGGATAAGTAATGTATGTACACAGTGACTGCACCAGCAGAATAGTGAGTGCAGCTCTGGAGTATAATACAGGATGTAACTCAGGATCAGTACAGGATAAGTAATGTATGTACACAGTGACTGCACCAGCAGAATAGTGAGTGCAGCTCTGGAGTATAATACAGGATGTAACTCAGGATCAGTACAGGATAAGTAATGTATGTACACAGTGACTGCACCAGCAGAATAGTGAGTGCAGCTCTGGAGTATAATACAGGATGTAACTCAGGATCAGTACAGGATAAGTAATGTATGTACACAGTGACTCCACCAGCAGAATAGTGAGTGCAGCTCTGGAGTATAATACAGGATGTAACTCAGGATCAGTACAGGATAAGTAATGTATGTACACAGTGACTGCACCAGCAGAATAGTGAGTGCAGCTCTGGAGTATAATACAGGGTGCAACTCAGGATCAGTACAGGATAAGTAATGTATGTTCACAGTGACTCCACCATCAGAATAGTGAGTGCAGCTCTGGAGTATAATACTGGATGTAACTCAGGATCAGTACAGGATAAGTAATGTATGTACACAGTGACTGCAACAGCAGAATAGTGAGTGCAGCTCTGGAGTAGAAAACCGGATGTAACTCAGGATCAGTACAGGATAAGTAATGTATGTACACATTGACTGCACCAGCAGAATAGTGAGTTCAGCTCTGGAGTATAATACAGGATGTAACTCAGGATCAGTACAGGATAAGTAATGTATGTACACAGTGACTGCACCAGCAGAATAGTGAGTGCAGCTCTGGAGTATAATACAGGATGTAACTCAGGATCAGTACAGGATAAGTAATGTATCTACACAGTGACTGCACCAGCAGAATAGTGAGTTCAGCTCTGGAGTATAATACAGGATGTAACTCAGGATCAGTTCAGGATAAGTAATGTTATGTATGTTCATCCTGATGTTGCTGATACGATAAATAGATTGGAAGGATCCTCTTGTAAGGGTTTGCACTTTATATTGTTTCTTTTGCCCAGATTGTCCCTTTTTCTCACAGCTGCTCTTTGTAATTCTGATTTTTTTTTAGGTATTTTAGAACTCAAGGAAGACACCATAGAGAGCTTGCTGGCCGCTGCTTGCCTTCTTCAGCTTTCCCAAGTTATAGAAGTTTGCTGTAACTTTCTTATGAAGCAGCTTCATCCCTCTAACTGCCTGGGCATTCGGTCATTTGGGGATGCACAGGGCTGTGTGGAGCTCCTGCGGGTGGCTCACAGTTACACTATGGTAAGATTCCTAGAAGTTCCATTCAGTGACACAGAAGTCAGCGGTGTGCTAGTATTGTGTATGAAGGGCTTTTCCACCTGCTTGATTCTCTTTTCTGGACAGGGTGGGACCGCCATGGGGTCAGTTATGATCCCATTTAGGTCATTGTTCTCTTTCAACAGTAGGTTTTTGGTGCTCAGTGAATTAATATGTGCTACAAAATGTTTGTAATATGATAAGACAAGATTTGCACTTGCTGTCAGTGAATGGAAACATTCTTGAAATTAGAGGCTATAGCCCATTACTCACCTAGTTGTGCTCATGTAGCTGAGTTTTTTTTTTGTAACCTAAATAGAGCAGCAGCATGCATTTCTGCCTTGCCCTAATGGGTTGTAACTAATGGGTCCTGGACAGGAAACCATTTCTGCTGCTGTATTTAGTTCACAGGTTATTGACCCAAAAATAAGATTAGGTCAGAACATCCTATATTTTTTTCGGATGTAAAAAAAAGTTCCAATTCACTAACAGCAAGTACTAGAAAGATTCGGCATGTTTCATTTATACAGTGACTTACAGAGGACAGGATGATGATAAGTAAACATTTTTTTCCTGGGTTCTTAAAAGGTCATGAATCTGACCTAGGAAATGACGGAAGAAGCCCTTAAAGAAGGACGTTCAGGCAGTAAGGATCTTGCTACACGGCGCCAATACCCTGGGATCCTGTACACGGAGGAGCATGCTGGGGCATGTGGGGCCCCTGACACCGAGGCAGGACATACAAATACCATCAGAAACATGTACAGCACATCCTGCCTCCTCCTTGACCTCCATTATGAAGGCAGGAAGTGAACTCCTTTTAGAAAGCATGGAAATAGACACTTGTATCAGACACAAACATCAGACCCCAGGAGATAGCAGACAGGAAGCCGCAGCACATCTCCACAGCCGCAGCACATCTCCACAGCCGCAGCACATCTCCACAGCCGCAGACTCGCTCCAGACATCTGCGTGTTTGTCTTTCAAAATTAGCAGCTTGTCAAAAACCCAAGAAAAAAGGGACGTCCAACACTGCTGTAATTACTGGTTCAAGGAGACCCCCCACCAAGCACTGCTGGTACATGAACCACAGAGACAAGGAACACAACATGCAGTCCTATGTAACACCACAGATAACATAGTGATAACTCTCTGAGTACAGATAATGTAGTAGATGTCACCTGCAGTCCTATGTAACACCACAGATAACACAGTGATAACTCTCTGAGTACAGATAATGTAGTAGATATCACCTGCAGTCCTATGTAACACCACAGATAACACAGTGATAACTCTCTGAGTACAGATAATGTAGTAGATGTCACCTGCAGTCCTATGTAACACCACAGATAACACAGTGATAACTCTCTGAGTACAGATAATGTAGTAGATGTCACCTGCAGTCCTATGTAACACCACAGATAACACAGTGATAACTCTCTGAGTACAGATAATGTAGTAGATGTCACCTGCAGTCCTATGTAACACCACAGATAACACAGTGATAACTCTCTGAGTACAGATAATGTAGTAGATGTCACCTGCAGTCCTATGTAACACCACAGATAACACAGTGATAACTCTCTGAGTACAGATAATGTAGTAGATGTCACCTGCAGTCCTATGTAACACCACAGATAACACAGTGATAACTCTCTGAGTACAGATAATGTAGTAGATGTCACCTGCAGTCCTATGTAACACCACAGATAACACAGTGATAACTCTCTGAGTACAGATAATGTAGTAGATGTCACCTGCAGTCCTATGTAACACCACAGATAACACAGTGATAACTCTCTGAGTACAGATAATGTAGTAGATGTCACCTGCAGTCCTATGTAACACCACAGATAACACAGTGATAACTCTCTGAGTACAGATAATGTAGTAGATGTCACCTGCAGTCCTATGTAACACCACAGATAACACAGTGATAACTCTCTGAGTACAGATAATGTAGTAGATGTCACCTGCAGTCCTATGTAACACCACAGATAACACAGTGATAACTCTCTGAGTACAGATAATGTAGTAGATGTCACCTGCAGTCCTATGTAACACCACAGATAACACAGTGATAACTCTCTGAGTACAGATAATGTAGTAGATGTCACCTGCAGTCCTATGTAACATCACAGATAACACAGTGATAACTCAGTCTGAGTACAGATAATGTAGTAGATGTCACCTGCAGTCCTATGTAACACCACAGATAACACAGTGATAGCTCTCTGAGTACAGATAATGTAGTAGATGTCACCTGCAGTCCTATGTAACACCACAGATAACACAGTGATAACTCTCTGAGTACAGATAATGTAGTAGATGTCACCTGCAGTCCTATGTAACACCACAGATAACACAGTGATAACTCTCTGAGTACAGATAATGTAGTAGATGTCACCTGCAGTCCTATGTAACACCACAGATAACACAGTGATAGCTCTCTGAGTACAGATAATGTAGTAGATGTCACCTGCAGTCCTATGTAACACCACAGATAACACAGTGATAAATCTCTGAGTACAGATAATGTAGTAGAGGTCACCTGCAGTCCTATGTAACACTACAGATAACACAGTGATAACTCAGTCTGAGGGCAGATAATGTACAAGATTTTACCTGCAGTCCTATGTAGCAGTATATAATGAGTACTGATAATACAGTAGCTGTTACCAGCAGTCCTATGTAATATATAATACATACAGATATTGATGTAGATGTTTCCTGCAGTCCTATGTATCATTTTAGAATGATTACAGAAAATATAGTAAGTGTTGCCTGCAGTCCTATGTAACAATATATACTGTGTAGAGATATTGCTGTGTTGCCTGCAGTCCCATGTAATGCTGTATGCATATCCATTCTGTGACAATGCAGAAAATATTCATATTTTGCAAGGTTTTTTGCTTGGCCCTAATCGAGCTGATCACAGGAAGATCCCCGGCTGCCCCTAACATTGCAGGTGATACAGAACTCCCCTCCCCCCTCCATTCTTCTAGGCCAGGCCTTACACCTCGGAGGGGCTGTGAAGCCGATCTAAAGGGCATTAGTAAAGAAAACCTTCCTCCGTCTCCAGACAGAAATGAGCGCTTTCTGGATTTTCCAGTTCAGAAACTGAAAAATCTTTGTTTCCATTCCCTGAAATGTCATAAGAGAAACAGTAAAATATTAAATACCAAGATGACATTTCAGAAATTACACGAGACGCGGAGCGCAGATTCCATGTTTTCCCGGATTACCGTTCTCCAAGAAGATTCTGCTAAACCTAGTCTCTTATTATTTCTGCCAAATATTATAAAACAGCGAAAAGACGCCATAAGATCTGCCTTTCCTCTCTTCTGCGGCACCATCATCGTCCGCAGACACACAAGCAGAGATTTTTTCTGCAGCTCTTTTCAAAAGTGGCAAGAAAAATAGGAAGGATTAAGTAGGAAAAGGGCCCAAAATAAGCACAAATCTACACCTGCTCGAAGCAAGCACAAATTTTGTTGATTTTGTGATTTCATTAATATTCAGGTCTAGGAATAAGACCAAAGCCAGGAATGAATAATTAAAATTGAAACAAAGCGAGAAGAATGTTGCAGAAAAAGTAACAATGTAACAGCAGAGAGTGATTATAGAGAGAGTGGCTGTGAGTCTTATCTCTGGGGTCAAGGATGCCCTGCAGGCCGCCGGCAGAGAGGGATGACGTTCCGACAGACGTCACCTATAATATGTGATAAGTGCCATCAGCAAACCGACCCTGGAGAAAAGACAAAGGAGCTGACAATGGGACAGTCCGGAACGGCTAATTACGGGGGATACAAGAGTGAACTACAAAATGATATGCAGCATTACATTATTCATCGCTGAAATCCTGTATTGTGCTTCAGTACAATGAAAATAGCAAAGGAAGGGGGGGGGGGGGCAATACTAGGTGTTAGGCCTCATTCACACATACGTGGATTTTGCCTGCCGTCCTGCTCAGTGCATGAGCAAACGGGTGACGCTGTGCGCTTCATGCCGCCGCGCTTCGTGCCGTTGTACAGTAATACACTCGGATTACACGTATTAGGCAACCAAGGTCACCACGTGCTCGTGCACTTAACGCATTTGGTGTACCAGGACCCCCGCAAGAGCGCTCCTTATACCTGTCACCCCACCGCACAAGTTAACCGCACAGTGATACCCTGGACACATTGATCCAGCGGAGGAAGCTCGGCGTCTGCATCAGCAGCGCCGGAGGTAAGACACTCCATACAAGCGAGCCACGTGGGACGCCAGTGGCGATAGTGGAGCTGTCAGCTTGGAACACAGCTACTCCGCGAGAAAGTCTTTAACTGGCGGTAAGGGGATGCAACACTGAAAAAACATCTAAAGACTAATATATGGCAAGTCTGAAAAGATGAGAATTTATGTATGACGGGAAGCAATAACCGTTTATACCAGGGAGGTACATTGGGATCCAAAAGGACTGATATGAATTTTACATAAAATCGAATCAAGCAGATAAATTAATTCGGACATGAATGATGATTAGAATAATCAGCAAATCAACAGAAATCTTACAATTAATTAAAAGTCCTATGAGAACATCTATATCACAATAGCATCTACAGAGGATAACTGGAATGATGAACTATTGGACCAAGTTTCCGGTGTGGATTTAATGGTTAATATGGACTATACTATGGCATCTGATTATTGACTATATTGGTCCTTTTATTAATTTCTGTGTGAAGTGAATTGAAAATAATACATGGTTTTCAAAAATTTTAGCAAATGAAAATCCTGAAAGTACGAGGTGTGTTTGTTTTCAGTCCGCCATGTCAGTACTTTGTAGGACCACCTTTCACTGCAATTATACCCACAAGTCTTTTGGGGTCTGTCTCTACCCGCTTTGCACATCTACAAACTGAAATTTGTGCCCATTCCTCTTTGCAGAAGAGCTCGCACTCAGTCAGGTTGGATGGAGAGCGTCTGTGAACAGTAATTTTCAGGTCTTTCCACAAATTCTCTCAATGGGATTTAGGTCTGGACGGTGACTGGGCCGTTCAAACACATGATAATGCTTTGATCTAAATCCTTCCATTGTAGCTCTCGCTGAATGTTGAGAGTTGTTGTCCTGCTGGAAGGTGAACCTCTGCCCCATTCTCAGGTCTTTTGCAACCTCTACCGAGTTTTCTGCCGGGATGGCTCCGCATTTAACCTCTACCGAGTTTTCTGCCGGGATGGCTCCGCATTTAGCTCCATCCATCTTCCCATCATCTCTGACCAGTTTCCCTGAAGAAAAGTCTCCCCCCAGTATGATGCTGCCACCACCAAGTCTCACGGTGGGGATGGTGTTCAGGGGTATGCGCGCGCAGGGTTAGTTTCCCCCACACATAGCGTTTTGCATTTAGGCAAAAAAGTTAAACTTTGGTCTCCTGTGATCAGACCACCTTCTTCCACGTTTGCTATGTCCTCTACATGGCTTGTGGAAACTGCAATCGGGACTTCCTATGGCTTTAAAAACTTGCTATTGGTCCTGCCACTCTTCTAAGGGCAGATTTATGGAGTGCACGACTAATAGTTGTCCTGTGGACAGATTCTCCCATCTGAGCCGTGGATCTCTGTAGCTCCTCTAGAGTGACCATGGGGCTCTTGGACACTTCTCTAATTAGTGCTCTCCTTGTCTCGGCTGTCAGTTTAGGTGGACGGCCATGTCATGGTCGGTTTGCAGTTGTGCCATACTCCTTCCATTTTCACATGATGAATTGAACAGTGCTCTGTGAGATGTTCAGACTTCGGGATATTTTTTTATAACCTAACCCTGCATTACACTTCTCCACAACTTTATCCTTGACCTGTCTGATGTGTTTCTTGGTCTTCATGATGCTGTTTGATCGCTTAAGTTCTCTATCAAACCTCTGAGGCCTTCACTGATCAGCTGGAGTTATACTGAGAATACATTACAAAGAGGTGGACTCGATGTACTAATGAGGTGACTTCTGAAGGCAACTGGTCATGCTGGATGATATTTAGAGGTATCAGGGTAAAGGAGGCTGAATAGAAATTCACGCTACACTTTTCAGATTTTTATTTATTCAAATTTTTTAAAACTGTGTATCGTTTTCTTTTCACTTCACACAGACTTGCTACTTTGTGTTGGTCTATCACATAAATTACATTAGGTTTGTGGTTGTAATGTAAAAAATTGGGAGAAGCTCAAGGGGTATGAATACTTTTTCAACACACTGTATATGCACATCACTGCTGCTGGCAAGTCGGTGTCTGAGCAGTGAACATAAAAGTATGGCACGGGCTTTTGCCTCTGCTGAGACCACTGATTGACTTATTGGGCAGCAGTTGTTACCTTGTTGTACAGCACATCACACTTTTGGTTCAGTCGGGCAGAGGCGTAGCTAAAGGGTCATGGGCACTGGTGCAAGAGTTCAGCTTGGGCCCCTCTTCCCTCAGTGCTTTGTGGCCGGGGCCGGGGAAGCACATAGCCCTCCTGCTGTCTAAGGCAAAAATTGAAATGCCACCCCCCCTGCCAAATTTTTGACCTACCCCTTCCCTCCAGCCAGAGGTGTAACTTGACTAGCATGCACTCTCTAAAATACTGATGTCTTCTTATGTGGCACAAGGGACTTTGGGCCCCCTCAGGCTCCTGGGCCTGGTAGCGACTGCCACCTCTGCACCCCCTATAGCTAGGCCCCTGCAGTCGGGAGCAGAGACAGAGGAGAAGGGGGCTCATCGCTGCAATCAGACTGCCAGTGAGTCTGGTCATATTTTCTGGTAATGTGGTATTTTCAGACTTTTTCTAGCAGTTTGCTTTCATGAATACATTTATGATAAAATTTCTATTTTACGTTTTCAATTTGAATGATTTTTGCTTTTACTTCCTCATTTTTCTTTCTAGTAAAGCAGAACATATAAACGTCAGTACTGGGAGCTGAGCGCTGAATCCTCATCTTGCTGTGTAAATGCTCGAAACCTCTATTTTGTTTTATGAACCACTATAATATTTTATTTCCAGGAACATTTTATTGAAGTAATCCGAAATCAGGAATTTCTCCTTCTACCGGCAACTGAAATCGCCAAACTGCTCTCAAATGATGACATCAACGTCCCAGATGAGGAGACCATTTTCCAGGCGTTAATGCAATGGGTGAAACATGACATTCAGACGCGGCAGAGGGACCTGGGAATGCTGCTCTCCTACATCCGGCTGCCACTGCTTCCTCCTCAGGTAGTGGCAACAACACAAGTCTTTATGCCCGTTAATATTTGCAGCCTCCAGGGTTATGAATTTTGTATACGCTCCCTCATACATATAAGAAAATAACAACCATAATAATATACATTATGTTAAAAATATATAATTGGAGCAAAACTGGTTACCGAATGTGATGGGAAGGAGTAACTATAAACTAAAATAATCTTTTTTCTTGAGTTTTATTTTGAATATGAGAGTTATTGTTAAGCACGGACTGGAAAACTACCTAAAGTGGTCACATGTTGTTGTCGGGCCCAAATTTAAAGAAGGTAGGCAATATAAGTAGGCAGAACTACAGAAAAAAGCAGGACCAGCAATACCATCCGAGCCGGATCAAATATCACAGTGCAGCACAAAATACTGCAACCCCCGTTGCAGTATTCGACAGTATTAACGACCTAAACTACCCTATGCCACTAGCATTATTTATGGCTAAGGGCATCCAATCGTTGTGTGCACAGCGGCTGTGAGGAAGGATCAGGCGGTCCACTGAGCATCAGCCCACTGGGAAATTTCCCTGTAGGGCATATTGCCAGTCCAGGCCTGGTTATTGATCGCCCTGCTTCACAACATACCTGTGATTTGTGTCCCATGTGTAAGAAATGTGCATTACAAATTATTGCGATGGGCATTTTCACTACCCCATAAAAAGATGAATAAAACTGGTGTAAACTTTCTCAATTATTATAATTCTGCTCCAATTTACAAGTACATAACTATTTTACAGTAATACTGCTCCTACAGTATGTGCAAGAATATAACTACTATAATACTGCTCTTATGTACAGGAATATAACTACTATATTACTGCTCATATGTACAAGAATATAACTACTATAATACTGCTCCTATGTACAGGAATATAACTACTATAATACTGCCCCTATGTACAGGAATATAACTACTATAATACTGCCTCCTATGTGCAAGAATATAACTACTATAATACTGCCTCCTATATACAAGAATATAACTACTATAATACTGCTCTTATGTACAGGAATATAACTACTATAATACTGCTCCTATGTACAAGAATATAACTACTATAATACTGCTCCTATGTACAGGAATATAACTACTATAATACTGCCCCTATGTACAGGAATATGACTACTATAATACTGCCTCCTATGTACAAGAATATAACTACTATAATACTGCCTCCTATGTACAGGAATATAACTACTATAATACTGCTCCTATGTACAGGTATATAACTACTATAGTACTGCTCCTATGTACAAGAATATAACTACTATAATACTGCCTCCTATGTACAAGTATATAACTACTATAATACTGCTCCTATGTACAAGAATATAACTACTATAATATGGCTCCTATGTACAAGAATATGACTACTATAATACTAGCTCCTATGTACAAGAATATAACTACTATAATACTGCCTCCTATGTACAAGAATATAACTACTATATTACTGCTCCTATGTACAAGAATATAACTACTATATTACTGCTCATATGTACAAGAATATAACTACTATAATACTGCTCCTATGTACCGGAATATAACTACTATAATACTGCCCCTATGTACAGGAATATAACTACTATAATACTGCCTCCGATGTACAAGAATATAACTACTATAATACTGCCTCCTATGTACAGGAATATACTACTTCTGTAATAATACCTCTTATGTACAATCTAGATAATCTTTAGAGTATTATTGCATACTGATATATACAGCCACCACTAGAGGGAGCTCAGGAGATTACTACATACCGATATATACAGCCACCACTAGAGGGAGCCCAGGAGATTACTACATACAGATATATACAGCCACTACTAAAGGGAGCTCAGGAGATTACAGCATACAGATATATACAGGCACCACTAGGGGGAGTTCTGGAGATTACTACATACAGATATATACAGCCACCACTAAAGGGAGCTCTGGAGATTACTACATACAGATATATACAGCCACTACTAAAGGGAGCTCAGGAGATTACTACATACAGATATATAGAGCCACCACTAGGGGGAGCTCTGGAGATTACTACATACCGATATATACAGCCAACACTAGGGGGAGCTCTGGAGATTACTACATACAGATATATACAGCCACCACTAAAGGGAGCTCAGGAGATTACTGCATACAGATATATACAGCCACTACTAAAGGGAGCTCAGGAGATTACAGCATACAGATATATACAGCCACCACTAGGGGAGCTCTGGAGATTACTACATACAGATATATACAGCCACCACTAAAGGGAGCTCAGGAGATTACTGCATACAGATATATACAGCCACTACTAAAGGGAGCTCAGGAGATTACTACATACAGATATATAGAGCCACCACTAGGGGGAGCTCTGGAGATTACTACATACCGATATATATATGTATATATATATATATATATATACAGCCACCACTAAAGGGAGCTCAGGAGATTACTGCATACAGATATATACAGCCAACACTAAAGGGAGCTCAGGAGATTATTACATACAGATATATACAGCCACTACTAGAGGGAGCTCAGGAGGTTACTACATACAGATATATACAGCCACGACTAGAGAGAGCTCAGGAGTTTACTGCATACAGATATATACAGCCACCACTAGAGGGAGCTCAGGAGGTTAATACATACAGATATATACAGCCACGACTAGAGAGAGCTCAGGAGATTATTACATACAGATATATACAGCCACCACTAGAGGGAGCTCAGGAGGTTACTACATACAGATATATACAGCCACCACTAGTGGGAGCTCAGGAGATTACTGCATACAGATATATACAGCCACCACTAAAGGGAGCTCAGGAGATTACTACATACAGATATATAGAGCCACCACTAGAGGGAGCTCAGGAGATTACTACATACAGATATATACAGCCACCACTAGGGGGAGCTCAGGAGATTACTACATACAGATATATACAACCACCCCTAGAGGGAGCTCAGGAGATTACTGCATACAGATATATGCAGCCACCACTAGAGGGAGCTCAGGAGATTACTACATACAGATATATACAGCCACCACTAGAGGGAGCTCAGGAGATTACTATACACAGATATATACAGCCACCACTAAAGGTAGCTCAGGAGATTACTGCATACAGATATATACAGCCACTACTAAAGGGAGCTCAGGAGATTACAGCATACAGATATATACAGCCACCACTAGTGGGAGCTCTGGAGATTACTACATACAGATATATACAGCCACCACTAAAGGGAGCTCAGGAGATTACTGCATACAGATATATACAGCCACTACTAAAGGGAGCTCAGGAGATTACTACATACAGATATATAGAGCCACCACTAGGGGGAGCTCTGGAGATTACTACATACCGATATATATATACAGCCACCACTAGAGGGAGCTCAGGAGATTACTGCATACAGATATATACAGCCACCACTAAAGGGAGCTCAGGAGATTATTACATACAGATATATACAGCCACTACTAGAGGGAGCTCAGGAGGTTACTACATACAGATATATACAGCCACGACTAGAGAGAGCTCAGGAGGTTACTGCATACAGATATATACAGCCACCACTAGAGGGAGCTTAGGAGATTACTGCATATAGATATATACATCCACCACTAGAGAGAGCTCAGGAGATTATTACATACAGATATATACAGTCACCACTAGAGGGAGCTCAGGAGGTTACTAAATACAGATATATGCAGCCACCACTAGAGGGAGCTCAGGAGATTACTGCTTACAGATATCTACAGCCACCACTAGAGGGAGCTCAGAAGATTACTATATACAGATATATACAGCCACCACTAGAGGGAGCTCAGGAGATTACTACATACAGATATATACATCCACCACTAGAGAGAGCTCAGGAGATTACTACATACAGATATATACATCCACCACTAGAGGGAGCTCAGGAGGTTACTACATACAGATATATACATCCACCACTAGAGGGAGCTCAGGAGATTACTGCATACAGATATATACAGCCACCACTAAAGGGAGCTCAGGAGATTACTACATACAGATATATACATCCACCACTAGAGAGAGCTCAGGAGATTACTACATACAGATATATACATCCACCACTAGAGGGAGCTCAGGAGGTTACTACATACAGATGTATATACAGCCACCACTAGAGGGAGCTCAGGAGATTACTGCATACAGATATATACAGCCACCACTAAAGGGAGCTCAGGAGATTACTACATACAGATATATACAGCCACCACTAGGAGGAGCTCAGGAGATTACTACATACAGATATATACAACCACCCCTAGAGGGAGCTCAGGAGATTACTACATACCGATATATATATACAGCCACCACTAGAGGGAGCTCAGGAGATTACTGCATACAGATATATACAGCCACCACTAGAGGGAGCTCAGGAGATTACTACATACAGATATATACAGCCACCACTAAAGGGAGCTCAGGAGATTACTACATACAGATATATAGAGCCACCACTAGGGGAGCTCAGGAGATTACTACATACCAATATATATATATACAGCCACTACTAGAGAGAGCTCAGGAGATTACTGCTTACAGATATCTACAGCCACCACTAGAGGGAGCTCAGGAGATTACTATATACAGATATATACAGCCACCACTAGAGGGAGCTCAGGAGATTACTGCATACAGATATATAGAGCCACCACTAGAGGGAGCTCAGGAGATTACTGCTTACAGATATCTACAGCCACCACTAGAGGGAGCTCAGGAGATTACTATATACAGATATATACAGCCACCACTAGAGGGAGCTCAGGAGATGACTGCATACAGATATATAGAGCCACCACTAGAGAGAGCTCAGGAGATTACTGCTTACAGATATCTACAGCCACCACTAGAGGGAGCTCAGGAGATTACTATATACAGATATATAGAGCAACTACTAGGGGGAGCTCAGGAGATTACTACATACAGATATATACAGCCACCACTAGAGGGAGCTCAGGAGATTTCTACATACAGATATATAGAGCCACCACTACGGGGAGCTCAGGAGATTACTGCATACAGATATATACAGCCACCACTAGGGGGAGCTCAGGAGATTACTACATGAATATATATACAGCCACCACTAGAGGGAGCTCAGGAGATTACTGCATACAGATATATACAGCCACCACTAGAGGTAGCTCAGGAGATTATTGCATACAGATATATACAGCCACCACTAGGGGGAGCTCAGGAGATTACTGCATACAGATATATACAGCCACCACTAGAGGGAGCTCAGAAGATTACTACATGAATATATTTACAGCCACCACTAGAGGGAGCTCAGGAGATTACTGCATACAGCTATATACAGCCACCACTAGAGGGAGCTCAGGAGATTACTACATACAGATATATAGAGCCACCACTAGAGGGAGCTCAGGAGATTACTGCATACAGATATATACAGCCACCACTAGAGGGAGCTCAGGAGATTACTACATGACATATATATACAGCCACCACTAGAGGGAGCTCAGGAGATTACTACATATAGCTGTATACAGCCACCTTTAAAGGGGGCTTAGGAACATTATGCATACTGCTATATACAGCCACCACTATAGAAAATGTAGAGTTTATTGTATACAGATATATATATATATATATACAGCTACCAGTAGACTGAGCTTAGGAGCTTAATTTTCATGTACTTAGCTTCCATTGCTCCATTGGATCCATTCCAAAAAAGGAACAAGCACCGCAAAAAGTAAAACTATTACATGTGATTGTGTCAGGTAGGGTAGGTGTCCGTGCATCCCCAAGTCACCCAGCCCACCTGGACAACCCACCATAAACAGCGTCCCCCAACTGGGAAAAGGCCCCTACCCTGCTAAGGCTAGACAAAGCAGGTCAGATCCAGACAAGAACCAGATCAGATACAAGTACAAGCCAGGGTCCAAACCATAAAAAGTGTAGGAACCAAAGCATGGGAAACAGAGTCCAAATAACCATACCAAAGCAGAACCAGGAAATAATGTCAATAACAGAAACAGAAGTCAGAGGCAATGTCAGGGCAATCCAAGGTCCGATATCCAGGAGTAGGTAGAAAGCTAGTGAGGTAATAAGGAGCAATCACAGGGGACTGTGGTCAGCAGTCCTCTGTGTAAATAGCCCACTGTAACATACATGGGAGGCCTGAGCCCATCTGTGATTTACACCACAACCACAGGGTGGCGCTGCATAGACACATATAGCATGAACAATTCCTGACAGAGCATCGCTAGTTCATGTTTTTTAAACCTGATCAGCACGCGGCTCTCGTTTCAGGATGTGCCAAGCCAAGAGGACAAGTAAGGAAGGGCACATCTGTGACTCTTTGCCTAGGCAGGGGATTTGGCGCTCTGTATCAGAAAAATTAATCAAAAATCAAAGTTGGGCCTCAAAATTAATGGGAATCTTTTAATCAGCCGTTCTACAGCTTTCTTATAGACATTTAAGTTCCTCCCATTTTCAGGAGCTCTGCTTGATGTCAGCAAGTGGAAGCCTTCTTCTTTATTAGTGGACGTGTCCTGGCCTTGTGCTAATGAGTTGATGCAGTCCCTGTGGGTGGACTGCGTTACCGGGAGGTTCAGTCGGCAGTCCTCCTGATGAGAAGTGATTCCTGCTTCTGACTAAATCTTGGCTTCAGTTACTTGCAGATTTAGAAAACAGCCCAATGTTCGCCAATGATCTGGAGTGTCAGAAGTTTCTGATGGAAGCCATGAAATACCATCTCTTACCCGAAAGAAGATCGATGATGCAAAGTCCTAGGACCAAACCCCGAAAATCCACGGTCGGGGCTCTTTATGCAGTGGGTGGAATGGACGCAACCAAAGGTAAGAATTGTAAATATCAAGAATCATTGGGTTTTATACAATTGTTACTAAATGATACAATGTAGAAAGTGATGGATCAGAATGAGTATAAACATTGAGGAACATTACCAGCACATCCCCTCCCTCCTCCCGCAGATGTGTACAAGGTAAAGATTTAGTAATTGTGTCCGACTCCCCGTGCCTGCGGAGTGGACGCGCTCCTCCTGCTGTGGATTCAGAGCTCTGCCCCTCTTCCCCTCTCACAGCATGCAGTCTCAGAGTCACATCTTACTGTTTTACACTCGATGGATTATTGGGTGACTAAGGAGGTTTCCGAACATGTACAGAGATCTTGCAGGGAGGGAGGTCTACAGGCTCCTGGGGAAGGAGGAAAATGTCACTTTATCCTCACAATAAAGACGCTTTAAAGGTTTCTCTTAATTTACTATCCTGACCCACCTACTATGGATTAGACCATGGAGCTGCCATTTGATAGAGATTACTAGTTGAAGGGTCTTGATTTCCTTGTGTGTTTGTGTTCAGTGGTCCGTTCCTATAGAACGTCTGTTCTTTGCTGTGTAGTGGAGGCCGGCAGACTCATCCCGGAGACCTCAGGGATTATATTCACTGAGTTTTGAAGAGCAATGTCTATAAATGTCCAGAAAAGACAAGAGAATAAGTCATCCAATCAAGAAAATGCTCTTGTGGTGGCCCCTCATCGATTGCTGGCTTTCTTCATTTCCCCAAGTGGTGTCACCTTCATCCAAAGTGACAGACGAAAACAATCAATGAGAAGTCACCGAGGAGCCGCTGCTCACAGGTTACACTGACTTCTATCTATAAAAGCCCCCGCAGCTCAGTGTCCTCGCCCTTCACCTAACTGGGGTCTCAGACAAATGCTTTGATGTCAAAAACCAATTTCAAGGTCCTTAAATGTCAGGAGGACTCGAGATGTTACTGCTGCAGGAGCGGAGACGCGATCCCCCCTCCAGAAACCATAAATGTTAATCACCAGTTAGGTTTAACTGTCGATTGTTCTTGAAAAAAATAACAAGGGAGGGGGGGGGTGGGGAGGGGGGGTTATGCCAATAATTAATTCCGGATCTCCAGACGTATGAGCAGTGTCCACCAGGCGAGCGGGATGAATATTAATAAAGTGGCCTCCAGTCGAGAAGCAGTTTGATCTCTGGATAATCTCCTGCTGCCGGAAGAATCTTTTGGATCTTCTCTTCTTTATTTTTCTTGCACCTCTATAGTAATGTAATGTATATACACAGTGACTGCACCAGCAGAATAGTGAGTGCAGCTCTGGAGTATAATACAGGATGTAACTCAGGATCAGTACAGGATAAGTAATGTATATACATAGTGACTGCACCAGCAGAATAGTGAGTGCAGCTCTGGAGTATAATACCGGATGTAACTCAGGATCAGTACAGGATAAGTAATGTATGTACACAGTGACTGCACCATCAGAATAGTGAGTGCAGCTCTGGAGTATAATACAGGATGTAACTCAGGATCAGTACAGGATAAGTAATGTATGTACACAGTGACTCCACCAGCAGAATAGTGAGTGCAGCTCTGGAGTATAATGCAGGATGTAACTCAGGATCAGTACAGGATAAGTAATGTATGTACACAGTGACTGCACCAGCAGAATAGTGAGTGCAGCTCTGGAGTATAATACAGGATGTAACTCAGGATCAGTACAGGATAAGTAATGTATGTACACAGTGACTGCACCAGCAGAATAGTGAGTGCAGCTCTGGAGTATAATGCAGGATGTAACTCAGGATCAGTACAGGATAGGCAATGTATGTACACAGTGACTGCACCAGCAGAATAGTGAGTGCAGCTCTGGATTATAATACAGGATGTAACTCAGGATCAGTGCAGGATAAGTAAGGTATATACACAGTGACTGCACCAGCAGAATAGTGAGTGCAGCTCTGGAGTATAATACATGATGTAACTCAGGATCAGTCCAGGATAAGTAATGTATGTACACAGTGACTGCACCAGCAGAATAGTGAGTGCAGCTCTGGAGTATAATACAGGATGTGACTCAGGATCAGTACAGGATAAGTAATGTATGTACACAGTGATTGTACCAGCAGAATAGTGAGTGCAGCTCTGGAGTATAATACAGGATGTAATTTCAGATCAGTACAGGATAAGTAATGTATGTACACAGTGATTGCACCAGGAGAATAGTGAGTGCAGCTCTGGAGTATAATACAGGATGTAACTCAGGATCAGTACAGGATAAGTAACGTATGTACACAGTGACGGCACCAACAGAATAGTGAGTGCAGCTCTGGAGTATAATACAGGATGTAACTGAGGATCAGTACAGGATAAGTAATGTATGTACACAGTGACTGCACCAGCAGAATAGTGAGTGCAGCTCTGGAGTATAATAAAGGATGTAACTGAGGATCAGTACAGGATAAGTAATGTATGTACACAGTGACTGCACCAGCAGAATAGTGAGTGCAGCTCTGGAGTATAGTACAGGATGTAACTCAGGATCAGTACAGGATAAGTAATGTATGTACACAGTGACTGCACCAGCAGAATAGTGAGTGCAGCTCTGGAGTATAATACAGGATGTAACTGAGGATCAGTACAGGATAAGTAATGTATGTACACAGTGACTGCACCAGCAGAATAGTGAGTGCAGCTCTGGAGTATAATACAGGATGTAACTCAGGATCAGTACAGGATAAGTAATGTATGTACACAGTGACTGCACCAGCAGAATAGTGAGTGCAGCTCTGGAGTATAATACAGGATGTAACTCAGGATCAGTACAGGATAAGTAATGTATGTAAACAGTGACTGCACCAGCAGAATAGTGAGTGCAGCTCTGGAGTATAATACAGGATGTAACTGAGGATCAGTACAGGATAAGTAATGTATGTAAACAGTGACTGCACCAGCAGAATAGTGAGTGCAGCTCTGGAGTATAATACAGGATGTAACTCAGGATCAGTACAGGATAAGTAATGTAATGTATGTACACAGTGTCTTTACCAGCAGAATAGTGAGTGCAGCTCTGGAGTATAATACAGGATGTAACTCAGGATCAGTACAGGATAAGTAATGTAATGTATGTACACAGTGACTGCACCAGCAGAATAGTGAGTGCAGCTCTGGAGTATAGTACAGGATGTAACTCAGGATCAGTACAGGATAAGTAATGTATGTACACAGTGACTGCACCAGCAGAATAGTGAGTGCAGCTCTGGAGTATAATACAGGATGTAACTGAGGATCAGTACAGGGTAAGTAATGTATGTAAACAGTGAATGCACCAGCAGAATAGTGAGTGCAGCTCTGGAGTATAATAACAGGATGTAACTCAGGATCAGTACAGGATAAGTAATGTAATGTATGTACACAGTGTCTTTACCAGCAGAATAGTGAGTGCAGCTCTGGAGTATAATACAGGATGTAACTCAGGATCAGTACAGGATAAGTAATGTAATGTATGTACACAGTGAATGCATCAGCAGAATAGTGAGTGCAGCTCTGGAGTATAATACAGGATGTAACTCAGGATCAGTACAGGATAAGTAATGTATGTACACAGTGACTGCACCAGCAGAATAGTGAGTGCAGCTCTGGAGTAAAATACAGGATGTAACTCAGGATCAGTACAGGATAAGTAATGTATGTATGTACACAGGGACTCCACCAGCAGAATAGTGAGTGCAGCTCTTGAGTATAATACAGAATGTTACTCAGGATCAGTACAGGATAAGTAATGTATGTACACAGTGATTGCACCAGCAGAATAATGAGTGCAGCTCTGGAGTATAATACAGGATGTAACTCAGGATCAGTACTGGATAAGTAATGTATGTACACGGTGACTGCACCAGCAGAATAGTGAGTGCAGCTCTGGAGTGTAATACAGGATGTAACTCAGGATCAGTACAGGATAAGTAATGTATGTACACAGTGACTCCACCAGCAGAATAGTGAGTGCAGCTCTGGAGTATAATACAGGATGTGACTCAGGATCAGTACAGGATAAGTAATGTATGTACACAGTGATTGCACCAGCAGAATAGTGAGTGCAGCTCTGGAGTATAATACAGGATGTAATTTCAGATCAGTACAGGATAAGTAATGTATGTACACAGTGACTGCACCAGCAGAATAGTGAGTGCAGCTCTGGAGTATAATACAGGATGTAACTCAGGATCAGTACAGGATAAGTAATGTATGTACAAAATGATTGCACCAGCAAAATAGTGAGTGCAGCTCTGGAGTATAATACAGGATGTAACTGAGGATCAGTACAGGATAAGTAATGTATGTACACAGTGACTGCACCAGCAGAATAGTGAGTGCAGCTCTGGAGTATAATACAGGATGTAACTGAGGATCAGTACAGGATAAGTAATGTATGTACACAGTGACTGCACCAGCAGAATAGTGAGTGCAGCTCTGGAGTATAATACAGGATGTAACTGAGGATCAGTACAGGGTAAGTAATGTATGTAAACAGTGAATGCACCAGCAGAATAGTGAGTGCAGCTCTGGAGTATAATACAGGATGTAACTCAGGATCAGTACAGGATAAGTAATGTAATGTATGTACACAGTGTCTTTACCAGCAGAATAGTGAGTGCAGCTCTGGAGTATAGTACAGGATGTAACTCAGGATCAGTACAGGATAAGTAATGTATGTACACAGTGACTGCACCAGCAGAATAGTGAGTGCAGCTCTGGAGTATAATACAGGATGTAACTGAGGATCAGTACAGGGTAAGTAATGTATGTAAACAGTGAATGCACCGGAAAATAGTGAGTGCAGCTCTGGAGTATAATACAGGATGTAACTCAGGATCAGTACAGGATAAGTAATGTAATGTATGTACACAGTGTCTTTACCAGCAGAATAGTGAGTGCAGCTCTGGAGTATAATACAGAATGTAACTCAGGATCAGTACAGGATAAGTAATGTATGTATGTACACAGTGACTCCACCAGCAGAATAGTGAGTGCAGCTCTTGAGTATAATACAGAATGTTACTCAGGATCAGTACAGGATAAGTAATGTATGTACACAGTGATTGCACCAGCAGAATAATGAGTGCAGCTCTGGAGTATAATACAGGATGTAACTCAGGATCAGTACAGGATAAGTAATGTATGTATGTACACAGTGACTCCACCAGCAGAATAGTGAGTGCAGCTCTGGAGTATAATACAGGATGTGACTCAGGACCAGTACAGGATAAGTAATGTATGTACACAGTGATTGTACCAGCAGAATAGTGAGTGCAGCTCTGGAGTATAATACAGGATGTAATTTCAGATCAGTACAGGATAAGTAATGTATGTACACAGTGACTGCACCAGCAGAATAGTGAGTGCAGCTCTGGAGTATAATACAGGATGTAACTCAGGATCAGTACAGGATAAGTAATGTATGTACACAGTGACTGCACCAGCAGAATAGTGAGTGCAGCTCTGGAGTATAATACAGGATGTAACTCAGGATCAGTACAGGATAAGTAATGTATGTACACAGTGACTGCACCAGCAGAATAGTGAGTGCAGCTCTGGAGTATAGTACAGGATGTAACTCAGGATCAGTACAGGATAAGTAATGTATGTACACAGTGACTGCACCAGCAGAATAGTGAGTGCAGCTCTGGAGTATAATACAGGATGTAACTGAGGATCAGTACAGGATAAGTAATGTATGTACACAGTGACTGCACCAGCAGAATAGTGAGTGCAGCTCTGGAGTATAATACAGGATGTAACTCAGGATCAGTACAGGATAAGTAATGTATGTACAAAATGATTGCACCAGCAGAATAGTGAGTGCAGCTCTGGAGTATAATACAGGATGTAACTGAGGATCAGTACAGGATAAGTAATGTATGTACACAGTGACTGCACCAGCAGAATAGTGAGTGCAGCTCTGGAGTATAGTACAGGATGTAACTCAGGATCAGTACAGGATAAGTAATGTATGTACACAGTGACTGCACCAGCAGAATAGTGAGTGCAGCTCTGGAGTATAATACAGGATGTAACTGAGGATCAGTACAGGGTAAGTAATGTATGTAAACAGTGAATGCACCAGCAGAATAGTGAGTGCAGCTCTGGAGTATAATAACAGGATGTAACTCAGGATCAGTACAGGATAAGTAATGTAATGTATGTACACAGTGACTGCACCAGCAGAATAGTGAGTGCAGCTCTGGAGTATAATACAGGATGTAACTCAGGATCAGTACAGGATAAGTAATGTATGTACACAGTGACTGCACCAGCAGAATAGTGAGTGCAGCTCTGGAGTATAGTACAGGATGTAACTCAGGATCTGTACAGGATAAGTAATGTATGTACACAGTGACTGCACCAGCAGAATAGTGAGTGCAGCTCTGGAGTATAATACAGGATGTAACTGAGGATCAGTACAGGGTAAGTAATGTATGTAAACAGTGAATGCACCAGCAGAATAGTGAGTGCAGCTCTGGAGTATAATACAGGATGTAACTCAGGATCAGTACAGGATAAGTAATGTAATGTATGTACACAGTGTCTTTACCAGCAGAATAGTGAGTGCAGCTCTGGAGTATAATACAGGATGTAACTCAGGATCAGTACAGGATAAGTAATGTATGTACACAGTGACTGCACCAGCAGAATAGTGAGTGCAGCTCTGGAGTATAATACAGGATGTAACTGAGGATCAGTACAGGATAAGTAATGTATGTACACAGTGACTGCACCAGCAGAATAGTGAGTGCAGCTCTGGAGTATAATACAGGATGTAACTCAGGATCAGTACAGGATAAGTAATGTATGTACACAGTGACTGCACCAGCAGAATAGTGAGTGCAGCTCTGGAGTATAATACAGGATGTAACTCAGGATCAGTACAGGATAAGTAATGTATGTACACAGTGACTGCACCAGCAGAATAGTGAGTGCAGCTCTGGAGTATAATACAGGATGTAACTCAGGATCAGTACAGGATAAGTAATGTATGTACACAGTGACTGCACCAGCAGAATAGTGAGTGCAGCTCTGGAGTATAATACAGGATGTAACTGAGGATCAGTACAGGATAAGTAATGTATGTACACAGTGACTGCACCAGCAGAATAGTGAGTGCAGCTCTGGAGTATAATACAGGATGTAACTCAGGATCAGTACAGGATAAGTAATGTATGTACACAGTGACTGCACCAGCAGAATAGTGAGTGCAGCTCTGGAGTATAATACAGGATGTAACTCAGGATCAGTACAGGATAAGTAATGTATGTACACAGTGACTGCACCAGCAGAATAGTGAGTGCAGCTCTGGAGTATAATACAGGATGTAACTCAGGATCAGTACAGGATAAGTAATGTAATGTATGTACACAGTGACTGCACCAGCAGAATAGTGAGTGCAGCTCTGGAGTATAATACAGGATGTAACTCAGGATCAGTACAGGATAAGTAATGTATGTACACAGTGACTGCACCAGCAGAATAGTGAGTGCAGCTCTGGAGTATAATACAGGATGTAACTCAGGATCAGTACAGGATAAGTAATGTATGTACACAGTGACTGCACCAGCAGAATAGTGAGTGCAGCTCTGGAGTATAATACAGGATGTAACTCAGGATCAGTACAGGATAAGTAATGTATGTACACAGTGACTGCACCAGCAGAATAGTGAGTGCAGCTCTGGAGTATAATACAGGATGTAACTCAGGATCAGTACAGGATAAGTAATGTATGTACACAGTGACTGCACCAGCAGAATAGTGAGTGCAGCTCTGGAGTATAATACAGGATGTAACTCAGGATCAGTACAGGATAAGTAATGTATGTACACAGTGACTGCACCAGCAGAATAGTGAGTGCAGCTCTGGAGTATAATACAGGATGTAACTCAGGATCAGTACAGGATAAGTAATGTATATGTACACAGTGACTGCACCAGCAGAATAGTGAGTGCAGCTCTGGAGTATAATACAGGATGTAACTCAGGATCAGTACAGGATAAGTAATGTATGTACACAGTGACTGCACCAGCAGAATAGTGAGTGCAGCTCTGGAGTATAATACAGGATGTAACTCAGGATCAGTACAGGATAAGTAATGTATGTACACAGTGATTGCACCAGCAGAATAGTGAGTGCAGCTCTGGAGTATAATACAGGATGTAATCTCAGATCAGTACAGGATAAGTAATGTATGTACACAGTGACTGCACCAGCAGAATAGTGAGTGCAGCTCTGGAGTATAATACAGGATGTAATTTCAGATCAGTACAGGATAAGTAATGTATGTACACATATGTGACACTTTGCATTTGCACTGAAAAATTGCGCATTTTCCCACATCACACCCGCATCTTTTCCCGCAACACCCTTTTAAAACCCCAACCCAGCCTTAGGGTACGGCCACACGGTGAGGTTTCCTGATGCAGTTTTGGAAGCTAGAACCAGGAATTAATTTAAAAAAGAGAAGAAATCTCATCTGTCCTTTATACTTTCTCTCCTCTTATGATCCACCAATGATATTGGCTTCCAAAACTGTATCAGGAGGAACCTGACCGTGTGGGCCGAACCACATCCTGCTGTGGATAACAATCAGGAGCTGATAACTGCGAGCCGAGACCTTATCTCCCATGTTGAGCAGCTTTAGCAGTAAGGCTAGGGCTACATGGCGACATTTTTTGTAAGGATAGTCTTTGGTGTCGCACTGCGACATGCGACATACTGTGACTGCGACACGACAGTAGCAAAAAATTCATCCAAGATGGATTTTTCTGTGACTGTCGTGTCGCAGCACGATTCCAAAGACTATCATTATAAAAATTGTTGCGCTACATTGGTGCGAAAAAATGTTGCACGACATGTTACAGTGTAGTTGTGCCCTATGTGGCGCGCGACACATGTCGTCGTTTAGCCCTAGCCTATATGTGCAGGGACACAGAGGAGCAGCAGAGTAAGCAGGAGGAGCAGAGCCGCAGGAATACGTGATTTCTGCTCCGCTCATGCGCACAATGATGGCAGCTTCTTCTGTATTGTAGGGGCCACGACAATTGAGAAGTACGACCTGAGGACAAACAGCTGGATACAGGTCAGCACCATGAACGGCCGGCGTCTGCAGTTTGGGGTGGCCGTGATTGACAACAAGCTCTATGTGGTCGGAGGAAGAGACGGACTGAAGACATCAAATACTGTGGAGTGCTTCAACCCCATCACCAAAGTGTGGACAATAATGCCACCGATGTCAACTCACCGACACGGACTGGGTAAGAGACAATTCTGTATCTAATCCCTTCACATGTGATACCGACTGCTGAGCTGTGTGTCTAACCATATGAAGTGTGATACTATCCGCCGAGCTGTGTATCTAAGCCTACCATGTGTGATACTATCTGCTGAGCTGTGTATCTAAGCCTACCATGTGTAATACTGTCTGCTGAGCTGTGTATCTAAGCCTACCATGTGTGATACTGTCTGCTGACCTGTGTATCTAAGGCCACTTTCAGACTTGTCGCTTTCGCTTTCCACTATTGAAATCCGTCATAGGATCAATATCAGAAGAAAACGCTTCTGGTTTGTCCCGATTCATTGTCAATGGGGACAAAACTGATCTGAACGGAACGCACCAGAATGTATTCTGTTCCGTTTCGTTGCATCCTCATCGCGGACAGAATAAGACTGCACGCAGAGTTTTTCTGTCCGCGATGTGGTGCGGAGCAAGACGGATCCTGAGACCTGAGACACAATGTAAGTCAATGGGGACGGATCCGTCTTGGCTATGTTAAAGATAATACAACCGGATCCGTTCAGAGCGGATGCAGGTGGTTGTATTGTCGGAACGGAAGCGTTTTTGCTGATCCATCATGTATCCAGCAAAAACCCTAGTGTTAAAGTAGCCTAAGCCTCCCATGTACGGCACCTTCTCAGTGCGACCTTCCCTTTTCGGAGACCTCACTGACTTGCTCGTTGGTTACATTGTTTTTCTTTGCAGGACGTGCTAATGTTTTGGCAGTTACTTTGTATCCATCTGATCTCACTGACTGTAAAGCTCTCCAGCTCAGCATTAGGTCCCTGTGACCTCTGTGCCGCACTCGGCTCCGTCAGTCAGCGCAGAGCGTGCGGTTTTCCTGAGCTGCTATTTTGGGAAATATACAATTAATATCTCAAATATCTCCACAGGATGTAAATCCATCAGTGTCGATATAAGAAGAGTAAATTACGAGGCTGCGGGCGGGGAGGATAGCTGGGGCGCCCACTGTTTTTGGTACTGGTAACACTTACTTGTCTTCTCAGGGGTGGCCGTGCTGGAAGGTCCCATGTATGCTGTAGGCGGCCATGATGGATGGAGCTATCTGAACACAGTGGAGCGCTGGGACCCTCAGGCTCGGCAGTGGAATTACGTGGCCAGTATGTCCACACCCAGGAGTACGGTCGGGGTGGCAGCTTTGAATAACAAGTGAGTGCAGGATATTTCTGTCCCATGATTTATAGGCGGGATAATGGATGCGCCTGATTGTGATCTGGATACAGAGGACGGATTTACAGGAGGCCGCAGAGAATGACCTTCCACAATCCAGAGCTATCAGTGGAGGACACGCGGATAAAGGAATCATAGGCAAAAGTATTGTAAGAGGAAACTCCGGTCACCGGGTGCAGTCACTGACTGGGATTTACTCATTATCAAGATGGTGTAAACCTAGACCAGCAGCCTAGACCGTCACCAGATCTATCACAGGGGCCCGGCTGATGATACATTACCTCCTTATACCGGGGTCTAGGCCTGCACCAGATCTATCACAGGGGCCCCGGCTGATGATACATTACCTCCTTATACCGGGGTCTAGTCCTGCACCAGATCTATCACAGGGGCCCCGGCTGATGATACATTACCTCCTTATACCGGGGTCTAGTCCTGCACCAGATCTATCACAGGGGCCCCGGCTGATGATACATTACCTCCTTATACCGGGGTCTAGTCCTGCACCAGATCTATCACAGGGGCCCCGGCTGATGATACATTACTTCCTTATACTGGGGTGTAGATCTGCACCAGATCTATCACAGGGGCCCCGGCTGATGATACATTACCTCCTTATACCGGGGTCTAGTCCTGCACCAGATCTATCACAGGGGCCCCGGCTGATGATACATTACCTCCTTATACCGGTGTAGACCTGCACCAGATCTATCACAGGGGCCCCGGCTGATGATACATTACCTCCTTATACCGGTGTAGACCTGCACCAGATCTATCACAGGGGCCCCGGCTGATGATACATTACCTCCTTATACTGGGGTCTAGTTCTGCACCAGATCTATCACAGGGGCCCCGGCTGATGATACATTACCTTCTTATACCGGGGTCTAGGCCTGCACCAGATCTATCACAGGGGCCCGGCTGATGATACATTACCTCCTTATACCGGGGTCTAGTCCTGCACCAGATCTATCACAGGGGCCCGGCTGATGATACATTACCTCCTTATACCGGGGTCTAGTCCTGCACCAGATCTATCACAGGGGCCCGGCTGATGATACATTACCTCCTTATACCGGGGTCTAGTCCTGCACCAGATCTATCACAGGGGCCCCGGCTGATGATACATTACCTCCTTATACCGGGGTCTAGACCTGCACCAGATCTATCACAGGGGCCCGGCTGATGATACATTACCTCCTTATACCGGGGTCTAGTCCTGCACCAGATCTATCACAGGGGCCCGGCTGATGATACATTACCTCCTTATACCGGGGTCTAGACCTGCACCAGATCTATCACAGGGGCCCGGCTGATGATACATTACCTCCTTATACCGGGGTCTAGTCCTGCACCAGATCTATCACAGGGGCCCGGCTGATGATACATTACCTCCTTATACCGGGGTCTAGACCTGCACCAGATCTATCACAGGGGCCCGGCTGATGATACATTACCTCCTTATACCGGGGTCTAGTCCTGCACCAGATCTATCACAGGGGCCCCGGCTGATGATACATTACCTCCTTATACCGGGGTCTAGTCCTGCACCAGATCTATCACAGGGGCCCGGCTGATGATACATTACCTCCTTATACCGGGGTCTAGTCCTGCACCAGATCTATCACAGGGGCCCCGGCTGATGATACATTACCTCCTTATACCGGGGTCTAGTCCTGCACCAGATCTATCACAGGGCCCGGCTGATGATACATTACCTCCTTATACCGGGGTCTAGTCCTGCACCAGATCTATCACAGGGGCCCCGGCTGATGATACATTACTTCCTTATACCGGGGTCTAGACCTGCACCAGATCTATCACAGGGGCCCCGGCTGATGATACATTACCTCCTTATTCCGGGTTCTAGTCCTGCACCAGATCTATCACAGGGGCCCCGGCTGATGATACATTACCTCCTTATACCGGTGTAGACCTGCACCAGATCTATCACAGGGGCCCCGGCTGATGATACATTACCTCCTTATACTGGGGTCTAGTCCTGCACACGACCGTATGTGTTTTGCGATCCGCAAATTGCGGATCCGCAAAAAAAACGGATGATGTTTCGTATGGCATCCGTTTTTTTTTGCGGCTCTGTTATTTTTGCGGATCCATTGTAATAATGCCTATCCTTGTCCGCAAACTAGAAACAAATAGGACATGCTCTATTTTTTTGCGGAACAAAAAAACTGACATACGGAAACGAAATGCACACCGAGTACATTCCGTTTTTTTTTGAGGACCCATTTAAATAAATAGTTCCGCATATGGTCCGCAAAAAAAAATGGAACGGAGACGGAAAGAAAATACCTTCGTGTGCATGAGGCCTAAGGCCTAAGACAGGTTATAATGTTAGTGTGAATATTGCCCTAGGTCCGTGATGGCTAACCTCCGGCACCCGAGCTGTGGGGAAACTACAACTCCCAGCGTGCTCCATTCACTTCTATAGAGTCCACATCTGTGGAGTCGTAGTTTTACCGCAGCTGCAGTGCCGGAGGTTAGCCATCACGGCCCTAGGGGGGTCATTTTTGCGATTAGAGCGGCGCAGTGGATTAGCCTGTCAGTGTTTGGCATAGTGTTTATAGAGGGTCGCACAGCAGGTGATGAATTAGGCGATGCGGCTTTGTATTCATCAGGGCGCAGGAGGATCTTTCTTGTTGGGCCTCATGCACACGGCCGTTGTTGTGGTCCGTGTCCGAGCCGCAAATTTTGCGCCTCGGGAGCGGACCCATTCACTTCAATGGGGCCGCAAAAGATGCGGACAGCACTCCGTGTCCTGTCCGCATCCGTTGCTCCGTTCCTTGCCCCAGCAAAAAAAATAGAGCATGTCCTATTCTTGTCCGTTTTGCGGACAAGAATAGGCATTTCTATAATGGGCCGCGTTCCGTTCCGCAAATTGCGGAACGGAACGCGGAGCAGCTTCCGTGTTTTGCGGATCCGCGGTTTGCAGACCGCAAAACACCAACGGTCTGGTACATGTAGCCTTAGTCAGCGGAAAAGTAGCATATTAGATATAAGAAGTCACAGCTGTACGCATTTTATGTTTGTGAAGATGTGACTATAATTTGCAGAATGAGGCGCAGATGACTCCGAAACAGCTGCACTTTCATTAGTAAATGCAACAAAAAAATTTATAGACAATTTAAAATAGGAAAAATTAGAAAAATAAAAACACAAGACGCTATAATAAATGACCGTCCTAATAGAAAAAACCGTACAGACACAAACACGGACAAGCTAATGGCATATTCACCCCAAAAACCGCACAATGCTCTCACCCTCCCCACTGCTGGATCTGCATTTCTCCATTTACATTACCATATTTTTGGTCCCCATCCAATCTGCATTTTTTCGGATCGGATGTGGACCCATTTATTTCAGTGGGGCTGAAGATGTGGAGACACTCCAGGTGCTCAGTATGTCTGTTCTACGGCCCCGCAGAATAAGGCCTTATTCACACGTCCGTGTGTGTTTTGCGGATCCACGGATCCGCAGATCCGCAAAACACGAACATCGGCGATGTGCGTTCCGCAATTTGCGGACCGCACATCGCCGGCATTCTCATAGAGAATGCCTTTTCTTGTCCGCAATTGCGGACAAGAATAGGACATGTTCTATTTTTTTCGGGAACGCAATTGCAGACCCGGAAGTGCGGATCCGCAATTGCGGACCCGGCTGGGACATCGTCTGTCCCCATTAAAATTAATGGGTCCGCAATTCCGTTCCGCAAAATGCGGAACAGAATTGCGGACGTGTGAATGGGGCCTAAGATAGAACCTGTCCTGATATTGTCTATTTTGCGGACAAGAATTGGCATTTAAAAAATAGGGCAGAATGTGCGAGACCGCAAAACGCAGAGCGCATATGGCGCGGCTCGATACGGTCATGAATGTGTGCTCCCCATTGACGTATTTAGGACCGCATTTGCGGATCCGCAATACACGGGCACTGTTCTGTGTGCATTCTGCATCACATTCACTTCAATGGGTCAGCAAATCCGGAGATGTGGAACGGAATCACGGAACAGAACACTACGGAAGCTCTACAGAGTGCTTCCGTGGGGTTCTGTTCCGTACTTCCATTCCGCAAAAAGATAGAACTTGCTCTATCTTTTTGCAGAACGGACGAATGCAGACCCATTCAAGTTGAATGGGTCTGGATTCATCCCAGCGGCCGTACGGAGGCTGCCCGTGCATTGGGGACAGTAAATTGCGGTCCCAAATGCACGAAACGGACCACTTATGGCCGTGTGAATGAGCCCTTAGTGTGAGACATAATCGGATATCAGCAATAAATGAAAAAACTAAGCATGTTGGGAGGTGTAGTCCAATGAGGGAGGAAAACCTGGAAATTAAAACACAAATATGGAAGAGCGCTGCGTGTCAGGCTGAGCTCACAGACCCGATAGGGGTGGACGGTCGCCATCAGACCGCCATTAACATTATGTTGCTTCTGGTGCCACCTACTGGTATTAGGGATGAGCAAATCGACTTGGGATGAAACACCTGAAGTCGATTCCTATAAAACTTTGTCAGAATACTGTACGGAGTGGGCGCTCTGTACAGTATTAGGGCTTATGCACACAAACTTTTTTTTTTCCGTTTCCGTTCCGTTTTTTGCTTTCCGTATACGGACCGTATATGGAACCATTAATTTTAATGGGTCCGCAAAAAAACGGAAGGTACTCTGTATGTGTCCGTCTCCGTATTTCCGTTCAAAGATAGAACATGTCCTATTATTGTCCGCATAATGGACAAGGGGATAGGACTGTTTCCGTTCCGCAGAAAACGGAATGCACACAGATGTCATCCGTATTTTTTGCGGATCCGTCTTTTACAGACTCCAAAATACAGAAAAAGCCATGCATGAGGCCTTAGAATGTATTGGCTTCGATGAGCCAAAGTTATTACTTACTAATGACTTCAAAACTTTATTTCTACTGTTAAAAAACTTTTCCCGAACTCGGGTTCGGTTTCAAGTGTTACCTTAGAACTGAACCCGAGTTCGGAAAAAAGTTTTTTTGCAGTAAAAATTTATTTTTAAAGTTATTACCCGAAGTTTCGCAAGACTTAACTTCGGCTCATCGGAGCCAATACATTCTAATACTGTATGGAGCGCTATCACCGTACAGTACTGAAACAAAGTTTCATCCGAAGTCGATTCGCTCATCCCTAACTGGTATACTGTGTAACATCTAGTTAACCCTTCAGATCTCACAAGTTGCTTTTGTTTATTTTGGTCTGTTTGTAACAAAAAAAACAATTGACACTTTTCTGCGAAACACTGACAAGGTGTCACTGGGGCAAATGGGATCAGAGATGTAACTGCAACATGAGCCACCACTGGACTGATGGTGGCGCTGCCATCGACCGCTACAAGGGCAGTTCCTGGGATGGGGTGGATCAGGAATCTTGGGACAACACTGACACCTAGTGGTGAAATACTGAGCGCCATATAACGCTATACCGTACCGATGTAAAGGCAGGCGCTCACCTGAGAAGTCAGAGCAGGAATACTGGAGGCAAATCCTTTTCAGCTCAACAGATGAACTCAGGAATCCTGCGCATCCGAAGAAGAAATGCGGCGCAAAACTGTAGAATAAAGAGCCAGGAACAGGTGCTGCCAACTCGTTAGGCTGAGTTCACACTTCAGTTATTTCCATCAGTGATTTTGAGCTAAAACCAGGTGCGAATCTGAACACAGAACAGGAGGAAATCCCCGCGTTACATCCGGAGGCTCCGCTCACGGTTTTGGCTCACAATGAGTGTGCAAATAGAATTTGACAAAGTGGAATTCGATCTAAATTTCAGGAAAAATTCGAATTTGCCACGAATCTGAATTTCTTGGCGCGTCGTGGTATCAAATCCATTTTTCCTGAAATAGCTCATCTATTTGATCGCGGAGAGGCCGTCACGCCCATCTTGATTGACGATAATGCACCAAATCTCGTGAGCGCTGACGTGTGCCATCACCACGTCAGCGTGCTGGCCGGGCGTGGTGACATCGTCAGTAGGGTTTGAGCGAATTGAAGTATCTGAAGTGAACTTCGATCCGAATTTTAGGGAATTTCCTTGTGCTTCGTTGTAACTAATCAATTTTCCCTGAAATGGGGGAAAATATTAAAGTCACCTCATCCATTTGCTGCGTACAGGCCACAGCGCGGTGTCTCAAATCAAGATGGCCGAGGCAGCCTCTACGCAGTAGGGTGGATAAGGTGAGTCTTTTTTATTTTCCACCGGATTAACCCCTGAAAGCCAAAACTTCATCTCAGATGCTGCGATCAGTGATGAACGTGGCATCCGAGGGGTTCAATGACCGTTCATTGCGCCCGCTAATTACAAAGAATTGCGTTTCATGATGATGTAACTGGTCACGATCGGCATCTTTTCTGTATTCAGACCTACATCTGGTTTTGGCTCACAAACACTGATGGAAATCACACTTGCGCGTTTTACAGCGCGTTCGAACGTGCTGTAAAATGAATAACCGATGCAAACCAATCCTTCCCTATGGGACTGGTTCACATTTTCGCGTTTTACAGCGCGTTCGAACGCGCTGAAAAACGCCCGACGAATAAACAAGTACTTGAGCTTTTTTTGGGGCATTTGTCGCGCGTTTTGGCCCATAGACTTAAATGGGAACACGCAACACTTGTATTTTGCGCGTTTTTGACACTGAAAATGCGCGTTCGAACGCGCGTTTATGAATTTGCAACATGCTGGAGAGGCCAAACTTCATATAGACAGGGATATTTGGTCTTTGGACAACACTGCAGTCAATCACACAAATGCGCGTAAAACACGCGTTTACTATTGCCAAAAACGCGCACAAAAACGCGTGTACAACGCGCGACAAAAACGTGCGGAAAACGCGCGTCTCAGAAACGCTCAGGTCTGAACCCAGCGTTACCGCTGACACAGCTGATGGGCTTGTTACAATGTATCACTTTCTGGAAGAGCTAATGATCTATAGCCAAAGACAGAAGAGAATTTTGCTTTGGCTCCCGTCTTTAACTCATAGCTGATTGTTCACCCTGATACACTGCAACAAACCTTCAGCTCTGTGAGGTAGTCGTTTAAGGCAGGAGAGAGATTAGTTTAGCTCCCATAGGATCGTCTATACCAGGGATCAGCAGCCTACAGCACGCCAGCTGTTCAGAAACTACAACTCCTAAGAACAGCCAAGCATGTTTGCATGCTGGGAGTTGTAGTTTTATGGCAGCAGGAATGCCGAAGGTTGCTGATCCCTGGTCTTCACTGATGCATTATGACAGACCCTCAGGTGTGACAAAAAAAACATAAGTGGGTTGTGGGCCATTTCCCATTCACTGACAAGAAGCAGGTGTCTTAAGTTGAAGAGTAGATGTAAAACCTGAGTAAGCTTCTTTTTTCGAAGACTTGACGCCAGCCCTCTAAGGACCAGATGCTTAATATTTCTACTTTTAATTGACCCCCTCCGGGAAATATCAGATGGTAGAATCATCCCGCTGCGGTGGAGTCCGCGGCAGCGATAAATATAGGAAAGTATTGGAGGTTATTTAATAATGGCTGAAGATTCCTGCGCTAGGCAGTTTTCCGGAAACGCGATGACAGCAGATTTTATTTTCCCTCAGAGCTGCAGATCACATCGTCCATTGTGAGCAGCTGCGGACTGAATGTGCACTTGTGTCGTCTCGCTCCCGCTCCAGTGTGTACAGAACAATATCACAATCACCCGCCATTCATCACTGCTTCTAACACAGGAAACCGCCAAATATACGAAACGGACGCCAGGGACATCTGTATGCGGTGAAGGCATCAGTAAATTGACCACTCATTAAACTACGGAATGTACTTCACCCATCTGGTGCCCCTCTGAGGTTACCACCATGGCTGGCGCACTCTGCACGGTCTCGCGCCAAAATACCTTTCTCCAGCCCTGACGCAGTAAATCCCGTCATTGCGGAAACATAGACTCCGGTAATCCAGCGCCTGAAGGTGACTCCAGCTTTTTGAGTCTAGCGGGTGCCAGACGAGCAGATTTGCACAGTTTGTAGTAATTAAAAGAGCAGCAGAGGGAAGTCAGGGCAGCACTAAAGGCTACTCCACCTCATGAGACAACGCAGGCTGCCGAAAAGCAGTTCTTGATACAAAAAAACTCAAAAAACCCAAGAGGGATTCTCCGGTTTTTTATAAATGTATCTTAAAGCCATGTGACTGATGAACGTGACCTCACTCATCATGTGACTGATGAACGGGACATCACTGGCCATGTGACTGATGAATGTGACATCACTGGCCATGTGACTGATGAATGTGACATAACTCATCATGTGACTGATGAATGTGACATAACTCATCATGTGACTGATGAATGGGGCATCACTGGCCATGTGACTGGTGAACGTGACCTCACTCATCATGTGACTGATGAACGGGACATCACTGGCCATGTGACGATAAACGTGACATCACTAGCCATGTGACGATAAACGTGACATCACTGGCCATGTGACTGATGAACGGGACCTCACTCATCATGTGACTGATGAACGGGACCTCACTCGTCATGTGACTGGTGAACAGGACATCACTGGCCATGTGACTGATGAATGTGACATCACTCGTCATGTGACTGGTGAACGTGACCTCACTCATCATGTGACTGATGAACGGGACATCACTGGCCATGTGACGATAAACGTGACATCACTGGCCATGTGACATCACTGGCCATGTGACTGATGAACGGGACCTGAATCGTCATGTGACTGGTGAACGGGACATCACTGACCATGTGACTGATGAACGGGACATCACTGACCATGTGACTGATGAACGGGACATCACTGACCATGTGACTGATGAACGGGACATCACTGGCCATGTGACTGATCAATGTGACATCACTCATCATGTGACTGATGAACGGGACATCACTGACCATGTAACTCTTCAGTTGATCGGCAATGGTGCTCAGAATGCTGAGAATTAGGGCTTGTTCACATGAACAAGCTGTGTTTTGCTGTCCGCAATCCGCAAAACACGAATGCTGCCCAAGTGCCTTACGCAATTTGCGGAACAGAACGGACGGCCCTTTAAAGAAATGTCTATTCTTGTCTGCAAAATGGATAATTTTTGTGGCCCACGGAACAGAGCAACTTTTGTGGCCCCATTGAAGTGAATGGGTTCGCACCCGAGCCGCAAAAAATGTGGCTCGGATGCGGAACTAAACGACGTTCGTGTGAATGAGCCCTTAACCAGTAATATCAAAAACTCAGACAACCCCTTTAATTATTACATAATGAAAAAATTTCCCATCTTTGGATTAGACTTTAAATTCTTCAACCGTTCAATGTATCCATACATATAATCCCCTAAGTGCTAAACAGCCTGAACTGAAGGATGACACATTTCTCCTGCACTGATACATTGTAACAGACTACCACGACAGAGGAAAGTGTTCAGCTGCTGCTGTATATAGCCCACAGAGGATTGTCTCGACTGGATATAACAATCCCTTAGCTCTGAGAAATATTAGTTCAGTGAATGTATAAACCTTTGGGGACATTTTTTTTATTGTATTGTACTCATTTTGATCATCTTTCTGCTTGGTCTTTATTAAAACTATGGAGCCCTTTTCTCTGTACAGGGCTGAGATGCTGTAGGAGCAGAATATGACTTTTCACACTGTTCCGTCAGGCAGCTCAGCTGACGGCTCCTTATCTCTGACATTATAAACACTCAATATCACTCATTCTTAGTAAATTAGAGATAAGGATTATTAGATGACCGGCACAAAGTGAAAGTGAAAGTACGATTCCCACAGCTAGAAAAACAGTTAACCCTTTGTGACAGAACGGCTTAATATTTCTTATTAACGACCAATTGAAAAAAAAAAATGCTTAGCCCAAAATGATTAAAATGCAATAAGAAAAAGAAATTGCCTCGGAGGGTGTCCATAGCCTTTATGTTCCCATTCACTGATGGCAAGCAAAGATCTTGACAACAGTGAGGAATTGAAAAGCAATATTGACAACATCACAGAAATTTTTGTGATGAGTGTGATATGTTTTGCAATATTTTGGGGTCTCTGATGTCTTCTAAATGTATTTTTTTCTTCCGTTTCCCCCAGATTGTACGCTGTCGGGGGCAGAGACGGCAGCTCCTGTCTTAAATCCATGGAATGTTTTGATCCTCACACGAATAAGTGGTGCATGTGTGCGCCCATGTCTAAGCGGCGGGGCGGCGTGGGGGTGGCTACGTACAATGGATTCTTGTACGCCGTCGGGGGCCATGATGCGCCAGCATCAAACCTTTGTTCTCGGCTGTCAGACTGCATGGAGAGGTAAGCGGAGCAGAGGCAGCGCCCACGGGCAGCAGAGGGTCACCGGACCAGAGCCGCCCGGCTGGAGATATGTGTTCCCCGAGCAGGGTCCTGGATCGGATGGATCTTTAACCTGTACCCCGAGTGTCAGTGTCATTATCCTGTACCCCGAGTGTCAGTGTCATTATCCTGTACCCCGAGTGTCAGTGTCATTATCCTGTACCCCGAGTGTCAGTGTCATTATCCTGTACCCCAAGTGTCAGTGTCATTATCCTGTACCCCGAGTGTCAGTGTCATCATCCTGTACCCCGAGTGTCAGTGTCATTATCCTGTACCCCGAGTGTCAGTGTCATTATCCTGTACCCCGAGTGTCAGTGTCATTATCCTGTACCCCAGTGTCAGTGTCATTATCCTGTACCCCAAGTGTCAGTGTCATTATCCTGTACCCCAAGTGTCAGTGTCATTATCCTGTACCCCAAGTGTCAGTGTCATTATCCTGTATCCCAAGTGTCAGTGTCATTATCCTGTACCCCAAGTGTCAGTGTCATTATCCTGTACCACGAGTGTCAGCGTCATCATCCTGTACCCCAAGTGTCAGTGTCATTATCCTGTACCCCAAGTGTCAGTGTCATTATCCTGTACCCCGAGTGTCAGCGTCATTATCCTGTACCCCGAGTGTCAGTGTCATTATCCTGTACCCCGAGTGTCAGTGTCATTATCCTGTACCCCGAGTGTCAGTGTCATTATCCTGTACCCCAAGTGTCAGTGTCATTATCCTGTACCCCAAGTGTCAGTGTCATTATCCTGTACCCCAAGTGTCAGTGTCATTATCCTGTACCCCAAGTGTCAGTGTCATTATCCTGTACCCGAGTGTCAGTGTCATTATCCTGTACCCCAAGTGTCAGTGTCATTATCCTGTACCCGAGTGTCAGCGTCATCATCCTGTACCCCATTTGTCAGTGTCATTATCCTGTACCCCAAGTGTCAGTGTCATTATCCTGTACCCCGAGTGTCAGTGTCATCATCCTGTACCCTGAGTGTCAGTGTCATTATCCTGTACCCCGAGTGTCAGTGTCATCATCCTGTACCCCGAGTGTCAGTGTCATTATCCTGTACCCCAAGTGTCAGTGTCATTATCCTGTATCCCAAGTGTCAGTGTCATTATCCTGTACCACAAGTGTCAGTGTCATTATCCTGTACCCCAAGTGTCAGTGTCATTATCCTGTACCCCAAGTGTCAGTGTCATTATCCTGTACCCCAAGTGTCAGTGTCATTATTCTGTACCCCGAGTGTCAGTGTCATTATCCTGTACCCCGAGTGTCAGTGTCATTATCCTGTACCCCGAGTGTCAGTGTCATTATCCTGTACCCCAAATGTCAGTGTCATTATCCTGTACCCCAAATGTCAGTGTCATTATCCTGTACCCCAAGTGTCAGTGTCATTATCCTGTACCCCAAGTGTCAGTGTCATTATCCTGTACCCCGAGTGTCAGTGTCATTATCCTGTACCCCAAGTGTCAGTGTCATTATCCTGTACCCGAGTGTCAGTGTCATCATCCTGTACCCCGAGTGTCAGTGTCATTATCCTGTACCCCAAGTGTCAGTGTCATTATCCTGTACCCCAGTGTCAGTGTCATTATCCTGTACCCCAAGTGTCAGTGTCATTATCCTGTACCCCAAGTGTCAGTGTCATTATCCTGTACCCCAGTGTCAGTGTCATTATCCTGTACCCCAAGTGTCAGTGTCATTATCCTGTACCCCAAGTGTCAGTGTCATTATCCTGTACCCGAGTGTCAGTGTCATTATCCTGTACCCCGAGTGTCAGTGTCATTATCCTGTACCCCAAGTGTCAGTGTCATTATCCTGTACCCGAGTGTCAGTGTCATTATCCTGTACCCCAAGTGTCAGTGTCATTATCCTGTACCCAAGTGTCAGTGTCATTATCCTGTACCCCAAGTGTCAGTGTCATTATCCTGTACCCCAAGTGTCAGTGTCATTATCCTGTACCCCAAGTGTCAGTGTCATTATCCTGTACCCCAAGTGTCAGTGTCATTATCCTGTACCCCAAGTGTCAGTGTCATTATCCTGTACCCGAGTGTCAGTGTCATTATCCTGTACCCCGAGTGTCAGTGTCATTATCCTGTACCCCGAGTAGTCATTATCCTGTACCCATGTCAGTGTCATTATCCTGTACCCCGAGTGTCAGTGTCATTATCCTGTACCCCAAGTGTCAGTGTCATTATCCTGTACCCCAAGTGTCAGTGTCATTATCCTGTACCCCAGTGTCAGTGTCATATCCTGTACCCAAGTGTCAGTGTCATTATCCTGTACCCCAAGTGTCAGTGTCATTATCCTGTACCCCGAGTGTCAGTGTCATTATCCTGTACCCAAGTGTCAGTGTCATTATCCTGTACCCGAGTGTCAGTGTCATATCCTGTACCCAAGTGTCAGTGTCATTATCCTGTACCCAAGTGTCAGTGTCATTATCCTGTACCCCAGTGTCAGTGTCATTATCCTGTACCCCGAGTGTCAGTGTCATTATCCTGTACCCCAATCATCAACCTGTCCGTGCAGTGTCATTATCCTGTACCCCAAGTGTCAGTGTCATTATCCTGTACCCCAAGTGTCAGTGTCATTATCCTGTACCCCAAGTGTCAGTGTCATTATCCTGTACCCCAAGTGTCAGTGTCATTATCCTGTACCCCGAGTGTCAGTGTCATTATCCTGTACCCTAAGTGTCAGTGTCATTATCCTGTACCCCGAGTGTCAGTGTCATTATCCTGTACCCCAAATGTCAGTGTCATTATCCTGTACCCCAAGTGTCAGTGTCATTATCCTGTACCCCAAGTGTCAGTGTCATTATCCTGTACCCCAAGAGTCAGTGTCATTATCCTGTACCCCGAGTGTCAGTGTCATTATCCTGCACCCCGAGTGTCAGTGTCATTACCCTGCACCCCAAGTGTCAGTGTCATTATCCTGTACCCCAAGTGTCATTATCCTGTACCCCGAGTGTCAGTGTCATTATCCTGTACCCCGAGTGTCAGTGTCATTATCCTGTACCCCGAGTGTCAGTGTCATTATCCTGTACCCCAAGTGTCAGTGTCATTATCCTGTACCCCGAGTGTCAGTGTCATCATCCTGTACCCCGAGTGTCAGTGTCATTATCCTGTACCCCAAATGTCAGTGTCATTATCCTGTACCCCAAGTGTCAGTGTCATCATCCTGTACCCCAAGTGTCAGTGTCATTATCCTGTACCCCGAGTGTCAGTGTCATTAACCTGTACCCAAAGTGTCAGTGTCATTATCCTGTACCCCGAGTGCCAGTGTCATTATCCTGTACCCCAAGTGTCAGTGTCATTATCCTGTACCCCAAGTGTCAGTGTCATTATCCTGTACCCCGAGTGTCAGTGTCATTATCCTGTACCCCGAGTGTCAGTGTCATTATCCTGTACCCCAAGTGTCAGTGTCATTATCCTGTACCCCGAGTGTCAGTGTCATTATCCTGTACCCCAAGTGTCAGTGTCATTATTCTGTACCCCTAGTGTCAGTGTCATTATCCTGTACCCCAAGTGTCAGTGTCATTATCCTGTACCCCAAGTGTCAGCGTCATTATCCTGTACCCCAAGTGTTATTATCCTGTACCCCAAGTGTCAGTGTCATTATCCTGTACCCCGAGTGTCAGTGTCATTATCCTGTACCCCGAGTGTCAGTGTCATTATCCTGTACCCCAAGTGTCAGTGTCATTATCCTGTACCCCGAGTGTCAGTGTCATTATCCTGTACCCCGAGTGTCAGTGTCATTATCCTGTACCCCGAGTGTCAGTGTCCTTATCCTGTACCCCAAGTGTCAGTGTCATTATCTTGTACCCCAAGTGTCAGTGTCATTATCCTGTACCCCGAGTGTCAGTGTCATTATCCTGTACCCCAAGTGTCAGTGTCATTATCCTGTACCCCGAATGTCAGCGTCATTATCCTGTACCCCGAGTGTCAGTGTCATTATCCTGTACCCCGAGTGTCAGTGTCATTATCCTGTACCCCGAGTGTCAGTGTCATTATCCTGTACCCCAAGTGTCAGTGTCATTATCCTGCACCCCAAGTGTCATTATCCTGTACCCCGAGTGTCAGTGTCATTATCCTGTACCCCAAGTGTCAGCGTCATTATCCTGTACCCGAGTGTCAGTGTCATTATCCTGTACCCCGAGTGTCAGTGTCATTATGCTGTACCCCAAGTGTCATTATCATTATCTTGTACCCCAAGTGTCAGTGTCATCATCCTGTACCCCGAGTGTCAGTGTCATTATCCTGTACCCCGAGTGTCAGTGTCATTATCCTGTACCCCAAGTGTCAGTGTCATTATCCTGTACCCGAGTGTCAGTGTCATTATCCTGTACCCCAAGTGTCATTATCCTGTACCCGAGTGTCAGTGTCATTATCCTGTACCCCAAGTGTCAGCGTCATTATCCTGTACCCCGAGTGTCAGTGTCATTATCCTGTACCCCGAGTGTCAGTGTCATTATCCTGTACCCCAAGTGTCAGTGTCATTATCCTGCACCCCAAGTGTCATTATCCTGTACCCGAGTGTCAGTGTCATTATCCTGTACCCCAAGTGTCAGCGTCATTATCCTGTACCCCGAGTGTCAGTGTCATTATCCTGTACCCCGAGTGTCAGTGTCATTATGCTGTACCCCAAGTGTCATTATCATTATCTTGTACCCCAAGTGTCAGTGTCATCATCCTGTACCCCGAGTGTCAGTGTCATTATCCTGTACCCCGAGTGTCAGTGTCATTATCCTGTACCCCAAGTGTCAGTGTCATTATCCTGTACCCCGAGTGTCAGTGTCATTATCCTGTACCCCAAGTGTCATTATCCTGTACCCCGAGTGTCAGTGTCATTATCCTGTACCCCAAGTGTCAGCGTCATTATCCTGTACCCCGAGTGTCAGTGTCATTATCCTGTACCCCGAGTGTCAGTGTCATTATCCTGTACCCCAAGTGTCATTATCTTGTACCCCGAGTGTCAGTGTCATTATCCTGTACCCCAAGTGTCAGCGTCATTATCCTGTACCCCGAGTGTCAGTGTCATTATCCTGTACCCCAAGTGTCAGTGTCATTATCCTGCACCCCAAGTGTCAGTGTTATTATCCTGTACCCCAAGTGTCAGTGTCATTATCCTGCACCCCAAGTGTCAGTGTCATTATCCTGTACCCCAAGTGTCAGTGTCCTTATCCTGTACCCCAAGTGTCAGTGTTATTATCCTGTACCCCGAGTGTCAGTGTCATTATCCTGTACCCCGAGTGTCAGCATCATTATCCTGTACCCCAAGTGTCAGTGTCATTATCCTGTACCCCGAGTGTCAGTGTCATCATCCTGTACCCCAAGTGTTGTTCTAGTTGTAGTCTATTCTCATTGTAGATATGATCCTAAAACTGACATCTGGACGACGGTGGCGCCGCTGAGCGTTCCTCGGGATGCAGTTGGCGTTTGTTCTCTTGGTGACAGACTGTACGCTGTGGGCGGATACGACGGACAGACATATCTTAATACGGTGGAATCTTATGATGCACAAAGCAATGAGTGGACGCAGGTAATGTGTAATCCCCACAATCCAGGGGGCGTTAGGAGTCTGGATAGGGGTTAATTGAGGGTCCTCTCAAACACCCAGGAACCGTCATTAACCCCTCCCTGAGTCTGCACACCTAGTGATTACAGTTCAGCTTTAATACTGTAATGGTCATAGCGCCATCATCTGTGCAACAATAAGGCCCCTTTCACACAGGCGTGATTTCCGCGCGGGTGCAATGTGTGACGTGAACGCATAGCACCCGCACTGAATCCCGATCCATTCACTTCAATGGGGCTGTGCACATGAGCGGTGATTTTCCAGCATCACTTCTGCGTTGCCTAAATATCGCAGCATGCTCTTTATTCTGCGTTTTTCACGCAACGCAGGCCCCATAGAAGTGAATGGGGCTGCATGAAAATCTCAAGCATCTGCAACCAAGTGCGGATGTGGTGCTATTTTCTTGCATGGTTGCTAGGAGACAATCGGGATGGGGACCCGATCTTTATTATTTTCCCTTATAGCATGGTTATAAGTGAAAATAATAGCATTCTTAATACAAAATGCTAATTAAATAAAAAATGGAGGGGTTAAAAAAAATAAAAAATTAAACTCACCAAATCCACTTGTCCGCGCAGCCCAGCTTCTTTCTTCTTCCTTCTTCAGGACCTGGCAGGAAAAGGACCTGTGGTGACATCACTGCGCTCATCACATGGTCCATCACCATGGTGACAGACCATGTGATGAGCACAGTGACATCACCACAGCTCCTTTGACAGGTCCTAAACAAAGAACAGGAGACCGACAGCTACACAATCAATTGGAGGAGGTGAGTTAATTTTTTTTTTTTTTAACCCTCAATTGACCGTTTACTAAGCACTCTGTATTAAAGAATAACCATGTTATAAGGGAAAATAGTAAAATCTACACAACACCTAACCCAAACCCGAACTTCAGTGAAGAAGTCCGGGTTTGGGTCTTGGTACCAAACATGCCGATTTTTCTCATGTGCGTGCAAAACGCATTAAACACTTTGCACTCGCTCAGAAAAATCACACATTTTCCGCAACAAACTTGCATCTTTTCCTGAACGCTCCTGCAACGCCCATGTGAATCCAGCCTAAGAATTACAATGCTCGTAGAACATCCTCGGCACTCCCCAGCCTCAGTGCTGCAGCCGTCGTACAGCCCTCCTGTAAAGTGTCTTAGGTAATATTTCCTAGAAGAGGTGGAAGAGGTTTCAATGCAATACCCCACTCAACCTATCAGCAGGTGCGGCACCAGGACAACCCCTTTAAGCTCATCTTCTTCGTATTGCAATTTTAATTATATAAGTAGAAAAGTGCAGTAGAATTTCAGATATTTGCTAGCCCCGTCTTGTAACAATGTAGCAGTAGGAATGTGTGAACTACAGCAATGTTGCCATTTTTATATTTCTGATAATATTGTGACATTCTTGATATTCTTTGTGTTAGAGAATATTTACACATAAGCAGCTATTTTATTTTCTTGGATCAAGATAGTTTAATTTTTGGCATTGCTGGGGGAGGGTGATCAGACATCAGACCCCAATGAGTCATCATTTTATGGCAAGTGCAGTTGACACCCCATAAAAAAAGATGAAACATCCCTAAAGCAGGTCTGTGATAAGATTACTGTTCATACTTACCCTTAGCTTAGGGCTGCATTTTTTATAATGATAGTCTATAGAGTCGCACTGCAACATGCTGAGACACGATAGTCGCAAAAAACCCATTCCAGTTGGATTTCTGTGCAACTGTCGCATGTCATAGTGCAACACCATTGACTATCGCTACAAAAAATGTTGCGCGGCATATATCACAATGTAGCTGTCTCCTTTTTGTCACGCAACTTATTGTAGAAGCCCTAGACTTAAAATGTGACTTTTTGATTGCTTTTTCATTGTGTACCTCTAGTGCCCTCTAGTGGCAACTTAGGATTGCAGCAAGAGTGGAAACGTGAAATCTCTCTGTTGTTTGCAGGAAGTCCCACTGAACATTGGACGGGCCGGAGCGTGCATTGTAGTCATAAAATTGCCATGAGCGTTTCTAATATGTCCCTGGGACAGACAGCACAAAAAGGGCAAGAGGATTCATTAGTGGATCTGAAACCACTGACCGACTCTATCATCGTGGCCGACAGGAAGGAGTCCTCCTGATAAAGTCTGGATTGATAAAACTGCCATTTTATATCTTTGGCACAACGTTGTTGTACACTGAAAATTATATTAAAAGTAAAATAATTAAAAAAAAATCAAGAAAGTGAAATAAAATAAAAATAAAAAATTTTAAACTTTAAAAGTAAAAATTAAATATATACTGGGAAATGGCCACATTTTACATATAAGGAAAAAAAAACTTTGTCTTTTAAATATATTTTATGTAACCTTATAGAAACCCAGAGGAGACGGCGCCTTATATTTTAATATAGAATTCTATAAATTAATTAAAGGGAGGGTTTTTATTAAGGAAAGGAAAATGATCAAAGTGAAGATTATGACTCAGACTTTATGGATATTCTTCTCCTGTTCATGAGATTTCTGCATTTTTAGCCCATAACTTTTTTTGTGCAGAATAAGAAGAATTATTAAATACATCTTGTGATGTCAAAGAATGAAAATGCAGGAAAAAGTCACTTAAAGGGAATGTCTCATGGATGATTTTTTCAAATGAAATGTCAGTTTGTAGAGGGGAACTGATGTGTTTGTTCTTCTTTAAAAATGTTTGTAGCTTTTTTTAAAACATCCTTGTGGGCGGCCATATTGGAGGCACATGCAGTTCATTCCTGTATAATATACACAATGCAGCAGGGTGTGTGCTCTTTATGGCAGATGCAATGGATAGACTATTATAGTCTAGGAATAGATGACGTGCAGCCCCCTCCCACAGAGACAGGAGGGGGGTACATACATATAATTATGTGTGTGCATAATGCTACTGTCCTCCATATAAGGCTTCAGTGATACAGAATGGTTATCCGCCTGTCTTCTAATGGAAAAGAGGTGACTCTGTTAATCCTTCCCTCTTATATCAGATGACTCTGCTGACTCTGCACCAGTCTGCACACCAAAGCTGAAGAGTGCGATACAAGGAGCAGGGAAGGTCGGCCTGTTTTATATGCTCCATTGGTCAATAGGAAAACTGATATTTTTAGGATTATTTTCTTGTTACAAAAAAAAACTGACGTTATAAGTTTTCTGATGATACATTCCCTTTAAGCAACATTTAATATTGAAACTGTTTGCATCTTTATAACTTAAGCATGAAAATTACCAAAAAACCCACAAACTTTTAATTGTGCTTCCATAAGGCCTTCATCCATGACATTGAAGTCCAATAATTGACTATGCTGGTGCAGAGACAAATCTACTGTGACAGCACTGGGATTGCCAGGAGGCCAAAAATAAATGCCATTTGCAGCAGAAGCCATCCTAAAAAATAGAAAAACAAAATAAAAAATATATGACACTTCCTGTCGTCCTTGGCATGTAATGTAAATTCTACACAGAATAAAACCTTTTCTTAATATTTTTTCAAGGCAATTTTTACTTGTGATTTGTAAATTTAACTGCAACCAAACTGAAATGAAATTAGCAATTTTTCTATTAGAATTTTTTTATTTTATTTGCCTGGTCAGCAGAACCGCTAAAAATCCATCCAAGTGTGAGAAACATTCCATGTAGAGTTTATGGCACAATTTCTTCTGTTGTTGGTAAATCCACAAAGTGAGTTTTTTGCCTCAGTATAATCAAAGCTAAATAGAATGACAGAGTATACAATGTAACACTATATGGAACACATGTATCAATGCAGATCATTGTGAACATTTTTACAAAATATTTACTTCCATAAATCAAACTATTGACATCTCAAAATATTAGACGTACGGACCATCCATGTATTGTGATGACAATGGATATTCATGGGTGTTCCAGAAGTAGGACCCTGGGGGGAGGGGGTGGCGGTCATTTGATCAGGGTCCCTGTATTTTTAAACACAGGGTTGTCTTAAAGGGGTTGTCCCATTCAGGTAATTTGTGGTATATTTCCAGAATATCAGATTAGTGAGGGTCTCACCTTTAAGACCAGCTACTATCTCCAGAACAGGACCCCCAAAGTGAATAGAGAGCACACCGCACATTTGCAGATGTCCCATAGAAGTGAATAGAGAGCAAGTTGTGCGATTGCTTGGCAATATTCGGGACTCCCATAGCAGTGAATGGAGGCTGGACAAATCCTTTAATTGGACGAAGCAAGTTCTTAATTGCCGAGAGCTCATCTACTTGCTCTGTGTCCACGGCCCACGTAATGTAGATCTGCACTTGTGTCCAACAGTCATAACTTATTACATACAATCAAAATTCTACACAATATACAAAATAATCTAGCAAATAAAACATATAAATATATTTTTAAATATTTTACCCGTGTATATAAATACAATAGGGGCCAACCATGCAGCTGCTATGGCACATGAAGAGATAGGGCATTTAACTATTGCATGATTAGAATCCGTGCAGGTCGCCCCTCCTCCGAGGAACTGTCATTATTACAAACCTGGGGATATGGGAATAACCCAAATATCAAATAGAGGGGAAACAAATATCAGCCTGTGACAAACCAACCCTCTCTTTCTATGTACAGTATGCCACTGGTGTCGGCAATGAGTTTCCCATGGGAAAAATCATAAAGTCTTTAATTTTGACAGTATGATTTCATATATTTACTGATTTGTTTTTTTAACTAAAATATCAGATTTACAAAAAGGAAGTGATGTGCATTCTAAAATATTGATACAAAACCACAAAATGTATTCATTTTGACAATTCTATTTCTTTTCTCGTGTATGGTTTTATTTTCCCAAAATTTAGATTTTATTTTTTTTAAGAAGGGTGTTGTGCATAGTGAAATACTGATCACAAAATGTATTATTTTTAACAATTTGATTTTTTTTATTAATCATTTTGTTTTATTAAAATTTAGAATTGTTTATAAAGGGAAGAGTGAGGTGCATTCTAAAAAAAATCTGATGAAAAGCACAAAACATTCATTTTTTTTATTAATTGTTTTTGTTTTACTAAAATGTTAAATCTTTCATAAAGGGAAGGATAAGGTGTATTTAAAAAAGCAATGAAAAGTCGTAAAACATATTCATTTTGATAATTTTATTTTTCGTTAATTGTTTATGTTTACTAAAATTTAGAAAGGGAAGAGTGAGGTGCATTTCAAATGAAAACTGATAAAAAGTCGTAAAACATATTCATTTTGACAATTAGATTTTTAGACTAATGGTTTACTGAAATATATAATTTCCAAAAAAGGAAATGATAAAATACTGTGAATTACGTGTAAACACTGACTGCGTAGCCTGCTAAGAAAAATATATATAAATATTTAAAATATTACAAATATCAGGAACAAGAGATTTTAGGTTTTCTTTTAACATGATAAGACATTGCTTTAAAGCTGATACATTTGTAACAAAAGCAACTTAGAAGAATGTGACCACTGCATTGTCTTCATATTTCTGTTGTATGATTTCTCGGCTGCGGTTTGTCTTTTGTCTTATGGATACGTATGGTATATCACATTGATATATGATGAATTATGACCTCACATGAAGAGTGCCAATGCTGACCGCGTCATGATGATGTACAGAACCCTCAGAAACTTGTGTACTGTGAAAGACACCATCGCCAACGCATGTTTACATTCAACCAGCAACTTGAAGATTTAGAAAGAAAAAGACAAAAACTATCACATTGATAAAAAAAAACTAAACAAAACTACAATCCACCTTTACTTGCATGAGGTTTACACTAAGACGGCTGATTCTACCAGACTCTGGGCCGGACACTGGGATTATTTTGTAAAAATTTCTGTATGATTATTACCAGCTTGTTATCAGGTCAGTAGTGCATTTCACAATGAATAAAAAATGATGCCGCACAAGTCATCCATTATCTCTGTCCTTTATTTAAAGGGGTGGTCTGCTTTGGAAAGCCCATTTTTAAATACCCCATTAGAGGATTCTGAGTTAATAAACGAGATTCCACATTCATGACCTATAAGAAGGAGTATATCTGTCCCTCTGGGTGGCCCAGTGTGCCTGTATTTTATACAGTCCTTTGATTTCAATGGACACAATGCAGTGCCTCATTTCTCCTGTGGAGGCGCTGCAGGAGAATTTAACACTTGCTGGGAAGTTTCTCCACCGTTAAGAGATGAGTAGATGTCTCAGGAGAAGGATAGTCTGACATAAAGACCATTTTAAGAAGGAAGATGTCACTAACTTACCTGTCTGTGCTCCAGCGGAGAGATCTCCAGCTTCGGCTGCGAAGCTACGTGACACGACAACATCCCTAGCAACAGTATGCAATGCGCTCTCCACAGCGAGCATGTACTGGAGGAAAGTAATTGATTATTCAGCTGTTCTGTTCCTGTGCGCTGTCTGACTAATGGACCTATCAGGTTCTGATTCTGGGACTCGTGCTCTATTTCAATCCTTTGCTGGCTATTCACCCTTGCTAGCTATTGGTTTACTCCCTTACTGTGCTCCTGGTTCTGTATGTGCTTGTTTTGGAGTGTTTAGTATATTAACCTCGGCTTGCTTCTGACCTTCCTCTGTGTTGTGATTTTATACCCTGACACCTGTCTGGTTCTGACTTTGGCTTGGCTTCTTTGACTACCCTCCATCCTCTGATTTTGTACTGTATTTTCCCCCTGGTTTTGACCTATTTCTGTACTACCCTTCTCTGTGTGGTTGCATCTCTGTGTCTGTCTGTCTGTAACTTAGTAGAACAGGGAACATCGACCAGTTGCAGACTTGCCGCTTAGGGCTTGCAGACACAAATAAAGTGCAATAATGCCATAATTATAGAAAGCTTTCTGGTGCTAATGCTGCTCTTATTTAGCAAATTTGAGATTCTTGACGAATACATTTTGTACCTTTTTTTTTGGCCCATCTGCCAAACGCCAAGGTGATCTCTATAAGACGGGAACCTAACACTAAATACTACCTGTTATGTGCCAAAATGGCCACCATAAAATTCAGGGAGTGCAGGTTCCACATGCATGCTGGGTCCACTCTGCTTTTTACAATTTTTGGTGCCATAACGGCCTCCATTTAATCCAGGGATGCAGGTACCAACATGCATGCTAAGCCCACTCTATACTTCTGCTGGTGCCAAATGGCTTCCAATAAATACAATGAGAGCAGGCTTCAGCTTTATACTTTATACCTACTCTAATTAAAATCAGCCTATGGGACAGACAGGCCGGTCAGGGGTGCAAGACTGAATGGAGTCAGCCACACCTCCAGCAGGTGGAATATTTAAGGCAGACAACACCATTTTATTTCTGCATTTTATGGAATAAAATATTTTTCATTTTTTGAGCTACAGTAATATTTGAAGTGTTTTTTGCCAAATGCAGCTACTGAATAAGGTATTTGTTTTAGGTCCTACTTCCAGCACCCCCAACAAACTGGTAAAATTGGCAGGTAAACCCAAAGCCAGTCATGCATTTCCCCTGAAGGGTGATGTTAGGCTAGCAATCCATACCCGCCACTGTCCTGCGGTCCTGGTCAGGAGCGGGCATCGCTCCTCTCTCCCTGGGTGTATTGGCACTGGTGCTCACTGAACATGTGAGATGTAATCCTTTTCTCTTGCTCCCTGTGCAGGTGCTGTGGGTAGTAGTAGTAGTAGTAGTAGTAGTAGTAGTAGTAGTGTAGCGTAGTGTAGTATAGAGCCCTGGAGCAGGGGTACTTTGACGTTTGGACATTTGTGGACATTTGCCTATTTCCCCTATGCAAAGTTATAAACTTCTTACTTTATTTCATTTAAAAGTGTTAACTTGCACAGTTTAATACTGTGTTACTGCATTTTATATGTATGATGTGATATATATCCTGTTTATTATCACTGTATTTGCAAGGCTCTATGGAAAGGGTTAATGAATACTTAGAGACTGTTAGGACTTTAAATGAGAAGCTGGTAATTTTCCACAGATGCCATAGACTTTAAGGAAGATCCTGTTTTGGAGGGGAAAAAAACAGAATTTATTTACCACCAAAACCAGACAGACGGACATTTTGAATGTCTGGTTTAGCTCTTTTGTTATGTCTGGGAAGTTATTTTTGTCTGGAAAAACCGCTGTGTCATTGCCATTGAGTATCATTGCTGAGAGACGGAAAGTGTTACAATGTATCTGTTTGTGCTGAGCTTCTCCACTCCACCCCTCCCACTAGAAAGTTCTAGTTCAGCAGCAGTAGCAGCCATTTCAGTCTTAACATGATGGCGCTGTTTTTTCATGTACTGCGCAGGCTGAGGCCAATCAGCAATCCACAAGCTCCCACCTCAGCACCCAGGTTCATCGCTGCTACTGCCGCCACCATCACACCACTGCTGCGGCCTGCCAACCATCAGATTCCATATGACTGCTGCTGCTACCTCCATCATGCTGCTGCCTGCCAATATGCACCATATGGCTGCTCCTGCTGTCACCTCCTAAGCTGCTGCTGCTCCTCGCTGCTAATCCTCTACTGCAATAACAAATGACAAAACAGGTGCACACTGCGTTCTTACTAAGCCCTCAAACTAATGTTAAAATTGAAAGGTTAGTCAACATGTCCTACAGTGGAGGACATGTCTTAAGCCCGAGCACCGCGCCAAGGTCTCTCAAGTAGCTCGGGACCTAATGCTCACCTACCTGTGCCATATGGGCAATACCAGGGGCCAGTGAGCAAAATTACAGGAATGTATTAGGCCGCCTCGCAGCAAACTCCTCAGTTACCTCCAGCATGTAACCATGCCTGCAATGGGAGGGGGGAGAGGGCTGTAAGCCACACACAAGACTGGCTGATATGGCCCAGGCCTCACAGGTGCACCTAAATATAGCCTGTGGATGGAAAACAGGCTACATTTACATGGGAGTTTATACACCTCCAAAAAATTATATATACAATAACCAACTGAAAGGTGGCATGAAGCAGGATATGCTCAACCCAACAATGCAGTTGTGCATATATATAAAGGGGAGCGGATCCTGCACTTGTGGCCCGTTGCTAATGGCGATCCCCAGCAAAAATGCATACGGTGGAGGATGCCCGCAAAAATGCATACGGTGGAGGATGCCCGCAGCGGACCACAAGTACCACAATAGGCATCCTACACAAGATGGCAATAGTCTGGATGTGATAAATAATATAACAATATAGCAATAACAAATGGCAAAACAGGTGCACTGCGGTCTTACTAAGCCCTCAAACTGATGTGAAAATTGAGAGGTTAGTCAACATGTCCTACAGTGGAGGACATGTCTTAAGCCGAGCACCGCGCCAAGGTCTCTCAAGTAGCTCGGGACCTAACAGTTACCTACCTGTGCCATATGGGCAATACCAGGGGCCAGTGGGCAAAATTACAGGAATGTATTACGCCGACTCGCCGCAGACTCCTCAGTTACCTCCAGCCACCTTCTCCTCTACTGGTTTCACTATTTACGTCAAGCATTTGCCACTACTACCACTACTACTACTCAACTACCACCACTACTACTACTACTATTACTACTACTACCCATAGACAGCCTTGTATGTTCCATGCTATGCTGCTCCAGCTGCCGCTACTATTGCAGTCACATGCCGCCATATCTGTACCGTACACTTTCCACATCCACACTGCACGGCTGCTGCTCTCAATTAAAAGGGAGATTTTTTTTTAGGTTTGTTTACAATCAACACTTGTGCGTGTTGTATCTGCAGCATTCTGACGCGGTCAAGGCATAATTTTTGGACGCTTGGTGCAAACAAGCCACTTTTTTTTGTTATTTTTTGTATCTCATGACACCATGTGTTTAAACACCATTTGCCCCTGATAAGGGACAATTTTTGGAAGTTTTGGAATATGAAAAAGCAGAAGACATGTGCCGATGCCGTGTGTTTTTACAAATGCTGTATGTTAACGCTGTCAAACGTGCATTTACCCACAGCTATGTATGGCAGAGTCACTCAGACATCGTTTGAGGAGGCGGGAGAGGGAAGAATCATAAAAAATAAACAAAAAGAGATAACATGTTTTCCAAAAAACTCCTAAGAGACTAGAGGGTGTTATATACCAGTTTCCCAGGCAATTGGAGACAATCTGGTTCGGCCCAAACCAATTCAGGTCCAAACCTAACTCTTTAAAAAAAAATTAGCGAACTTGTAACGAAGCAAACCTCAACAGGTTCGCTGATTATCTATCTATCTATCTATCTATCTATCTATCTATCTATCATAAAAACTGAAATATGACATTTGCATAATTATTCACTCCCTTTTATGATTTGAACTGAAACATGCCTAATAATATAAAGTACATATCAGAATAAAAGCCATGAAATTGAAGGTTTTGGAAAACGTTACTAATGTGATTGCTCCAGCAGAGGGCGCCAGATCCTTGGTCTAGAGACCAGGGAAGGAGTTTCAGCTCGGACAAGAAGTGTACCATACTGCTCCAGTCAATGCACAGATTTAATGTGTGGATCAGTCAGATCCAGAGCCCAGTTGTTTTGTCTGAGGCTGTGCCTACCGCTACTGGCCAAGGGCACTGCTCTGCTCACTTGCCCCTCCACTCCTGTACTTCTGTGGCATGGACCCACCCGCCATCCTCTCTCTCTCCCAGCAGACCAAGCCACTAAAGCAGCTTGGCTGTTCCTACTAGCAGGCCATGGCCAGCCTCTTGCCGGAGTGCCTCTCACCACCCCCACACGGTGCACGTACACTCCGGACTTTAAAGGTCCAGCACATGTGCATCTTTAGCTTCCCCAGCCTTTGGTTAGACACCCATCGGTGCCTGAGCAATAGGTTCTAGTCTGCTAGTGTCCTGCTGAGGTGTGCTGTTCTACATTTGTCTGCCTATGGACTTACTTTGGCGTGTTACTGAGAATGGTTTTCCCTGAACCCTCTGTAACGGACCGTTACGCACACAACTCCGTTTAGGCGATATTCCCTTTTCCGGATAGACCAGCAGCTACTGCAATCACCAACTTCCCGAACTGCAAACCACACGAATTCACCAACTTCCGAACAAGAGACACACGAACCCTGGAAGCAGCCGAACAGGAAAAGCAATATGAACAGCTTACACTCCTGGCAATCAGCATACAGTCAAATCCCCCCCAATAACGAGACGACACTTCGGTTTGAGGGTCAAGCAGGCACTCTATCTTTTATTAAGGGTTACCTGCCTGGTATTTATCCAGGTCTCCCACCTGGTGGACACTCCCCTAGAGGACCAGAAGGAAGACTGCGACACGGGATACAGCAGCCAATCACACACAATGGGACAATACAGACACCCCCAGCATATCCCTCCCCTCTGCCTGTGATACAATCACCCTACATGGGTAATGCAATCACCACAGGCAGGCGAATACACAATGTCTTCTGTCCTGGAGACAATTGAGGAGTCATTCAATTATCTCTCAGGACAAAGGGAAATCGCCAATACACATGTGGGGACAATAGGACAGACATCACTATTCAATACACAATGTCCCACCCTTTACAATACACAGACATTTAACATATCCCCAGATGGCTTGGAACTGAGCGCTCAATATATCCAGGGATAGAGGCAGACTCCATTGAGCACATGGTTGCAAAAGGACATAAAACATATACGTTACAATTACTACATAAAACATATACATGCCACATATCCCCAGATAGCTTAGGTCTGAGCGCACATTATTGAATGGCGCTCAGACCACACATGTCCAGTTCCATTGCCATGGAGCTAAAGTCTTTCCCATAGTCTTTCATTATACGAATGGGCTCCATAGCAGAGCTATCTGGGGCATCACCGCTCAAACAGGACAAGCATACATGGGGCCATAGTCGCAGGGCAGGAGGCGAGCAAGCAGTCCCTTCCAGGAAACTGGGGCAGACTCTGGTACAGGGTCCAGTCCGCTACATTTCTCCCCTTTACCAAAGAGACTAACAGGGTATCTGACCTCCTGCCGGTCAGTGCCCTGGTTAGTCCAACAACCCACCCACGAAGCACAAACAGCAGTACAGCCCACGCACAATAAATGGTTACTACACCTGGATAAAGTAGCAACTTGTCCATGTCCAGGTGCCTCACTACGGCTGTGCGGGGGACTGGTAGACTGCCTAGGTGGGTTGCTGAGTGGGCAGAGACCGGCGATACTCTGCCCTGGGGCCAGCGCTACCACGGAAGTAGCCTGGTGGGAGCCTGGTTGTGGGGGAGGAGACCGACTGTCTCCCCTCTGGATAAACCGCTCTGTGGCTGGCGGACAGGACCGACCATCCTTGCCCCTTGTGCTGCAAGTGCAGAGACCACGGTCCCATCTGCACCGTTGGGGGGCGTAACATCTCCCCTTGGTGGGTTAGGCTGCCGCTGGAGAGAGGGTGTAACAAGCCCCTCTCTCTGAACTGTAGACTGCCGCTGGGGAGAGCGGGTAGCAGGCTCCTCTCCCTGACCCTCTCTCTGCTGGTGGAGGGGGGGACCAACTGTCTCCCCTTTCAATATCTTGTCCTGCTGCTGGGGTACACACTGCAGCTGGGGAGGAAGCATGACACCTTCAGCTCCCTGGGGTACACACTGCCGCTGTGGAGGAAGAACGGCACCTTCAGCTCCCGGGGGTACACACGGCCGCTGGGGAGGAAGGATGACACCTTCAGCTCCCTTGGGTACACACAGCCGCTGGGGAGGAAGGACGACACCTTCAGCTCCCTGGGATACACACAGCCGCTGGGGAGGAAGGACGACACCTTCAGCTCCCGGGGGTACACACTGCGGCTGTGGAGGAAGGACGGCACCTTCAGCTCCCGGGGTACACACTGCCGCTGTGGAGGAAGGACGGCACCTTCAGCTCCCTGGGGTACACACGGCCGCTGGGGAGGAAGGATGACACCTTCAGCTCCCTGGGGTACACACTGCCGCTGGGGAGGAAGGACGGCACCTTCAGCTCCCTGGGGTACACACTGCCGCTGGGGAGGAAGGACGACACCTTCAGCTCCCTGGGGTACACACGGTCGTTGGGGAGGAAGGACGGCACCTTCAGCTCCCTGGGGTACACACTGCCGCTGGGGAGGAAGGACGGCACCTTCAGCTCTCCGGACGCACTCAGCCGCTGGGGAGGGCGGGCGATACCATCTGCCATGAACTGCAGGTACTCTGCTGTTATCCTCCTCACGAACTGCACAGATTTCTCCGGGGGTTGGGTCCGAAGAAAATCAGCCGTGATCTCAGCTCTCTGTCAAATTCCTCCTGCGTGTAGCTGGGTGCCATGCTTGTTCTCCTGAAGTTCTTTCTTTTGTAGATAGGGGCGCTGTACGGGTACTGGCGTTGCCCTCACTTTGTAATCCAAGGAATGGTGTTGCCCTGTAGATGTCCTTCTGGGCTGTGGAAATGATCCCGCGCTTGCCACCAAATGTAACGGACCGTTACGCACACAACTCCGTTTAGGCGATATTCCCTTTTCCGGATAGACCAGCAGCTACTGCAATCACCAACTTCCCGAACTGCAAACCACACGAATTCACCAACTTCCGAACAAGAGACACACGAACCCTGGAAGCAGCCGAACAGGAAAAGCAATATGAACAGCTTACACTCCTGGCAATCAGGATACAGTCAAATCCCCCCCAATAACGAGACGACACTTCGGTTTGAGGGTCAAGCAGGCACTCTATCTTTTATTAAGGGTTACCTGCCTGGTATTTATCCAGGTCTCCCACCTGGTGGACACTCCCTAGAGGACCAGAAGGAAGACTGCGACACGGGATACAGCAGCCAATCACACACATTGGGACAATACAGACACCCCCAGCATATCCCTCCCCTCTGCCTGTGATACAATCACCCTACATGGGTAATGCAATCACCACAGGCAGGCGAATACACTAATGTCTTCTGTCCTGGAGACAATTGAGGAGTCATTCAATTATCTCTCAGGACAAAGGGAAATCGCCAATACACATGTGGGGACAATAGGACAGACATCACTATTCAATACACAATGTCCCACCCTTTACAATACACAGACATTTAACATATCCCCAGATGGCTTGGAACTGAGCGCTCAATATATCCAGGGATAGAGGCAGACTCCATTGAGCACATGGTTGCAAAAGGACATAAAACATATACGTTACAATTACTACATAAAACATATACATGCCACATATCCCCAGATAGCTTAGGTCTGAGCGCACATTATTGAATGGCGCTCAGACCACACATGTCCAGTTCCATTGCCATGGAGCTAAAGTCTTTCCCATAGTCTTTCATTATACGAATGGGCTCCATAGCTGAGCTATCTGGGGTATCACCGCTCAAACAGGACAAGCATACATGGGGCCATAGTCGCAGGGCAGGAGGCGAGCAAGCAGTCCCTTCCAGGAAACTGGGGCAGACTCTGGTACAGGGTCCAGTCCGCTACACCCTCGTCCGCACTGGTGTCTGTGGAACAGAGACTACTTCAGGAGGTAGCAGCGTGGTGGTTCCCTTGTACATGGTGGGGGCAGTGTGGTGGAAATTACTATATGGGGCAGTGTGGGGGAAATTACTGTATGGGGGCAGTGTGGGTAAAAATTACTATATGTGGGCAGTGTGGGGGAAAGTACTATATGGGGGCGGTGTGGGGGAAATTACTATATGGCGGACATTACTATATGGGGGCGGTGTGGGGGAAATTACTATATGGCGGACATTACTATATGGGGGCGGTGTGGGGGAAATTACTATATGGGGGCAGTGTGGGGGAAATCACTATATGGGGCAGTGTGAGGGAAATTACTATATGGGGCAGTGTGGGGGGAAATTCCTATATGGGGGCAGTGTGGGGGGAAATTACTATATGGGGACAGTGTGGGGGAAATTACTATATGGGGCAGTGTGAGGGAAATTACTATATGGGGACAGTGTGAGGAAATTACTATATGGGGGCAGTGTGAGGGAAATTACTATGTGGGGCAGTGTGGGGAAATTACTATATGGGGGCAGTGTGGGAAATTACTATATGGGGACAGTGTGGGGAAATTACTATATGGGGCAGTGTGGGGAAATTACTATATGGGGGCAGTGTGAGAGAAATTACTATATGGGGCAGTGTGGGGAAATTACTATATGGGGGCAGTGTGGGGAATTACTATATGGGGGCAGTGTGGGGAAATTACTATATGGGGGCAGTGTGAGAGAAATTACTATATGGGGGCAGTGTGGGGAAATTACTGTATGGGGGCAGTGTGAGAGAAATTACTATATGGGGCAGTGTGGGGAAATTACTATATGGGGGCAGTGTGGGAAATTACTATATGGGGGCAGTGTGAGGAAATTACTATATGGGGGCAGTGTGGGGAAAGTACTATATGGGGGCAGTGTGGGAGAAATTACTATATGGGGGCGGTGTGGGGAAATTACTATGTGGGGGCAGTGTGGGGAAAGTACTATATGGGGGCAGTGTGGGGAAAGTACTATATGAGGGCAGTGTGGGAAATTACTATATGGGGGCAGTGTGGGGAAATTACTATATGGGGCAGTGTGGGGAAATTACTGTATGGGGGCAGTGTAGGGAAATTACTATATGGGGAAATGTGGGGAAATGACTATATGGGGGCAGTGTGGGGAAAGTAATATATGGGGGCAGTGTGGGGAAATTACTATATGGGGGCAGTGTGGGGCAAATTACCATGTGGGGGCAGTGAGGGTAAAGTACTATATGGGGGCAGTGTGGGGAAAGTACTATATGGGGAAATGTGGGGAAATTACTATATGGGGGCAGTGTGGGGAAATTATTATATGGGGGCAGTGGGGAGAAATTACTATATAGGGGCAGTGTGGGGAAATTACTATATGGGGGCAGTGTGGGGAAATTACTATATGGGGGCAGTGTGAGGAAATTACTATATGGGGGCAGTGTGGGGAAATTACTATATGGGGGCAGTGTGGGGAAATTACTATATGAAGGCAGTGTAGGGGAAATTTCTATATGGGGGCAGTGTGGGGAAATACTGTATGGGGGCAGTGTGGGAAATTACTATATGGGGGCAGTGAGAGGAAATTACTATATGCGGCAGTGCGGGGAAATTCCTATATGGGGGCAGTGTGGGGAAATTACTATATGGGGGCAGTGTGGGGAAATAACTATATGGGGCAGTGTGGGGAAATAACTATATGGGGCAGTGCGGAAATCCTATATGGGGGCAGTGTGGGGAAATTACTATATGGGGGCAGTGTGGGGAAATTACTATATGGGGCAGTGTGGGGAGATTACTATATGGGGGCAGTGTGGGGAAATTACTATATGGGGGCGTGTGGGGAAATTACTATATGGGGCAGTGTGGGGGAAATTACTATATGGGGGCAGTGTGGGGGAAATTACTATATGGGGCAGTGTGGGGGAAATTACTATATGGGGGCAGTGTGGGGGAAATTACTATGTGGGGGCAGTGTGAGGGAAATTACTATATGGGGGCAGTGTGAGGGAAATTACTATATGGGGCAGTGTGGGGAAATTACTATATGGGGCAGTGTGGGGGAAATTACTATATGGGGGCAGTGTGGAGGAAATTACTATATGGGGCAGTGTGAGGGAAATTACTATATAGGACAGTGTGAGGGGAAATTACTATATGGGGCAGTGTGGGGGAAATTACTATATGGGGGCAGTGTGAGGGAAATTACTATATGGGGGCAGTGTGAGGGAAATTACTATGTGGGGGCAGTGTGGGGGAAATTACTATATGGGGGCAGTGTGGGGAAATTACTATATGGGGCAGTGTGGGGAAATTACTATATGGGGGCAGTGTGGGGGAAATTACTATATGGACACATTAAAGCATCATATATAACATATGATCATGAGACCAACACAGACACCTCCAGCTGCCAACTGCACGTGTGACAGATCAGTTTGATAGGTACAAATCCGCTGACAGATGCCCTTTAAACAGGGCTGCAATTCTCTGTCTGGCCAGCAGATGGTGCTGGAGGTTCACACCCAAATCCTGTTTGCTTCTGTCAGACCATTGAATTGATCACAGCTGCTCCTAGCACAGAAGATGCTGAGGGTCTGAGGGGCTAGGACAGACACAAGTCCAACAACTTTAGCACCTTTCTACCAGTTTGTGCAGTGATAACGAAGTAACGCTTTTCTACGCTTATAATCCGTATTTGCTGTGCATTAGCCTCAGGAAGTTTCTGAAAATAATTTAGTGTTTTCTTCCCCATTTAAAAAATGTCTTCAGAGGAGAGAAGAGCAGGAATTTACAGAAAAGTGAAGCACCCAAGGACACTGCAATCAATTAGCTTTGTTTTGCAGTTTCTCACAACCTTTCAAGCCACCACGGAGTTCTCAATACACAGCTGTCTGCGCAAATCCCCGCCAAGGAGCCAGATGCCGCTGAATTTTAAAGAGGGAAACTTTTTTTTTTGTTTTTTAAAGTGCATATCTGGAAATAGCACTCACCCCCAGGTAACATGCATAGCGCTCTGCAGCCGATGTCAAGGACGACAACAATTGTGTCGCTCAGAAGAGAAGGATTTGATTTACTGTGCGGCGCCGACCGCGCAAATGACCGCTCCTGCAGATTCTGGCAATTACTTTTCTGCTGGTAACAGTTTGCCCATTGTTTCATGGAAGGGGTTAAGTCGAATTAAAATAGCAGTCCCACGGAAGTGGCAATTATTATGAATCATAAAATGCATCGGCACACAAAAGGACGCGGTGGGGGATTCATTTCCAAAGGCAATCACATACATTAACGGGAGAGCGAAGGAGACGGAATTCTTCTCGGAGGTTACGTTTCTTTCTGCCTTTCACCCGCAATAAAACGCCATTACCGACCCTGACACTGTTTGACTTTTTCACTCCGGAATCCATTAAACATAAACCCTGAGAGCGCAACATATCATTCTTCGGCATTGTGTCACAGAACTTTCTCCATTGAGACAATAACGTGGTAATTTGCAGCAAGTGACCTTCAGGTGATCCCGTGGCAGCGCCAAAGAAATTACTCATTAAATCTTACTAAAAGCACTCGGGCTCGAAAATGCAGGTTTGTCTCATGCCCAATATAGAGGTTTGTTTTCACTTTGCTGCTTTACATTAGTGTTTGTGTCACCGCGTCATCAATCCGAGGGACTCGAAGAACGCAGACATGTCTATCAATCAGTGCAACAAATCTCCTGGTGAGTAAAAGGACAGCTGAATGATGTCAACTTCCCTGGTGCCTCAGTCCTGGTGTCCAGTGGTATTCTTCCTGCTATAGTCCCTGGTGCCAAGAGGTATGCCAATACAGTTCCTGGTGTCCAGGGGTTTGCTCCTATAGTCCCTGGTGTCGAATAGTGTTGAGCGCGAATATTCACATTGCAAATTTTTATCGCGTATATCGGCACTTCGAGAATTTGCAAATATATATATATACATAACGAATATTCATCTTTTTTTCATCTGAACCCATTACCTGCCTGCCTCTTGCTTGTGGGTCAATGCGGGAAGGCTGCAATATCGTAGTCTGTAGCGAATTAGAATATTCTTCATTATTTAATTTATTTAATCTTATGCGAAAAATCGGCAATGTAATATGCGCATTAATTGAGTAAGGGCGGGTTATAGGCAACTTTCCTATTGGGTTGGCTTGCTAGAATTCGCGAATATGTAGAATATAGTGTAATATATAGTGATGAGCGGCAGGTGCCATATTCGATTTCGACGAAATTCGCGAATATTCGAATGAATATTCGTTTCATATTCGTCGAAATCGAATATTCGTCATTTTTTCTAGTTATCGCGATTAACATGCGATTTAAATAATCGCATATTGCGATTTGTACTTAAGGCTACTTTCCTATTGGTTTCATATCTAGAATTAGCGAGGATGACGAATATGACGAATGTATTCGTCTATTCCTCAAAACGAAGATAACGAAGTATTCTACATCTTCGTTTTAGCTACCTATTCGTCAACTTCGCTAATTCTAGCAATCAAATAGGAAGGTTGACTGACTATAGAGACAGCTGTGTTAAATTCGCTATGCGATTTTTTTTTTTTTTTTATAAATAGAATACTTATAATAATTTTATCAAGTAATATAATTATTGTATTAAAAAAAAATCGCATAGCGAATTTAACACAGCTGTCTCTATAGTCAACCTTCTATTTGATTGCTAGAATTAGCGAGGTTGACGAATAGGTTGCTAAAGCGAAGATGTAGAATACTCGTTATCTTCGTTTTGAGGAATATGACGAATACATTCGTCATATTCGCTATTCGCTAATTCTACCAAGCCAACCATAACTTCTGTGCTCATGGAGCGTCCCCATCACCATGGGAACGTCTCCATATACTAAAATGTACTGTCGGATTTGAGGAATTACGTTGAAATCGCAATGCGATTAATTCAAGTTATATTAATCGCATTGCGATTTCAACTTCGAAGCTGGGTTTATAATGGGTCAGCTTGCTAGAATTAACGAAGTTAACGAATATGGAATATAGCAGCAGTGCTAAGTTGAAATCGCAATGCGATTAATTTAACTTAAAGTATTCGCATTGCGATTTCAACTTAGCACTGCTAGTGCCACTGCTATATTCCATATTCGTTAATTCTAGCCTATGTAAGATAGCAGTGCTAAGTTGTAATCGCAATGCGATTAATATAACTTGAATTAATCGCATTGCGATTTCAACGTAATTCCTCAAATCCGACAGTACATTTTAGTATATGGAGATTCTCCCATGGATGGGGACGCTCCATGAGCACAGAAGTCGGCAGAAGCGGCAACGGGCACTGACTAGAGCAGCCAGGAAGCCAGGAATCCTCAGGACAGGTAAGAACTACTTTTGGGAAGTAGGAAAGAAAAAAATATAACTAAAAAAAAAAAAAAAAAACAACGAATATTCGAAATAGCGAATTTATAGCGCTATATTCGAAATATTCGCGAATTAGCGAAGTGCCGATATTCGCTAAAAAAATTCGCTTTTCGAATATTCGCGCTCAACACTAGTAATATATAGAGTGGATATAAAAAGTCTACACACCCCTGTTAAATTGTCGGGTTTCTGTGCTGTAAAGAAATGAGACAAAGATAAATCATTTCAGGACTTTTTCCACCTTTAATGTGACCTATAAACTGTACCACTCAATTGAAAAACAAACTGAAATCTTTTAGGTGGAGGAAAGAGAAGAAAAAAATCTAAGCAATCACATTCGGAATCCTGTTATTCAGAGTCAGCATACACCCACCATCATTTACAGCCTCTGATTAACCCCAAATAAAGCTCCGCTGCTCTCGTTGGTCTTTCCTGGAATTTTCTTAGTCGCCTCCCAGAGCAGAAGCCACGGTCCACAGAGAGCGTCCAAAGCATCAGAGGATCTCATTGTTAAAGGAATCAGTCAGGAGAAGGGGACAAAAGAATCTCCAAGGCATCAGATATACCATGGAACACAGTGGAGACCGTCATCATCAAGTGGAGGAAATATGGCCCAACAGGGACATCACCAAGAACTGGACGTCCCTCCGAAACTGATGAAAAGACGAGAAGAAAACTGGTCTGGGAGGCGACTAAGAGGCCGACAGCAACATTAAAGGAGCGGCAGGAATATCCGGCGAGTACTGGCTGTGTGGTACATGTGACAACAATCTCCGTATTCTTCATATGTCCGGGCTATGGGGGAGAGCGGCGAGACGAAAGCCTCTTCTTATCAAGAAAAACACCCAAGCCGGGCTACATTCTGCAAAGATATGTTTGGCGCAAAAACCACCCTCCCATCCCCAGAAGGAACCCATCCCCACAGTGAAGCATGGCGGGGCAGCATCAGGCTGCGGGGCCGGTCTTCCGGTCTTCTTCAGATGGAACTGGGGCCTTAGATAAGATAGAGGGAATTATGGACAGTCCCAAATACCATCAATATTGGCCCAAAACCTTCCGGCTTCTGCTAGAAAGCTGAACATGAAGAGGAACTTCATCTCTCAGCAGGACAACGACCCAAAGCATCATCCAAATCAGCAAAGGAACGGCTTCACCAGAAGAAGACTAAAGGAATGGCCCAGCCCGAGCCCAGACCTGAATCCGATTGAAAATCTGTGGGGTGATCTGAAGAGGGGCGTGCCCAGGAGACGCCCTCGCAATCTGACAGATGTGGAGTGTAAGTGCAAAGAAGAGTCACAATGTGCCATGCTGATAGACTCCTACCCAAAAAGACTGAGTGCTGGAATAAGATCAAAAGGGGCTTCAACAAAGTATTAGTTTAAGGGTGTGCACACTTATGCAACCATATTATTTTATTTTTATATTTTTTCTTCCCTCAGATTTCAGTTTGTTTTTTAATTGAGTGGTGCAGTTTATAGGTCACATTAAAGGTGGAAAAAGTTCTGAAATGATTTATCTTTGTCTAATTTTTTTACAGCACAAAAATCTGACATTTTAACAGGGGTGTGTAGACTTTTTATATCCACTGTATTCGTAAAAACGAATACTCACTATTAGGGTTCAGTGAACCCGAACTATAAAGTTCGGGTTAGTACCGAACATTACGTTTTTTCGCACCCAGACCCGAACCTGAACTGAACCCTGAAAATTAGGGTTTGGGTTCATTGTTCAGCGACTTCTTCCCGTTTTTTGAAAGACTGCAGGGCAGCCAATCAACAAGCGTTTCATTACTTTGCCCTAAGAAGCCATCACAGCCATGCCTACTATTGGCATGGCTGTGATTGGCTAAGTGCAGCATGTGACCCAGCCTCTATATAAGCTGGAGTCACATAGCGCCGCTCATCACTCTACTGCTCTTAGTGTAGGGACAGGCTGCTGAGGGAAGATTAGGGAAGAAATCTGTTGAACTTGGTGTGTTAAATCTTCAAACTACAGCAATTATTGAGGGGGCTATGCTACATATTTGTACCCAGCCCTGAGCCCAGTGATACCACCAAATAATTTATAATCCGTTACTGAGGTGGGGGTCGGCGGCCATTTTAGCAACTGCAGTGTCCTTGGAAGTTTGCATGTGACCTGCATGTGTGCCAGCCTGCCAGGGACATCAGTCTAATATTTTTTAATAGCTCAGCGGAGGAAAATTTATTTTTTTTTTCTGGCAGGTCAAGTCCCCTACATTACCTGTTTTATAATTCAGGGGTGACATAGTGCATTTCTGTAGTTGGGGGAACAAAATCCGTACTGTCATACCACAGAGCATGTTTTCATACACCACTAAAAAAACTATTTTATAATTTAGCAGTGACATACTGCATTCCTGTATTTGGGGGAAAAAAAACCCGTATTGTTGTTCCACAGAGCAGTTTTGCATACACCGCACAAAAACCTATTTTAAAATTTAGCAGTGACGTACTGCATTCCTGTAGTTTGTTGCAATAAACACAGGTTTTGTGTCACATAGCAGATCTGAGGCCTACCCTGTATTTCAGTCATTTTAAGTAACCTGTGAAACTCTGCATTTGCATAGTTGGTTGCAAACACACTGGTTTTGTGGTAGATAGTACATTAGCGGTGTACGCTGCATTTCTGACAGTCAAATTAGGTGACAGAGACCGAAGATTTAAAAAATATTTTTTTAAATTGTTGAGTGCAAAATTACCATTTTTGCCGGGTACAAACCCCTCCTCTGCCTGGGTGCCAGGGGCCTACATTTTTTAAAATCGTCTGTTCCATTGGTGGGTGACATCAACCCAGTTTTTCCGGTGAAAAACCCTTGCTCTGCCTGGATGCCAGTGGCCTACATTTCTAAAAATTGTCTGTTCTATCGGTGGGTGACATGAACCCTGTTTTGCCGTGAATTAACCCCTCCTTTGCCTGTGTGCCAGGGGCCCACATTTCTAAAAATCTCCTGTTCCATTGGTGGGTGACATGAACCCCGTTTTGCCGTGATTAAACCCCTCCTGTGCCTGGGGCCTACATTTTTTAAAATCGTCTGTTCCATTGGTGGGTGACATCGAACACCGTTTTTCCGGTGAAAAACCCTTGCTCTGCCTGAATGCCAGTGGCCTAAATTTCTAAAAATTGTCTGTTCCATTGGTGGGTGACATAAACCCCGTTTTGCCGTGAATTAACCCCTCCTCTGCCTGGGTGCCAGGGGCCTACATTTTTAAAAATCGTCTGTTCCATTGGTGGGTGATACGAACACCGTTTTGCCCGTAAAACCCCTGCTGTGCTTTGCTGACAGGGAACCAAATTTGGTAAAAACGTCTGTTACTGATCAAAAGATGTATGACTACAAACCCACGCTGGTAGACGTGCTGCTGATGGCATTCCCACCTGACGCCTCCTCAACCTCCTACTACACATTCATTTCCTCCTCGTAGATCAAGATTTTTGGATTTTTTTATTTTAATTTATTTTATTTTAGGTAATTTCCATATCCACATTTATTTGCAGGGCACTTACCCAGATTTTACTGCCTTTTGCAGCCCTCTAGCCTTTTCCAGGACTTTTTTTACAGCCATTTTAGTGCCCAAAAGTTCGGGTCCCCATTGACTTCAATGGGGTTCGGGATCAAGTTCGGGTTAAGTTCGGATCCCGAAACCAAACTTTTTTGTGAACTTTGGCCGAACTCGTCGAACCCGAACTTCCAGGTGTCCGCTCAACTCTACCCATTATTAGTAAATGTAATGGGTTCAGATGAAAAAAAAATCTTCGTTTTTTAGAATATATCACACTATATTCTACATATTCGTGAATTCTAGGAAGCAAACCCAATAGGAAAGTTGTCTATACCCGCTCTTACTTGATTAACGCGTAAGAGAATCAAGAGAATAATCTCGAATACGAATATTCGTGAATATATGACGAATATTCTACCACATATTCGCGAAATATCGCAAATTCGAATATTGCCCCTGCCGCTCATCACTAGTGTCGAGTAGTATTCTACAACAGCCCCTGTTGTCCGGTGGTTTGCTAGGACAGTCCTTGGTTTCCAGTGGTCTGCTACTCCAGTTGTTGATATTCACTGGTTTGCTGCTATAGTCCCTGGTGTCCAATATGGCAGGTCATAGACAAGTACACCTGCTGTCATTGTATTACTATTCCTTTTTCTCTCCGGGGCGTCATGTCTGCTGATTACAGGACACTAAGGACATTATTATTATTATTATTATTATTATTATTATTATTGAGACTCGTATTCCTCCAGAATATCCCATCTTGTCTTTGGGTCTCCAGGCTTCTCAACAATGTCTTAGTGACCCTTATTTTCTCCATTTATCTTGATTTTGCTCTTCGTTTATCCCTCTTTCCTCTTCTCATCCATTGTTGTCCTCTGCATGGATCTGGGATTTCTCATAATATATGAAGAATAAGATGAAACTCCGGCTGAGTCATTGGACTTCTAGGTGGGAGATTTGTCTTCATGTAGTCAAGAATCCACTTGTTTGTCTTTATTGTTTTATGTTATTAAAGGATTGCCGATTGATTGAGCCCAATCGCCACACGGAGATGAAATCTAATAGGCTGGGCCTCTCTGAAGAAACACAGTGTATTAGAGCTGCAATTCCTATGTTGGCCAGCAGGTGGCAGGCCAACATAAGAAATCAGCAATTCGCATATTACTGTACTGCATATTTGCAGTACGGTACTATTAAATAAAAAAAAAAAAGCAGTGAACATGGTAGCCTCCTAGACTGGCTACAAAAACATAAGGGATGTTAAAAAAATGTAAAAACATTCAAAAAAATAAAAAATTAGAATAAAAAAAAAAACATAAACAACAAAATGTATAAACACCATGGGCATCACCGTATCTGAAAATGCCTATACTATTAAAATCTAAAAATATTTTTCCAATACAGGGAATGGCATATAGGAAAAAAGTATCAAATTGGCCAATTCGCTATTTTTTCATCGCTTCTCTAACAAATTTAATAAAATGTGGTCAAAAAGTCACGTACTGCATAATGATATCAATCATAACTAGATTTTCCAACAAAAAAACTACTCAGCTTAGTAGACAGACCCGAAGCCGGACTTCATAACTGAAGTATTCTGGAGAATTTATTATTTTCCCTTATAACATGGTTATAAGGGGAAATAATAGCATTCATAATAAAGAATGCATAGTAAAATGAAGATGAAAGAGTTAAAAATAATAAAACTTAACTTACCTTAGCCACTTGATCGCGTAGTTGCGATCCGTCTTCTCTTTTCCAGCTTCAACTAACAACTAAAGGACCTGTGATGACGTCACATCACATGGTCCAATCACATGGTCCATCACCATGGTAAGATAGACCATGTGATTGAACAATGTGATGTGACGTCATCACAGGTCCTTTAGTTGTTAGTTAAAGCATGAAGAGAGATGACAGATCGCAACTACGTGATTAAGTGGCTAAGGTAAGTTAATTTTTATTATTTTTAACCCCTCCACTTCATTTAACAATGCATTCTTTATTATGAATGCTATTATTTTCCCTTATAACCAAGTTATAAGGGAAAATAATAAAGATCTGGTCCCGTTGCTAAGCAACCATGCGGGAAAATTGCACTGCATCCGCACTTGCTTGCGGATGCTTGCGATTTTCCCGCAGCCCCATTCACTTCTATGGGGCCTCCGTTGCGTGAAAAACACAGAATATAGAACATGCTGCGATTTTCACCCAACGCAGAAGTGATGCGTGAAAATCACCGCTCATGTGCACAGCCCCATAGAAATAAATGGGTCCGGATTCAGTGCGGGTGCAATGCGTCCTCCTCACGCATTGCACCCGTGCAGAAATCACGCCCGTGTGAAAGGGGCCTTACAGTGACTGACAGAAGTACGTCAGTGTATTATATGGGCCTAAAGGGACATAGGGAAAAAAATGAAAAAATAATTTTTTAACTTTCCTCCCGGCTCCTGAGGCTTCAAGCTTTGGCCTCCATGCTCAGCAGAGCTGAGGATGCTCTGGGGGAAGTGGGCACGTCCAGCAGAGACCTGCCCCCATACACCCTTCCCCTAGCAGGGGGTAAGCTGCACTAACTCTCACTGGTCCCCACCCTTCCTGCAGGAAGTGGGACTAGCCCACTTCCCCACAGAGGGGGGGGTTAGAATGGAATGGAAAGCTCCATTCTCTCTAAGTATAGCTCTGCCGTATTTGCTGCCACCTGCTGGTGAACCAGGCACATTACATGTGAACATAACACTTGCAAACAGATTAGGAATGCACATTGTGGAGGACGTGAAATAAATACATAGACGACATTCAGGTTAGCAGACACAGATAGAAGCCGGGTGCAGGAGCGGTAACGCCACTCTGGGGTGTCACGTCTCCTTAATCGAGGGGGTTTATAATCTTGGACGGTTTATAAATATACAGAAATGAAAAGACATTGGAGAAGGAGGGCCGGAGAATGCGCCTTTTATTTCTGATGGCCGTCCTTTAAGAGATGCGGCACGTCTCGGGGTAAAGAACTGAACTCTCAGTAACACACAGAGAGACCGTCAAGAGAAGAAGGAAAAATTACAGAAATTGTTTTGTCAAGCTGTGAAAATGCTTTTATCCAGTTGCTCAGCAACTGCAGAGCTGATTATTATTGTAAAAGCAGAAAAGGAAAAAAAATACACGCCCGAGGCGTCGCGGCTGAAAGTCATGTGAAAGCAAAAACTTGATCGGAATCACCTTGTTTACATTCAATGTTCAGTAAACAAACGAAAAATGTAAACCCGACCGCAAGAAGGAGAAAAGTGTCGAAATGGGCGAGAACTGTGCGAGGAAGGCCAGACGCGTCGTGCGCCATTCACGTACCGAACTCTAATGGAAGCCTTAATAGGGCGTTGTCACGCGAAAGAAAACTGGTTGTTTCAGAAGTGCAGGGACGGCGGCTTTCAAATTCTCCGTGAAGCACTTAGCATGTATTAATTGATAGCTGGAGCCTCACTGAATGATAAAGGGTGGAATTCTCAAAAAAACTCTTTTATCCTACACTTGGCGGAGGACGGCTGAAAGCGCGCACAAGCTGCAGAAGCGGAAACGTCGTGTACTTTTTGGGCTGCCCACACTTTCCTTCGCTCACGTCTTGAAAGGCAAAACCAACTGGATACTAGACGCAAACTTAGTGGATGCAAGTGACTACACGGGCGCTGCAGGAGATACTCCCTTCTGGTTGAGGCAAAGTGGGAACGACAGGGCAGGGATGCATTTGGTTGAAAACACGGAAATTCTTTGTAATTCTGCAAAAAAAAAAAAAAATGCTCAGAAGAAAATTTACGTGAATAAACCTATATGAAGAGACTATCGAGAGGTTAGTATTGACCAGTGCCTGTGAATGTCCTGTCCTTTACTGCCGCCTTTCTTATGTCGATGGTCACTTCACTGACTTTTTACATTATTGCATTGATTATTCTCTGGTTGGAAAATTAACCCTTTCCCAAGTTCTCTTGCAGGCTGCAGCAGGTTTTTCTTCCAGGACTTCTCTGCGTTTTGGCAGGATAAGAGTCTTTCATAAAGCGCTCAGGCAGCAGTCCTGTGCAAATCTCTGTCACCTCTGCTATCTCCAGAGTTGAGCAAAGTGAGCTTCGGATGCTTTGTTGAAAACTTCGGAATAGTACTGTACAGAGATTCGTCTCCGTACCGCAGGGATGGCCAACCTCCGGCTCTCCAGCTGTTGCAAAACTACAACTCCCAGCATGCCCAGACTGCTTACAGCTATCAGCCTGCAGCAAGGCATGGTGGGAACTGTAGTTTTACAACAGCTGGTGAGCCGCAGGTTGGCCATGTATGCCGTACAGTATTAGAATGTATGGGCTCCGATAAGCCGAAGTCAGTTATTTACGAAGTCACACCGCTCCGTCCCCATTGACAATAATAGGGGTGGAGTTCTGGCGGCAGCGCATGGCGAGAGGCCGCTGGACTAAAAGTACATGCAGTACTTTTAGTCCGGCTCCCTCGCCGTGCGCTGCCGTAACTCCGTCCCTGTTCCCATTATAGTCAATGGGGACACACCTGCAGTCCGGCGGCACACGTGAACTAGCGGCAGGACGGATCCGACAGGCTGTTCACCTGCCGACACAGCCTGACGGACTCCCCTGCCGCTAGTGTGAAACTAGCCTTAGAAAAACTTTTTATTCGAAGTAGGTGGCTCTGCCAGTATAAAAGAGAGACCTAATTGGTGCTCTATATCCGTTGATACCAGCTTCTATGTATCAGAAATAATGAAAAATTACTTAAACAGAAGAAAAGGGATATGGCACTCAAACTCTGAAGTATCAAAATCACAAACTAGTTCAATACCGGTAAAGATAAAACCTTATACAACAACTTAAAAATAGCAATATAAAACCAAATAAAGGAACAGCCACATTCAGAAAGCAATCTTCTATTCTTCCCAACTTGTCTATTGTGGTAAGGTGCAAGGTACTGTGGTCGACGGGAGGTACGTGTCACCGAGGTTCCTGGCCTCGGTGAGGTAAGAGCCAGATTTTTGGTGTGTCAGCAGCAGCTAGTGCTGCTTGACACCTTGCTATTTAGTTTGGCTGCAAAGCCAATCCGGGCCGGCTCTTACTGGGAGTAGGCAAAGAGTTGGGTGGGTGCCTACTCCCCACGGTCCAGGCCGGGTTTTCCAGGGCCTTTATAACACAGCCAGCAGCTGGGTGTGGAGGGTGTGATTGTCCTGGAGCTGCTGTTAGACTGTATTACTTGTGTTTGGAAGTTCTCTGGGCTGGAAGCAAGAGCCCAGCAAGGAGGAGTGCAGACGACCTGGAAGCCTGACGGCGACTGTCTTACGGCTGGACTGACAGCCAGGTGTGAACCTGCATCTAAAAACCTCCCAGGTGACTGGAGCCTGTTTTGGACTGTCTTGTTTTTCCGCTTGATTTCTTATGTGTGTGAATTAACATACACCAAGAGACTGTTTTATTTTGTGCAAGTGTGAATAAAACACTGTTGTAGAGATGATAGATGATAGATGATATTATAGATGATATTATACTGGTATGGAATGGTTGCGAAGAGACATTGGATACATTCATTCAGAAGCTCAATGGGAATGATAGAAATATAGTCCTCTCCATCAATAAATACTCAGATAGTTTGGAATTTTTGGATCTTAAACTATCTATAGAAGGGAGAAAAATGATTTGCAGTACATTTCAAAAAGAAGTAGCCAAAAATAGTCTTATCCCCCACAATAGTGGCCATCTCCCTAGATGGCTTCTTAACGTACCTTATGGACAATTTAGGCGTGTAAAACGTAATTGCACGAGAGACAATGAATTTGAGGAGGAGGCGCAAAAAATGAAAGAAAATTTTATAAAAAAGGACTACCCAAAAGTATTGGTTGAAACCGCATTAGATAAAGTCCGGGCCCTGGATAGAAAAATGTTTTTTGAGGAAAAAATAAAACAAAAGGCAGAATGTATGGAAGAACCAGTGAGAATTATACTACCCTTTAATGCACAATATCGTAAACTGCAATATATTATTAAGAAACATTGGATTTTTTAAGGGATGATAAAGTGTTAGGTACATTTGTACCCCTGATGCCTCAAATAATATATACGAAGGCGCCAAATCTGGGTCTTAAAGTGGCCCCGACAGTCAAAATAAAAAATATAAAGAAAAGAAATATGCCTAGCGTGTTAGGCTTGAAAGGCTTTATCAAATGTGGTTCGTGTATAAACTGTCGTTCAACACACTTTCCGAGAAAAACTATAGAAATAGTATCTCCAACCAATTCATATACATATAAAATAAAGGAATTTCTCACATGTAATACGGAAAGCGTGATCTATGCAATTAGGTGCCCTTGTAACAAGTTATATGTCGGTCGCACAAAGAGAGCGTTGAAGAAAAGAATAGCAGAACATCTTAACAAGATCAAAAAGGGATATATGGATCATCCACTCTCCAGACACTTTAAAGAATGCCACGGACAACAAATCAGTGGACTTAGTTTTACAGCAATTCAAACAGTAGAAAAAGACTGGAGAGGTGGAGACCATATACACAAAATGTCAAGGGTGGAGTCCAAATGGATCTTCAACTTGAACACGCTAACACCCCATGGTCTTAATACTGAGCTGGAAATCTTTGGCTTTTTATAGGATGGGCGCCACCCCCCGACGGGTAGTCGGCTGGTATAGTCTTACGTACATCCGACTGCTCCTTTGGGGATGGCCTCCATTCTTCAGTCTCCATTCTAATCCCGTTGGTTTGGTCTTGTCACCTCATAGAAAAGGGGATTGAAGAATATTATAATTAAAAAGAAGTTATTAAGATGCATAATTGAATGTTATAAAATGTGAAGTAATGGAGGTTGGGGAATGAATTAGTTTATATTTTTATTGGAAATGTTAAAAATTTTATTAGCAATCTTCTCTGAATAAAACGCATGTGCCCAAAAAAAACGCAGAAGAATCGCAACAAAAACGCAATAGAGTTTTGAAAAAAAAGGTCAAGTGGATAAAATGAATTAGGAAGAATGAGATGATTCGAAATAAAAATAAAAACAGTCTTGAAGTGGATAAATATTTGTGAAATCCAGACCATAATTTTGTTGTGTCTTTTTGAGGAGTCCAGTCCGGATTTTGTGGACAATCATCCTTCAATTAGAAGGAGTGTATTTAAAGGATGTCACAATGGAGGTTAGATTACCACTGAGGAAGAGGTCGGTTAAATGTTGTACCTCGAAACGCGTATGGGAAAAACTGTAATCTCCGTGACATCAAGTTCACTTAGTGCGCACTAAAGAGTTCAATTTTGGCAGATACTCGATCTAAACAGAAAGAGAAGCTGGTTACCTGAGGAGACACCTGGCTGCATAGGAAACTACACGAGGAGACTCCAGAAGGTAGTAGACCCAGCTGAAAAATCTGAGTACTCAAGCCACGAAAATCTGAACCAGTTGCAGTCAGCCCGGCAAGGTCGGTAAGCGATCACACATAAGGAATCGCAAGAGAAGGTAGGAGGAAGAACTTTTTCTATTTAGTGGTGGGACGCCACCAATTGTTTATTCAATTCCCTACCTGTATCTCTGCATATGATCACGTCGAATACCGTAGCTGGGAAATCGAGTACAAGTGATTGCATATCACTGTGAATCTATAAGGACATACAGGTCTGAAAAGGATACCCGTACTACCGTTAACTGCTGTTTTGAACATTGCTTCTGATAACTGCTGTTTTGAACATTGCTGCTAATAATAAATTGGACATAAATGATTAGACAGCACCGTGAATATATAAAGACCTATAGATTTGGACGGGATATTTTGTGATTCAGTTTACATTTTTTGGATATGTTGGAAATTCCTCTCTGCGAGCTTTTTTCAAAAAACGCATGTGTTTAAAATATCTAAAGAATACTTCCAGTGATACCAGCTGAATATAATAATAAAAAACGAGGACAGCAGTTGCGAAGAGAAATGTTTGCATGCGAAAAAACCGCATGCAAAAATCGCATGCGGGAAAAATCGCATACGAAAAAATCGCATGCGAAAATATCACATGCAAAAAAACCGCACACGATAAAATCGCATACAGAAAATCGAATGCGATATATATTTTGCAACGAAGTTATAGATAGACAAGTTGGGAAGAATAGAAGATTGCTTTCTGAATGTGGCTGTTCCTTTATTTGGTTTTATATAGCTATTTTTAAGTTGTTGTATAAGGTTTTATCTTTATCGGTATTAAACTAGTTTGTGATTTTGATACTTCAGAGTTTGAGTGCCATATCCCTTTTCTTCTGTTTATGAATCTAGCCTTAGACAGAAAAAAGGTTCTGCATGCACAGATGCCAAATGCGCCTAACTGATGCTTAGGATCCGCATTTTTTTACGGGATCCGTTATTTTTTTTATGGCTCAGAAAAACGAAAAAATAACCTATAAATAAAATGAATCAGTAGAATGAAACACTATTCTCCACGCAGCCACGGCCTTAGAGTTATAGGTTTCATGGCGAGCGGAGCCCCCTTACTTTCTTCAGTTTTGGGGGTGGTCTTCCCACGATGCATGCATATCTGTGCCATGATTAGGTCTTCTCCGAGGGACAGCGATTTCCACCTTTTTGGATCTGTCTCCTGACTGCGACTATTCAGGTGGGTTTTCCCATCAACAGTTGGACTTTTCACATACAGATGCATTCCCACTACATTGACTGGAAACGCGTTGATGTCACACAAGTCACGACTTCACATATGTCATCTCCTATTGGCCGCACCAGCGGTGACTGAGAATTAGCGGGTAGAAGGCCTTCACAGGATTTTATGTTTACTTAAGTCTAAGCGCTCATGTGCCACCCGCAAATAGTGGGTCCCCAAAATACGGGCCCCAGCCGTTCTGGCACAGCACCACAGATGCGGACCCATTCACTTGAACTGGTCTGCAGTCCGGAAGATTGGTGCGGAACAGAGGCATGGAACCACATGTAATCGCTACGGAGTGCTTCCGTAGGTTTTCTGTCCGTGTGCATGCACAACTTTTTTGCTGTGCGTACCGTTGGATGCGGATCGCGGACACCATTCAAGTAACTGGGTCCGCGACCCGCATGTGGCGGCCCCACGGTAGGAGCTTGTGCATTGCGACCACAATTTGCGGTCTGCAGCAGGGGCCCATCCGGCACATGGTCGTGTGCATGACCCCCAACTGCGTTATCTCCTGGGGCCTGAGGTCGTCTAATATCCACATTCCTGTGCTATCATCATTATATTGAAGCCTGACATCATCAAAAGCCACTGGACCTCGATGCCAAATCCATAACAAGGCCCACGTACGTACCACGTGCCACGTATAATACAGGGGTCTTATGTGGAAGAGGAGTCTATGAGCCCCTCGGGCACCAGGTAAGGTTTGCCTCTGTAACTCTTATATCTATGGCTGTAGAGACCATCAGTCATTCCTACCTGTCTCACCTGAAGCTTAGGATTAGGATGCAGCCCGTCCCTCCCCTATGCTTTACACTTCTTTTCTGCTTGTTAATATTGCACAGCGAGCTGATTTACATTATAGTAAACATAGAATAAATAAAACAGTGCGAGTTGCTTGTACACTTTCAGTTTCTCTTTAATTAGTTAACGACTAAAAAAGTGCAAAAATAGTTCAAAATTGTAAATAATGTTAACAACTTCTATATCAGAACCGCGGGAGGCTTATAATGTGTATTACATCTAATACATGCAAAGGAAAAAATGTGTGGAAAAATATCAATTACAAAAATATGTAAGCAGCAAAAATATCCCGGGGAGAGTTTCTGCTCTTTATATACAAGTGCAATAGTGAAAGGCAAAGATTATAATTCCCAATATTCCCCGGCTAGAAGATTTATCGCATACATCATCGCTATTGTCCGATGCAGGAAGGGCGGGGGAACTCTCCATGTTACCCACTCTGTCCTTCTGTAAGGGGTGTCCTGTGCTGTCTTGCATTAGGAGGAACCCTTCTGTTAGGGGCGTCCTGTGCTGTCTTGCATTAGGAGGAACCCTGCTGTTAGGGGCGTCCTGTGTTTTTTTGCATTAGGAGGAACCCTTCTGTTAGGGGCGTCCTGTGCTGTCTTGTATTAGGAGGAACCCTTCTGTTAGGGGTGTCCTGTGCTGACTTGCATTAGGAGGAACCCTGCTGTTATGGGTGTCCTGTGTTATCTTGTATTAGGAGGAACCCTTCTATTAGGGGCGTCCTGTGCTGTCTTGCATTAGGAGGAACCCTTCTGTTAGGGGCGTCCTGTGCTGTCTTGCATTGGGAGGAACCCTTCTGTTAGGGGCGTCCTGTGTTATCTTGTATTAGGAGGAACCCTTCTGTTAGGGGCGTCCTGTGTTTTCTTGCATTGGGAGGAACCCTTCTGTTAGGGGCGTCCAGTGCTGTCTTGCATTAGGAGGAACCCTTCTGTTAGGTGTGCCCTTGTTTTCTTGTATTAGGAGGAACCCTTCTGTTAGGGGCGTCCTGTGCTGTCTTGTATTAGGAGGAACCCTTCTGTTAGGGGCATCCTGTGCTGTCTTGCATTAGGAGGAACCCTTCTGTAAGGGGCGTCCTGTGCTGTCTTGTATTAGGAGGAACCCTTCTGTAAGGGGCGTCCTGTGCTGTCTTGCATTAGGAGGAACCCTTCTGTAAGGGGCGTCCTGTGCTGTCTTGCATTAGGAGGAACCCTTCTGTAAGGGGCGTCCTGTGCTGTCTTGCATTAGGAGGAACCCTTCTGTAAGGGGCGTCCTGTGCTGTCTTGCATTAGGAGGAACCCTTCTGTTAGGGGCGTCCTGTGCTGTCTTGTATTAGGAGGAACCCTTCTGTTAGGGGCGTCCTGTGCTGTCTTGTATTAGGAGGAACCCTTCTGTAAGGGGCGTCCTGTGTAGTGTTGAGCGCGAATATTCGAAAAGCGAATTTTTTTAGCGAATATCGGCACTTCGCTAATTCGCGAATATTTCGAATATAGCGCTATAAATTCGCTATTTCGAATATTCGTTTTTTTTTTTTTTTTTTTTTCTTAGTTATATTTTTTTCTTTCCCACTTCCCAAAAGTAGTTCTTACCTGTCCTGAGGATTCCTGGCTTCCTGGCTGCTCCAGTCAGTGCCCGTTGCCGCTTCTGCCGACTTCCGTGCTCATGTGGAGCGTCCCCATCCATGGGAAAATCTCCATATACTAAAATGTACTGTCGGATTTGAGGAATTACGTTGAAATCGCAATGCGATTAATTCAAGTTATATTAATCGCATTGCGATTACAACTTAGCACTGCTATCTTACATAGGCTAGAATTAACGAATATGGAATATAGCTATGCACTAGCAGTGCTAAGTTGAAATCGCAATGCGAATACTTTAAGTTAAATTAATCGCATTGTGATTTCAACTTAGCACTGCTGCTATATTCCATATTCGTTAACTCGTTAATTCTAGCAAGCTGACCCATTATAAACCCAGTTCTAAGTTGAAATCGCAATGCGATTAATATAACTTGAATTAATCGCATTGCGATTTCAACGTAATTCCTCAAATCCGACAGTACATTTTAGTATATGGAGACGTTCCCATGGTGATGGGGACGCTCCATGAGCACAGAAGTTATGGTTGGCTTGGTAGAATAGCGAGGATGACGAATATGACGAATGTATTCGTCATATTCCTCAAAACGAAGATAACGAAGTATTCTACATCTTCGTTTTAGCAACCTATTCGTCAACCTCGCTAATTCTAGCAATCAAATAGGAAGGTTGACTATAGAGACAGCTGTGTTAAATTCGCTATGCGATTTTTTTTTTTTAATACAATAATTATATTACTTGATATGATAATATTATTATAAGTATTCTATTTATTAAAAAAAAAATCGCATAGCGAATTTAACACAGCTGTCTCTATAGTCAACCTTCCTATTTGATTGCTAGAATTAGCGAGGTTGACGAATAGGTTGCTAAAACGAAGATGGAGAATACTTCGTTATCTTCGTTTTGAGGAATAGACGAATACATTCGTCATATTCGTCATCCTCGCTAATTCTAGATATGAAACCAATAGGAAAGTAGCCTTAAGTACAAATCGCAATATGCGATTATTTAAATCGCATGTTAATCGCGATAAGTAGAAAAAATGACGAATATTCGATTTCGACGAATATGAAACGAATATTCATTCGAATATTCGCGAATTTCGTCGAAATCGAATATGGCACCTGCCGCTCATCACTAGTCCTGTGCTGTCTTGCATTAGGAGGAACCCTTCTGTTAGGGGCGTCCAGTGCTGTCTTGCATTAGGAGGAACCCTTCTGTAAGGGGCGTCCTGTGCTGTCTTGCATTAGGAGGAACCCTTCTGTAAGGGGCGTCCTGTGCTGTCTTGTATTAGGAGGAACCCTTCTGTTAGGGGTGTCCTGTGCTGTCTTGCATTAGGAGGAACCCTTCTGTTAGGGGTGTCCTGTGCTGTCTTGCATTAGGAGGAACCCTTCTGTTAGGGGCGTCCTGTGCTGTCTTGTATTAGGAGGAACCCTTCTGTAAGGGGTGTCCTGTGCTGTCTTGCATTAGGAGGAACCCTTCTGTTAGGGGCGTCCTGTGCTGTCTTGTATTAGGAGGAACCCTTCTGTAAGGGGCGTCCTGTGCTGTCTTGTATTAGGAGGAACCCTTCTGTAAGGGGCGTCCTGTGCTGTCTTTTATTAGGAGGAACCCTTCTGTTAGGGGCGTCCTGTGCTGTCTTGTATTAGGAGGAACCCTTCTGTAAGGGGCGTCCTGTGCTGTCTTGTATTAGGAGGAACCCTTCTGTTAGGGGTGTCCTGTGCTGTCTTGCATTGGGAGGAACCCTTCTGTTAGGGGCGTCCTGTGCTGTCTTGCATTAGGAGGAACCCTTCTGTTAGGGGCGTCCTGTGCTGTCTAGCATTAGGAGGAACCCTTCTGTAAGGGGCGTCCTGTGCTGTCTTGCATTAGGAGGAACCCTTCTGTTAGGGGCGTCCTGTGCTGTCTAGCATTAGGAGGAACCCTTCTGTTAGGGGCGTCCTGTGCTGTCTAGCATTAGGAGGAACCCTTCTGTTAGGGGCGTCCTGTGCTGTCTTGCATTAGGAGGAACCCTTCTGTTAGGGGCGTCCTGTGCTGTCTAGCATTAGGAGGAACCCTTCTGTTAGGGGCGTCCTGTGTTTTCTTGCACTGGAAGAGATCAGTGAGAAACGTTTGAATGGATTTTTCTCTGCAGATAAATGATGCCATAATTGACATTATTTTTTATGTTTCCTCTATCAATAAATCACCTACTGTCCCTGTACGAGCAGGGAGCCAGATCAGAACTGCACACCGGATCCGGGCTGTCTTTAGCCACCACTAGGGGGAGCTTAGACAGAGTTATCATTGAGTTCAATAGAAGCTGTATAAACTCTTCTACGAGCTCCAACCCCTAAGGTATAACGTTAATCAGAACACAATTCTGGACCAAAAAGTGAATAGAGGAAGGGAAGCGACCACTGCTCAATACACGCTTCTCGCTGCCGAAAATGTCTGTCTCTATTCCTGTCCATTCAGCAATCATCCTGGTAAACGAAGCTGAACTGAGAAAAGAAGAGCAGAAGTCGCCACCGCAGTATCTCCTCGGACATGCCCATTATATTCATGGTCTTCTGTATAATGCACAAATATTTCAGGTCCTCCGTTTTGGCTAATGAGGAGGACCCCCCATCCCCGATTCACTGCTCACATAGTTACAGACTCCGATACATTGTGACAAGTCCATCAGCTGTGTGAGCGCATGAGAAAGATGGGTTTTCAACCTCTGGGAGTAGATACAAATGTGTGCATTGACTGACAACAAGCAGAGATATTGAGAATGGGAGAATGGTGAGGGACACCCATAGGCTATAATACAGGGGAGCCACAACAATTGTTCGCTATTAGATAATTAGATAACATCTCCCAGAACGTGGAGTCCAGCTGATCATCCCATGAGATTCCCCCTTCCCCCCACCTGTAAATTGCAGATATTTCCAGGGCAGGGGTCCACTATACCAGCAGCGGCTCCCATTTTAGGTCATAGGGGGGGCCCTGAGCTGGGACCCCCTGTATGATGTCCATATACCCTAAGAAGGCATAGGGACAGGGCTTGTTGCTGTCTCAACCCCTGGTGGTCCCAGTAGTCAGACCCCTGTTGCTCATACATGTGTTTTATATCTTAACTTGAAAAATTCTAGAGTTTTAAGACATCAGACGTGGCGTCAGACGGTGGGGGGCTCAGCTATCATCATGTGGCGGCAGACGGTGGGGGGCTCAGCTATCATCATGTGGCGGCAGACGGTGGGGGCTCAGCTATCATCATGTGGCGGCAGACGGTGGGGGGCTCAGCTATCATCATGTGGCGGCAGACGGTGGGGGCTCAGCTATCATCATGTGGCTGCAGACGGTGGGGGGCTCAGCTATCATCATGTGGCTGCAGACGGTGGGAGGCTCAGCTATCATCATGTGGCGGCAGACGGTGGGGGCTCAGCTATCATCATGTGGCGGCAGACGGTGGGGGCTCAGCTATCATCATGTGGCTGCAGACGGTGGGGGCTCAGCTATCATCATGTGGCGGCAGACGGTGGGAGCTCAGCTATCATCATGTGGCGGCAGACGGTGGGGGCTCAGCTATCATCATGTGGCTGCAGACGGTGGGGGGCTCAGCTATCATCATGTAGCTGCAGACGGTGGGGGCTCAGCTATCATCATGTGGCTGCAGACGGTGGGGGGCTCAGCTATCATCATGTGACGGCAGATGGTGGGGGGCTCAGCTATCACCATGTGGCGGCAGACGGTGGGGGCTCAGCTATCATCATGTGACGGCAGATGGTGGGGGCTCAGGTATTACCATGTGGCGGCAGATGGTGGGGGGCTTAGCTATCATCATGTGACGGCAGATGGTGGGGGGCTCAGCTATCATCATGTGGCAGCAGACGGTGGGGGCTCAGCTATCACCATGTGGCGGCAGACGATAGGGGTGGGGGCTCAGCTATCATCATGTGGCAGCAGACGGTGGGGGGCTCAGCTATCATCATGTGGCGGCAGAAGGTGGGAGGCTCAGCTAGCATCATGTGGCAGCAGATGGTGGGGGTGGGGGGGCTCAGCTATCATCATGTGGCTGCAGACGGTGGGGGCTCAGCTATCATCATGTGGCTGCAGACGGTGGGGGCTCAGCTATCATCATGTGGCAGCAGACGGTGGGGGCTCAGCTATCATCATGTGGCGGCAGACGGTGGGGTGGAGGCTCAGCTATCATCATGTGGCAGCAGACGGTGGGGGCTCAGCTATCATCATGTGGCGGCAGAAGGTGGGAGGCTCAGCTAGCATCATGTGGCAGCAGATGGTGGGGTGGGGGCTCAGCTATCATCATGTGGCTGCAGACGGTGGGGGCTCAGCTATCATCATGTGGCTGCAGACGGTGGGGGCTCAGCTAGCATCATGTGGCAGCAGATGGTGGGGGTGGGGGGCTCAGCTATCATCATGTGGCTGCAGACGGTGGGGGCTTAGCTATCATCATGTGGCTGCAGACGGTGGGGGCTCAGCTATCATCATGTGGCGGCAGAAGGTGGGGGGCTCAGCTATCATCAGCTATGGTGGCAGAGGTGGGGGCTCAGCTATCATCATGTGGCTGCAGACGGTGGGGGCTCAGCTATCAACATGTGGCGGCAGACGGTGGGGGCTCAGCTATCACCATGTGACGGCAGATGGTGGGGGCTCAGCTATCATCATGTGACGGCAGATGGTGGGGGCTCAGGTATTACCATGTGGCGGCAGATGGTGGGGGGCTTAGCTATCATCATGTGACGGCAGATGGTGGGGGGCTCAGCTATCATCATGTGGCAGCAGACGGTGGGGGGCTTAGCTATCACCATGTGGCGGCAGACGATGGGGGTGGGGGCTCAGCTATCACCATGTGGCGGCAGATGGTGGGGGGCTCAGCTATCATCATGTGACGGCAGATGGTGGGGGGCTCAGCTATCATCATGTGGCAGCAAACAGTGGGGGCTCAGCTATCATCATGTGGCGGCAGACGGTGGGGGTGGAGGGCTCAGCTATCATCATGTGGCAGCAGACGGTGGGGGCTCAGCTATCATCATGTGGCGGCAGAAGGTGGGAGGCTCAGCTAGCATCATGTGGCAGCAGATGGTGGGGGTGGGGGCTCAGCTATCATCATGTGGCTGCAGACGGTGGGGGGCTCAGCTATCATCATGCGGCAGCAAACGGTGGGGGTGGGGGCTTAGCTATCATCATGTGGCTGCAGACGGTGGGGGCTCAGCTATCATCATGTGGCGGCAGAAGGTGGGGGCTCAGCTATCATCAGCTATGGTGGCATAGGTGGGGAGCTCAGCTATCATCATGTGGCGGCAGAAGGTGGGAGGCTAAGGTATCATCAGCTATGGTGGCAGAGGTGGGGGGCTCAGCTATCATCATGTGGCTGGAGACGGTGGGGGGCTCAGCTATCAACATGTTGCGGCAGACGGTGGGAGGCTCAGCTATCATCATGTGGCGGCAGACGGTGGGAGGCTCAGCTAGCATCATGCGGCAGCAGACGGTGGGGGCTCAGCTATCATCATGTGGCTGCAGACGGTGGGGGGCTCAGCTATCATCATGTGGCTGCAGACGGTGGGGGGCTCAGCTATCATCATGTGGCGGCAGACGGTGGGGGGCTCAGCTATCATCATGTGGCGGCAGAAGGTGGGAGGCTCAGCTAGCATCATGTGGCAGCAGACGGTGGGGGTGGGGGGGCTCAGCTATCATCATGTGGCGGCAGACGGTGGGAGGCTAAGCTATCATCATGTGGCGGCAGAAGGTGGGAGGCTCAGCTAGCATCATGTGGCAGCAGACGGTGGGGGTGGGGGGCTCAGCTATAATCATGTGGCTGCAGACGGTGGGGGCTCAGCTATCATCATGTGGCTGCAGACGGTGGGGGGCTCAGCTATCATCATGTGGCTGCAGACGGTGGGGGCTCAGCTATCATCATGTGGCGGCAGAAGGTGGGGGGCTCAGCTATCATCAGCTATGGTGGCAGAGGTGGGGGGCTTAGCTATCATCATGCGGCAGCAGACGGTGGGGGCTCAGCTATCATCATGTGGCTGCAGACGGTGGGGGGCTCAGCTATCATCATGTGGCGGCAGACGGTGGGAGGCTCAGCTATCATCATGTGGCTGCAGACGGTGGGGGCTCAGCTATCAACATGTGGCGGCAGACGGTGGGAGGCTAAGCTAGCATCATGTGGCAGCAGACAGTGGGGGTGGGGGGCTCGTCTATCATTATGTGGCAGCAGACGGTGGGGGTGGGGGGCTCATGTAATATCATGTGGCGGCAGACGGTGGGGTTGGGGGCCCAGCTATCATCATGTGGCGGCAGATGGTGGGGGTGGGGGCTCTTTAATTCCAGCACCCGTAATTGCAGGGAGTGGTGATCATGGCATTAATGAAGCAAAAATAAAAATGAATGCAAAATTAATTGTGTTTTGGAGTAAATTTGCTGGGATACAAGGTAATTTCATGCTTTACAAGTTTAACTGAATTATGGAAAGAAATTAGAATTAAATTCTTCAATTATAGACGGTAATAAGTCAGGGCGGACACAGAATCTTCTCTGCGCAGGAGACAGCGGCTGCTCAGTAAGTGAACAATTACCCCCCATATCATACATAACCATCCACTACAGACATCCGGAAAACGGGGTGAAAGTCACTTGTGGAACTGAACAGACGGTCCCACTGATTGTGGGCAGGAAAATCAAGAAAATCCTAGAACATGTTCTTATTATATGATATTTTACTCCATAGGAGTCATCTAACAAGGTTATATACTGTACAGTATGTCTATCTATATGACTGATATGACATGCCTGATATGTATATCTATATGTCTGATATTATATGTCTGATATGTATATCTATATCACTGATATATGTCTGATATGTATATCTATATGTCTGATATGATATGTCTGATTTGTATATCTATGTGACTGATTTGATATGTCTGATATGTATATATATATATGTCTGATATGTATATCTATATCACTGATATATGTCTGATATGTATATCTATATCACTGATATATGTCTGATATGTATATCTATATGTCTGATATGATATGTCTGATATGTATATCTATATGTCTGATATGATATGTCTAATTTGTATATCTATATGACTGATTTGATATGTCTGATATGTATATCTATATGTCTGATATGATATGTCTGATATGTATGTCTATATGTCTGATATATCTGATATGTATATCTATATGTCTGATATGATATGTCTGATACGTATATTTATATAACTGATATGGTATGTCTGATATGTATATCTATATGACTGATATGATATGTCTGATATGTATATCTATATGTCTGATATGTATATATCTTATATGATATGTCTGATCTGTATGTCTATATGTCTGATATAATATGTATATCTATATGTCTGATATGATATGTATATCTATATGACTGATATGATATGTCTGATATGTATATCTATATGTCTGATATGTATATCTATATGTCTTCTATGATGCACTGATATGTATAGCTATATGACTTATATGATATGTATATGTATAAGTATATGACTGATAAGATATGTTTAATATGTATATCTATATGACTGATATATATCTGATATGTATAGCTATATGTCTGATATGATATGTCTGATATGTATATCTATATGTCTGATATGTATATCTATATGTCTGATATGATATGTATATCTATATGTCTGATATGTATATCTATATGACTGATATGATATGTATATCTATATGTATGATATGTATATTTATATGACTGATATGATATGTCTGATATGTATATCTATATGTCTGATCTGTATGTCTATATGTCTGATATACATATCATATCAGACATATAGATATACATATTATATCTATATGACTGATATGATATGTCTGATATGTATATCTATATGTCTGATATGTATATCTATATGTCTGATATGTATATCTATATGTCTTATATGATGCATCTGATATGTATAGCTTTATGACTTATATGATATGTATATGTATAAGTATATGACTGATAAGATATGTCTAATATGTATATCTATATGACTTATATATATCTGATATGTATAGCTATATGTCTGATATGATATGTCTGATATGTATATCTATATGTCTGATAAGTATATTTATATGTCTTATATGATATGTCTGATATGTATATCTATATGACTGATATGATATGTCTGATATGTATATCTATATGTCTGATATGGTATGTCTGATATGTATAGCTATATGTCTTATAGGATATCTATGATATGTATATCTATATGTCTGATATGTATATCTATATGACTGATATGATATGTCTGATATGTATATCTATATGACTGACATTATATGTCTGATATGTATATCTATATGACTGATATAATATGTCTGATATGTATATCTATATGACTGATATGATATGTCTTATTAACCCTTTCTGGTTCCATAACAGTCTCCATTAGATCCAGGGACGCAGGTACCAACATGCATGCTGAGCCCACTGTGTACTCTTCCTGGAGCCAGATGGTTACTAGCAGGTACTATGAATGCAAGTTCAGTTTTATACTTACTCTGATTAAAACCAGCCTCTAGGGCAGACAAACTAGTCAGGTGTGCACGACTGAAAAGAAGGCTGCCACACCTCCAGCATATACTACACAGAAACACAAGGGAGGGTCAGTCAGCACGTCCCTTGGCGAGTGGCTTATTACTTTTTGATCAAAATGTACACTAACGACCTCTGATAGCTTCTAGCATAGAGGCAGGCGAGTGCTGGTTGCAGAGTGCTGTTGCATTTCTGTGTTTGTATGTATATCTATATGTCTGATATGATATGTCTGATATGTATATCTATATGTCTGATATGATATGTCTGATATGTATATCTATATGTCTAATATGTATATCTATATATCTGATATGATGCAGCTGATCTGTATAGCTAAATGACTTATATGATATGTATATGTATAACTATATGACTGGTATGATATGTCTGATATGTATATCTATATGACTGATATATGTCTGATATGTATAGCTATATGTTAAATATGATATGTCTGATATGTATTTCTATATGTCTGATATGATATTTATGATATGTATATCTATCTGTCTGATATGATATGTCTGATATGTATAACTATATGACTGACATGATATGTCTGATATGTATATCTATATGTCTGATATGATATGTTTGATATGTATATCTATTTTACCGATATGATATGTTGCTACACTTATGGGTGAATAAATGACCATCTTTTTTACATTATCTTTGGAGTGCTGCTTGGTTTTTTATGGACTGATTATTTGTTTAAGCTTTATCCCACTTTGAGCTTACACTCACATTGCATTTTATGGTTTTGGTTAGTGCTGCCGTATTTTTGTTTTTCTATATGTCTGATATGTATATCCATATGTCTGATAATTCTATCTATATGTCTGATATGATATATCTAATATGTTTATCTATATGTCTTATGTACAAACAGGGACATTGGATCTCATAAGAAGTATATTGAGAATCAGGGGTGCACCACCAATGAGGCCAGGTGAGGCAGCACCAGGTAGGGGCAGCGGAAGGGTCATGGGCTATGAGTGCTTTCATTGTGGCAACAGGGTTAGGTTAAGAAATTAGCATGGGGGGGGGGCTGTTTCAGTTTTCGCCTCAGGCAGCAGAAAGGCTAGGTGCTCTACTGTTGACAATATGCGTTCAGCGATATAGTGATTTCGAGACTTTGGTTTTAATCAGGCAGTCAGAACATGCTGGGAGTTGTAGTTTGGCAATAGCTGGAGATGCACAGATTGGATTCTTATTTAGCCACGATTAGAGGAGGTCCATTAATGACATTAAGACCCTTTCATTAGTTGCCGCTTGCGTGGATGTCATAATAAACCTTCTTACACCAATAGTCACCGCTCGCTTCATTGTCAGGCTGGAGAGGTAAATGCAATTTCCATTACAATGGTTTGAGAGGTTTCCTTTATTAGTAGCCACGGAATGAGTCCTGGAGCCGTACAGTGGAAGCCGCAGATGTAATCTGCCATTATCGTACGGGGCTCATCCTGCTCAGGTAATGGAATAGACGCTCCATTAGGACTTCATTAGGACTAGATCAACATTTCATTAGGTTCATTCTTGGGAAATCAAAGGGTAAACTCTTAACTCTTCGCACTCGTTTCTGTATTTTTTCCACAAAGTTCAGATCTACGAGGTGACGTGTAAAACCAGTAGATGTTAAATTGCTTGTCAGGTTTGGATTAAAGGGGTACTCCGGCTAAAAACATTAAGCTCAACCACTGGGACCTCCACCATCAGGAGAACAAAGGTCAGCCATCTCCCACTACTACTCTGAAGGCAGAGGAAGTGGTCAGCATTCCTTCATTCCTATAGAGAGCAACAGAAAAAGTCTGACACTTTCCATAGAGTCCAATGGAGTATGTAGCAAAAATCCTTGCTCACCCCACTTTGATTCCTGTCTTCTGACCCCCCCCACCCCACAATCAAACCATACGTATCATGCCATATTCTGTAAATTATTGTTGCTGCTGCAATACCCCTTAATCTCCCATCTTCCTTATTCTTGTTGACTCTTGTGCAATTGTGTAGTGTAAAAATAAATGTCAACTTTTTTACATCACCATATTCTGAGCCCATGACTTTTATATAGTTGTACAAACCGGATTCCAAAAAAGTTGGGACACTAAACAAATCGTGAATAAAAACTGAATGCAGTGATGTGGAGATGGCATATGTCAATATGTTATTTGTAATAGAACGTAGATGACGGATCAAACGTTTAATCCGAGGAAATGTATCATTTTAAAGGAAAAATATGTTGATTCAAAATTTCACGGTGTCAACAAATCCCAAAAAAGTTGGGACAAGTAGCAATAAGAGGCTGGAAAAAGTAAATTTGAGCATAACGAAGAGCTGGAAGACCAATTAACACTAATTAGGTCAATTGGCAACATGATTGGGTATAAAAAGAGCTTCTCAGAGCGGCAGTGTCTCTCAGAAGCCAAGATGGGTAGAGGATCACCAATTCCCACAATGTTGCGCAGAAAGGTAGTGGAGCAATATCAGAAAGGTGTTACCCAGCGAAAAATTGCAAAGACTTTGCATCTATCATCATCAACTGTGCATAACATCATCCGAAGATTCAGAGAATCTGGAACAATCTCTGTGCGTAAGGGTCAAGGCCGTAAAACCATACTGGATGCCCGTGATCTCCGGGCCCTTAAACGACACAAACAGGAATGCTACTGTAAAGGAAATCACAGAATGGGCTCAGGAATACTTCCAGAAACCATTGTCAGTGAACACAATCCACCGTGCCATCCGCCGATGCCAGCTGAAACTCTACAGTGCAAAGAAGAAGCCATTTCTAAGCAAGATCCACAAGCTCAGGCGTTTTCACTGGGCCAGGGATCATTTAAAATGGAGTGTGGCAAAATGGAAGACTGTTCTGTGGTCAGACGAGTCACGATTCGAAGTTCAATTTGGAAATCTGGGACGCCATGTCATCCGGACCAAAGAGGACAAGGACAACCCAAGTTGTTATCAGCGCTCAGTTCAGAAGCCTGCATCTCTGATGGTTGGGGTTGCATGAGTGCGTGTGGCATGGGGAGCTTGCATGTCTGGAAAGGCACCATCAATGCAGAAAATTTTATTCAGGTTCTAGAACAACATATGCTCCATCCAGACGTCATCTCTTTCAGGGAAGACCCTGCATTTTTCAACAAGATAATGCCAGACCACATTCTGCATCAATCACAACATCATGGCTGCGTAGGAGAAGGATCCGGGTACTGAAATGGCGTCTGCAGTCCAGATCTTTCACCGATAGAGAACATTTGGCGCATCATAAAGAGGAAGGTGCAACAAAGAAGGCCCAAGACGATTGAACAGTTAGAGGCCTGTATTAGACAAGAATGGGAGAGCATTCCTATTTCTAAACTTGAGAAACTGGTCTCCTCGGTCCCCAGACGTCTGTTGAGTGTTGTAAGAAGAAGGGGAGATGCCACACAGCGGTGAAAATGGCCTTGTCCCAACTTTTTTGGGATTTGTTGACACCATGAAATTCTGAATCAACATATTGTTCCCTTAAAATGGTACATTTTCTCAGTTTAAACTTTTGTTCCGTGATTTATGTTCTATTCTGAATAAAATATTAGAAGTTGGCACCTCCACATCATTGCATTCAGTTTTTATTCACAATTTGTATAGTGTCCCAACTTTTTTGGAATCTGGTTTGTATCTTCTGAGCTGTTTGAGGGCTCATTTTTGCAGGACAATCTGTAGTTTCTTTGTTTTTATACCATTTTGGAGTGTGGGTGACTCTTTGATCACATTTTATTACATTTTTGGGGTAAGAGAAGCAATGACCAAAACCCTGTTTTCCATTACGCCATTTGCCGTGTTTGAAAAATATTTTAATAGTTCGGGTGTTTTCGGTCGGGTTGATACCCATGATGTGTATATTATTTTTGTATTATATGGAAAGGGGGGTGATTTAAACTTTTATATATGTTTTAATTTTTTATATATTTTCTAATAGTTTTTTTTTACTTTTTTGTAATGATTTTGAAGCTTGAAGTGTATAAAATCCCTTTTTTTATTTTCATTTTGAACAATCATGGATTTTCAAAATGCGTTTAGTGCTGACTATTGCTCATTTGTTATATTCGTCAGTAACAAGCCCAAAAGCACGAGTTCCGGGTTTTTGACCATTTAGATGCCGTGATCTCACTTGATCACGGCATCCATAGACTTTAATCACCGGAATAGGCATTGTTGCCAGTTGCAGTAATTGACCACGGGTCTCTGATGTTTGGAACAGCGGAGACCTGCCGGCCATGACGCCTGCTGCATGTGCGAGCCGGCTCCATGTTTGCCTATCGCTCCAGCGCTGTACATGTAAGGCTAAGCGTCACTCCATTATTTGTATCCGTATTGGGCACTCACAGTCTTCCACATACTTATCTGTATCATGTTGATGCTGTAAACTTCAGAAGGAAATAAATTCCTTCATTAGATGTGGTTTTTCAGCAAACATTTGGCGAGCCAGCCAGGATCTCTGCTCTCAGCGAGGAGTACTTACTAATAGCCTTTTTATTCTTACTCTTTTGGATTGCTAATCATATCCACTGCCCTGAAACCAGAAGACGGTGTTCTAGTCACTACACTGAACACCGCAGGAAAAACACTGTAGTGCCTGTAAGATATTACACTGATACCTCCAAAAAGAGGGAGTCACACACTGCAGCCATTTCTGGTGCACTGTCACCAGGCTAGGACATAAATCCTCAGTCAGACACTACTTTATCCGGCAAGAGCAGTTCTGCTTAGTTGCTATGCAATGAACCAAGTCTTGCAGGAAAGCATTGGATATCTCTGCGGTGTGCGGCTCGGAGGGGGGTGGGGGTTAAGACTTCACTGTGGACAAAAATGTAATTTCCAGCTGCCTGGAGGCTGGAGCGCCACACTGAATGTTGCTTTTCTCCTACAACTCTTCCTACTGCTTCATCTCAGAAGTTCCTTAATCGAATGTTATGTCTTTATTACAATCTCTGCTGGCTATCAGTGACTGGAAACTTTTAGAGTTAATATCTAAAGCTCCATAAACTGAACAATACCTCTCACTGATGGGGGTACTAAAATACCCGCAGCGCATATCTCTGTTCTGTCCCAATGCTACAGTGTATCAGTAAAATGTATCAGTTTCACATCCGGGCTGTTCTTATTTGGATACAATTGCAGCAAACCCTCCGAAGTGTGAAGTCTACACAGGTTTCTACCCCCAACAATAAGCATAGAAGTATCATTTACTTACTGAAAGCAGAAATCTTGGAAATGCTGAAAATGTTAAATAAAAAATTATTAGAATCTCATGTATTTGCATGCAATTGTCTTTCATCTCCTTAGTGTGAACCCTTTGGCACAAGCACATGACTATTAAGTGCTGCAAAGGAATAAAAGAAACCGCAGAGAACGGTATTTAATGAACTGTAAACCCTCAGTTATTTTCTGAATGTTAATCTTTTCAGTAATAAGTCGATATAAAGTCAAATGGGGCATTGTTTTTCACCTATTCATGGAGCCTACAGGATATCACCCACCATGGCTGAGTGATGGGTCTCCACAAGACTCCATGCTCTACCTTACACCTTGAGCTCATTTGCATTATCTTCATACCAGAGATGCCACCTGACACCTTGAGCTCATTTGCATTATCTTCATACCAGAGATGCCACCTGACACCTTGAGCTCATTTGCATTATCTTCATACCAGAGATGCCACCTGACGTTTGTATGGATGCACACGGGCACGGTCCATCATGGCACGCACAGGGGCTGGCTGCTGCTTTTAATTGGCTCCCTGAAGTCATGGAAGAAGAGTGTGAACTGCGGTAAAGAGCGGTCTACCTGTTGTCGGAGAGCGGCTGTCTTCTTCGGCTACCTTTTATCTACATACATAATTGCCATTAGCTGGGCTTTTGTAGAGGGCAGGGTCCACAGCCATACTTCATCCTTCATCTCCACACAGTTTTATGGTTTATTACAAGCCTCCTGCTCTGCTGGAAAGGGTTATTTATGATGCTACAGACAATTAATTGAGGTCTATTACATGGAATGGAGAGAGGTCACACATGGGAGATGAGGACGCATCATAATCCTCAAATGCAAAGTGCTCATTTCCAGTGTCTTCCTGGAAACCCACCATAAATCTTCCCAGGATGTCTGTTTACTGGAGGAGTGTGACTTTCCACTGTCCTCAAGCACTGGAAGGACTTTACTAACCAGTCATGTATCCAGACGAGTATAGGAAGGTAAGCTCCATAGTTAGAGGGGTTTCCCACCCTAACTGTCTTTCTATAGGGGCATAGTTACCATACAAACAGGACACCACTACCATGGGGCCTGTAGTGGGAAGGACTAACACTGTACCTGTCGGAGGCGGTCGGGTGCCTTCATTTGTTACTACGCCACCCAAAATGCAGAGAGTGCTCCTAACACAGAATGTAGAGTTGGGGTATGGTATAAGTATTGGTATTGGGGAGGAAACACAAGAGGTTTTGCTACAGAGAGGCGTATAAGCATGGTGGTTACACTTCACTCAGATCATAAAACTCAATGTTACGGTTTATAGGCTTTCTCACCTGAGCAGGGGCGTGGCTAACGGCTCATGGGCCCTGGTGCAAGAGTTCGTCTTTGGGCCCCCTCAGGCTCCTGGGCCCGGTAACGACTGCTACCTCTGCACCCCCTATAGCTACGCCCATGCACCTGAGAATACTATGCTCACTGCTGCACATGCTAGCTCCATCTCCTACACTTCTATCTTAGGTGACCCTTCTCCATGCCCCTCCTTCAGGAGGCCTACAGCACTTGTCAGTCTCTGTGGCTGTGGTGCCACCCTGCATCCAAGACATAACCAGGGTCACTAGTCAGCCTAGTATAGCCTTTCTATATGTTCCTGAGCCCTTCTCCTAGAGACATCACTGCTACTGCTTTCCACTAGGAGACCATTGGCCCCCAACTACACTAAATTACATGTGAAAAACTGGAATCCTGACACATTTCAAAGGAACAGGTGCAATATGAAGAGAAGCTGCGCTTACCCAGCTAGCAGTGCCTGACAACTTGACAAAAGAGAGGTGGAACCAAAGTTTAGGAGACAGCTGGGGAAGGCTTTTGAGCCTGCATAGGAAAAAGTCCTATATTGTAGTAGACAGAGAGCCTATTGTGTGCCCAGGACAGGGAAATAGCAGAAACAGAGGTGTCAACAGACCCAGTGTGTCCGGCTCAAGAGAGAGAAAGAACTGTGCAGAGAGTGAGAACTGGGCCCATGTGTCGGCTGTATCTCCCTCAGCTCCTCTGACCTGAACTCACTGCATCATTGTCCTATCTGACCATGGGTCTATTGTACTGTACTCACATGATGATGAAAGTACAGATTGTAACTCACTGCATCTTTGTCCTATCTGACCATGGGTCTATTGTACTGTACTCACATGATGATGTAAGTACAGATTATAACTCACTGCATCATTGTCCTATCTGACCATGGGTCTATTGTACTGTACTCACATGATGATGAAAGTACAGATTGTAACTCACTGCATCATTGTCCTATCTGACCATGGGTCTATTGTACTGTACTCACATGATGATGAAAGTACAGATTGTAACTCACTGCATCTTTGTCCTATCTGACCATGGGTCTATTGCACTGTACTCACATGATGATGAAAGTACAGATTGTAACTCACTGCATCATTGTCCTATCTGACCATAGGTCTATTGCACTGTACTCACATGATGATGTAAGTACAGATTATAACTCACTGCATCATTGTCCTATCTGACCATGGGTCTATTGTACTGTACTCACATGATGATGTAAGTACAGATTATAACTCACTGCATCATTGTCCTATCTGACCATGGGTCTATTGCACTGTACTCACATGATGATGAAAGTACAGATTGTAACTCACTGCATCTTTGTCCTATCTGACCATAGGTCTATTGCACTGTACTCACATGATGATGTAAGTACAGATTATAACTCACTGCATCATTGTCCTATCTGACCATGGGTCTATTGTACTGTACTCACATGATGATGTAAGTACAGATTGTAACTCACTGCATCATTGTCCTATCTGACCATGGGTCTATTGTACTGTACTCACATGATGATGTAAGTACAGATTGTAACTCACTGCATCATTGTCCTATCTGACCATGGGTCTATTGTACTGTACTCACATGATGATGAAAGTACAGATTGTAACTCACTGCATCTTTGTCCTATCTGACCATGGGTCTATTGCACTGTACTCACATGATGATGAAAGTACAGATTGTAACTCACTGCATCATTGTCCTATCTGACCATGGGTCTATTGTACTGTACTCACATGATGATGTAAGTACAGATTATAACTCACTGCATCATTGTCCTATCTGACCATGGGTCTACTGTACTGTACTCACATGATGATGAAAGTGCAGATTGTAACTCACTGCATCATTGTCCTATCTGACCATGAGTCTATTGTACTGTACTCACATGATGATGAAAGTACAGATTGTAACTCACTGCATCATTGTCCTATCTGACCATGGGTCTATTGCACTGTACTCACATGATGATGAAAGTACAGATTGTAACTCACTGCATCTTTGTCCTATCTGACCATGGGTCTATTGTACTGTACTCACATGATGATGTAAGTACAGATTATAACTCACTGCATCATTGTCCTATCTGACCATGGGTCTACTGTACTGTACTCACATGATGATGTAAGTACAGATTATAATTCACTGCATCATTGTCCTATCTGACCATGGGTCTATTGTACTGTACTCACATGATGATGAAAGTACAGATTGTAACTCACTGCATCATTGTCCTATCTGACCATGGGTCTATTGCACTGTACTCACATGATGATGAAAGTACAGATTGTAACTCACTGCATCTTTGTCCTATCTGACCATGGGTCTATTGTACTGTACTCACATGATGATGTAAGTACAGATTATAACTCACTGCATCATTGTCCTATCTGACCATGGGTCTACTGTACTGTACTCACATGATGATGAAAGTGCAGATTGTAACTCACTGCATCATTGTCCTATCTGACCATGGGTCTATTGTACTGTACTCACATGATGATGTAAGTACAGATTGTAACTCACTGCATCATAAATTACTAAGAGTTAAGGTAAGAGGAGCTGCCATTGGTCCAGGAGATGCTGCCAACTTATGGGCCATGTTTCTTGGACTGAGAATGGTCATGTGCACAAGTTCTGAGTCCAAGGCATTAAAGGGGTTCTGTTATGGATCGACTGATTAGAGCTCAAGACGGATCAGTGGTAATGTAAATCCACTGTGCCAAGAAACCGGTTTGATGTTGTGTCAAACCTAAGGGGGCTCCATGGTATTTACCCTTTAACCCCTATACAGGGATGTAGACTTTGCTGCAGGTTAGCAACTAGACCACTACCTCCTGGGATGGTCCCAGTGTACTCGGCCGCTGACCCTAGAGCTCAGTAATAGAGTTGAGCGAACTTCTGTTTTAAGTTCGGCTTCCAAAGTTCGGGTTCGGGTTATCCAAGCATCTGGTTATGGATTCAGCTACCACGGACCATAACGGCATTTGGAACACGGGGTGAAGGACCTGGGGTGACGTCACCGTCATGTGATCAGTGCAGGGGGCGTGGCTCAATACTGGATTAGATAAGAGGTCGTAGGCTACCACCTCTTATCCAATCCAGTGCTGAGCCACGCCCCCTGCACTGATCACATGATGGTGACATCATCCCAGGTCCTCCGTGTTGTCCAAGGTTCGGGTTCATTGAAGAATCCCTTTATGGATTCCAAATGCCGTTATGGTCCGTGGTAGCGGAATCCATAACGGGATGCTACGATAACCCGAACCCAAACTTTGGAAGCCGAACTTAAAACAGAACACAAAAAATACACAAAACGTCAGGCACAGTCTGAACAGGAACTAAGACTAAAACAGGCACTACAGGCAGACTGGAACAAAAGCAGGGTAAGATAAACAGACCACAGCAGGAACCCAGGCAGGAACAGGTTAGACACAAGGGACTCAGATCAGACATATGGACAGAACTGGCAAGGACTTGACAGAGAAACGAGCAACAGAAACAGATACCGGGACTATTGCTGCTGCTCAGCCAAGGGGCGGGATACACAGACAGAACATATAGCTGAGCTTGTTAGACCAGAGCACCCACAGGTGCAAGTAAACAGAAAGAGGGATCAACCTCTACATGGAACAGAACACACGGCAAGCAGAAGGCAGCTAACCCCTGCGTCAGAACAGAGAAAGGAGACGTACCAGTGGTCATGTTCACAGTGCGAAGTATCCGCGACCAGTTCATATCCACCAGTATTTGGCAACCAGAGCACGTGAAAGGAGCAGACGTTGTAATAGCTTCTCTGAGCTAATTCCAAAAAAATATTTCTGATGTCCTGTGGAAGGAAGATTGTTAGGTGTATACTCACCAGTCTCATGTTCCGACGATGCTGCTGTCCCCGCTGGGCTGACACTGGCTGCCGACTCTTCCTCCCTGGTTCCAGATGGATGACAGTGCTTTCATCCTGTTCAGCTACGTACATTTATTACTAAGCAGCTGAAGAGGAAACAAAGTGCACACATCCGGCTGGGACCCGGGTGGAAGAATACCCAGCCAGTGTCAGCCCAGCGGGGACAGCAGCATCGTCAGAATATGAGACTGGTGAGTATTAACCTAATAATCTTCCTTCCACAGGGCATTAGAAGTTAGGAAGACATTTATCAAGCTTGCCTGCTTCTAGGCTTTCGATTAGACGGGCGTCTTTGCTTCACCTGTCTTCCCTTTCCTATTTATCAAGAACTTCATGAATGAGACTCTGCGTTTTTCCATTATTCTGACCTCTAGTGGTTTTTTATCAGTACGACAGGTTCATATTCACTCAGACTGGTCTAATTAGTATGCACATAAAAATGTGGCACAAGTCAACTGAAATTAGGCACATATCTCTGTATTTTTGAGGAAAAATGTGGTTCACTACATTATCTGTACTTAGAGAGTTATCACTGTTATCTGTGGTGTTACATAGGACTGCAGGTGACATCTACTACATTATCTGTACTTAGAGAGTTATCACTGTATTATCTGTGGTGTTACATAGGACTGCAGGTGACGTCTACTACATTATCTGTACTGAGAGAGTTATCACTGTGTTATCTGTGGTGTTACATAGGACTGCAAGTGACATCTACTACATTATATGTACTGAGAGAGCTACCACTGTGTTATCTGTGGTGTTACATAGGACTGCAGGTGACATCTACTACATTATCTGTACTCAGAGAGTTATCACTGTGTTATCTGTGGTGTTACATAGGACTGCAGATGACATCTACTACATTATATGTACTCAGAGAGTTATCACTGTGTTATCTGTGGTGTTACATAGGACTGCAGGTGACATCTACTACATTATCTATACTCAGAGAGCTATCACTGTGTTATCTGAGGTGTTACATAGGACTGCAGGTAACATCTACTACATTATCTGTATTCAGAGAGTTATCACTGTGTTATCTGTGGTGTTACATAGGACTGCAGGTGACATCTACTACATTTTCTGTACTCAGAGAGCTATCACTGTGTTATCTGTGGTGTTACATAGGACTGCAGGTGACATCTACTACATTATCTGTACTCAGAGAGTTATCACTGTGTTATATATGGTGTTACATAGGACTGCAGGTGACATCTACCTCATTATCTGTACTCAGAGAGATATCAATGTGTTATCTGTGGTGTTACATAGGACTGCAAGTGACATCTACTACATTATCTGTACTGAGAGAGTTATCACTGTGTTATCTGTGGTGTTACATAGGACTGCAAGTGACATCTACTACATTATCTGTACTGAGAGAGTTATCACTGTGTTATCTGTGGTGTTACATAGGACTGCAGGTGACATCTACTACATTATATGTACTCAGAGAGTTATCACTGTGTTATCTGTGGTGTTACATAGGACTGCAGGTGACATCTACTACATTATCTATACTCAGAGAGCTATCACTGTGTTATCTGAGGTGTTACATAGGACTGCAGGTGACATCTACTACATTATCTGTACTCAGAGAGTTATCACTGTGTTATATGTGGTGTTACATAGGACTGCAGGTGACATCTACTTCATTTTCTGTACTCAGAGAGCTATCACTGTGTTATCTGTGGTGTTACATAGGACTGCAGGTGACATCTACTACATTATCTGTACTCAGAGAGTTATCACTGTGTTATATGTGGTGTTACATAGGACGGCAGGTGACATCTACTACATTATCTGTACTCAGAGAGTTATCACTGTGTTATCTGTGGTGTTACATAGGACTGCAGGTGACATCTACTACATTATCTGTACTCAGAGAGTTATCACTGTGTTATCTGTGGTGTTACATAGGACTGCAGGTGACATCTACTACATTATCTGTACTCAGAGAGTTATCACTGTGTTATCTGTGGTGTTACATAGGACTGCAGGTGACATCTACTACATTATCTGTACTCAGAGAGTTATCACTGTGTTATCTGTGGTGTTACATAGGACTGCAGGTGACATCTACTACATTATCTGTACTCAGAGAGTTATCACTGTGTTATCTGTGGTGTTACATAGGACTGCAGGTGACATCTACTACATTATCTGTACTCAGAGAGTTATCACTGTGTTATCTGTGGTGTTACATAGGACTGCAGGTGACATCTACTACATTATCTGTACTCAGAGAGTTATCACTGTGTTATCTGTGGTGTTACATAGGACTGCAGGTGACATCTACTACATTATCTGTACTCAGAGAGTTATCACTGTGTTATCTGTGGTGTTACATAGGACTGCAGGTGACATCTACTACATTATCTGTACTCAGAGAGATATCACTGTGTTATCTGTGGTGTTACATAGGACTGCAGGTGACATCTACTACATTATCTGTACTCAGAGAGTTATCACTGTGTTATCTCTGGTGTTACATAGGACTGCAGGCGACATCTACTACATTATCTGTACTCAGAGACTTATCACTGTGTTATCTGTGGTGTTACATAGGACTGCAGGTGACATCTACTACATTATCTGTACTCAGAGGGTTAGCACTGTGTTATCTGTATTTTTACGTAGGACTGCAACTTTCTGCAGGAGTCAAAATTATATGACTTGAATGAAACATATTATAAAGTTTATAATAAGTTTAATGTTGAAACTGTAATTTTTTTTTTTTTTTAATTGAGCGAGTCGGCTCAGAAATCTTTGCTTGGTGTTAAATATTTGAGAAAAGGTGAGAAAACAAAGAATATTTCCGACGTGTAAGATTGGGCTTATTTATTAAGTGAGGAAACTGGTGTTAAAAGCAGATCCTTTCACATGGCCGCGGCAGCCGCCTCCCTCCAGCCTCGCTACGCTCGACCCCCTCCCCCTCCCGCCACTATTTTAATGTTCATTTGCATGCAGACCTTGACCTTGTGCTGGAGGCTGCTTTCTGCTAATTAAATAAAGTAGTCATAATTAATGTTAATATTGAAATTTACCCTTCATGTTGAGGCTTCATTAAAATGAGGATATTGAATAATTCCGTAACGAGTTTATGATATATTGATCAAATGGATTTTTCCATCATAATTCCCATCAACTATTTCCCCTCTCCATTCGATGAGCTTCATTTTCTGCTTTCTATGGTTCATTATGTTGTTTTTCCATTATAAATCTTGTTTAGAGCCGGATGTTGACTGCGGTCCCTCCACTGTCCATAGAAAGGTTACTGAACGCAAACTGATCTACGGGAGAGTTCACACTCGGCACATTGGTTGCAGAAATTTGTACAATTGGAAATTAGGTTAAATATGGATTTCTGTAAACCGGGTGCTGATTACTTTCCACAATGAGGAATCGTACACATTAACCAATTTTTTGTCCGCATCCCATCCACATTTTTTGAGGGTCTGATATGGATCCATTCACTTCAGTGGGGCCGTATATGTTCCTTCCGCGGTTCCTACAAATATATAGAACATGTCTTATTCTTGCCCTTGTTATGGACAAGAATGTTCTTTTATGGCCCAGACGTTCCATTCCGCAAAATGCGGAAAAAAAATCTGAAGTGAAAAATTGTTAATATTGACCAATCCCAGGGGTGCACCACCATTGAGGCCAGGTGAGGCGATCGCCTCAGGCAGCACCAGGTAGGGGCAAGAGGGGGGCAGCTAAAGGGCCATGGGCAATGAGCGCTTTCATTGTGGCACAGGGGTTAGGTTATTAAATTGCAATTGGGGGAGGGGGGCACCGTTTCAGGCTAGGTGCACCCCTGACCGATCCTAAAAATTCTCATAGCTGATGGTTTGTTACAACTGTATCCAGTGAGAAAACACTGTTAATAGCAGTGGCAAAGTGTGGAAGGGGCCGGAAGTGTGGTATCGCGGGCGCTAAACTGCAAGGGGTTGCACGGCTTCCAGGGCACAGTTACAGACAATGCCATTCGCGGTGTCTCAGGCAGTGTACTGCACACATACCGCCATCACCCTTCTGTGAATGAGTCTCTGCATGGCGGGATGTGCGCAATACGCTGCCTGCGACTCCATGAATGACATTTACCCAGTCAGTCGAATGCTGCATACTGCACGCAGGCTGTCTACAACAGTACCGGGGGCAAGTGTACCGATGAGGCATTGAGGCATGCTCCCCTAAGCATTGTGGCCCTGCAGGTTTTTTTTTGTGTTTTGGGGGAATTTTAGTGAGTTTGGGGGGCTAGATTGGGACTCGCTTCATAAGGGAGTACTGCTGGTAAAATTCCCGTGGACCTGTTGTGTAGACTTCATTTAGACCCGCACAGAAATAATGCTCTTTATTAACATTTTTATAACGACCATGTGTGAAGCGTGGTGAAAACTCCTGCAATCTAGGGGCAGGTCAGTGACAGCTGGGGCCCCCAAGGAGAGGATAGAAGTGACTTAATACTGCTTCTGCCTTCTCCCGGTACATAATGCTCAATGAGCGCTGAGCAGTGAACAGAGGAGATGGCTATGCCAGGTGTCTCGGGGGCACAGCAGAGTAGGGTGACCACGTGTCCTGGATGGGCTGTGACAGTCCCGCATTTGAAGAGACTGTCCCGGATCCCGGTCACCCTCATTCCAGGACAATGCAGTGTCCCGGAATGACCTGAGCCGCCGTCAAGGGGCCGGAGATGTGGAAGCGCTCATCTCCAGTCATCTGTATCGCCGTCCTCAGGACAGCCATACAGATGGCTGTGCACTTGTGCAGCAGGGCAGGGCAGGGAGAGGTGTGTCAGGCTACTGGAACATGATAGGGGAGGCCTATAACTACTGGCACATGATGGGGGAGGCCTATGGCTACTGGCACATGATGGGGGGGGGCTCAGGCTACTGGCACATGATAGGGGGGCTCAGACTACTGGCACATGAATGGGGGACTCAGGCTACTGGCACATGATAGGGGGGGGCCTATGGCTACTGGCACATGATGGTGGTGAGGCTCAGGCTACTGGCACATGATAGGGGGGGCCTTATGGCTACTGTCACATGATGGGGGGCTTAGGCTACTGGCACATAATAGGGGGGGCCTATGGCTACTGGCACATGATGGGGGGGGCTCAGGCTACTGGCACATGATAGGGGGGGCCTATGGCTACTGGCACATGATGGGGGGGGGGCTCAGGCTACTGGCACATGATAGGGGGGGCCTATGGCTACTGGCACATTATTGGGGGACATCTATGGGGGCACTTATTACTGGCACATTGGGGGAACTTCTTACTGGCACATTATTGGTGGGCACTATAAGGGCATCCACTGAGGCCACAAAAAACGGTTATTTTATATGTGTGCTCTGTATAGGGGCATTTTATACTGGGACACATTATGGTGAGTACTATGGGGAAGGTGGGAGAGGAGTACTATGGGGTCATCTACGGGGGCACTGAGTAGGGGTATTTTATACTTACAAATTATGGGGGACACTGAGGGCATCTATTGTGGCACTATATATGGGGAATTTTATACTGGTACATTATGGGGGGCACTGGGAGGGAGGGGGGAGAGGAGAACTATGGGGGCATTTACTGGGGGCACTATATAGGGGTATAAGAAATATTGAAAAATGCACACAGATATGTTTTTGCCAGTCTCAAGTATAAGTTTGACGAAATGCACTTGTGAAAGTAAGTGTCCCTGAATGGCAGTTGGGAAATGTTGTCACCCTACAGCAGAGCTGCTGGGTCTTAGCAGACCCCGATCAGCTCTGCCTGTGTTATATGGGGATTGTCCTCAGGTTAGGTGGTGCAATACTTGGCTTGCCTCGGGTGCTGGTAAACTACGCTACGCCACTGGTAAACAGCCCGATTTCAGGCTGATACCTGCTTCCTGCACAGATACACTGTAACAAACTATCTGGACAGGAGCTGTGCTGCAGATGTGTTTAGCTCACAAGTGATTGTCCAGACTGATACATTGTAACATCTCTCAGTTGTTAAAGGGTTTCTGTCACCAGATTTAACCCTATTAAACTGGCTGACATTAGTGATGTGCTAAGTCTCCTAATCTTATGCTTCTGGATGCCTCCGTTACTGCACAATTTTAACTTTTATAGTATGCTAATTAGCCCCTAAGAGCAGAGGGGGTTGTCTTGCTCCTAGAGGCTCCGTTCGCCCACCTCAAGTCACGCCCTGCCGTCCTTGATTGACAGGGCCAGCATTCGTCTTCTCCGGCTGGCCCTGTGTGCTGGATAAATCTTGCGCAGTCCCAGCGCACAGGGCCGGCAGGAGGAGACGAGTGCTGCCTGGCCCTGTCAATCGAGGACGGCAGGGCGTGACTTTAGGTGGGCGAACGGAGCCTCTAGGAGCAAGAGCAATGCCCCCCCCTGCTCCTAGGGGTTAATTAGCATACTATAAAAGTTAAAATTGTGCAGTAACGGGGGCATCCAGAAGCATAAGATTAGGAGAGCTAGGGTCTGGGATTAATATTACCGGAGACCTTTTCTGGAGGCGCAGATTATATATAAGATAACAGTCCTTTATTTGTTAATGTGTGTGGGTCCATTTTTTAACACCCTATTGATATAAATTTCAAGGTACTGTATAAAGTATGTACTGTATATGTACCTCTAAGGCTACTTTCACACTAGAGCTTCTATTTTACGGTATTGAGATCCGGTCATAGGGTCTCAATACCGTAAAAAAAGGCTTCCGTTTTGTCCCCATTCATTGTCAATGGGGACAAAACTAAACAGAACAGAACGAAGTGCTCCAAAATGCATTCCGCTCCGTTCTCATACCGGAGAGCAGCATGCTGCAGTTTGCTTTCCATCCTGGGATGCAGAGCAAGAAAGATCCGTCTTGACCCACAATACAAGTCCTTGGTGACGGATCCATTTAACTCTGATACAATCTGACACAATAGAAAACTGACCCGTCCCCCATTGACTTTCAATGGAGTTCATGACGGATCCGTCTTGACTATGTTAAAGATAATACAACCGGATCCGTTCATACCGGGTGAAGACGGTTGTATTATTAGTAACGGAAGCGGTATTTCACATGTGACTGCAATGTATAGGACCTCTGGGATAGTCCCTTAAAGGAACCTGCCACAAATGAGCTGAGACTCTTCTGTGACATCTTCAGTCCTTTCTTCAGCAGATACAGATATGAGAAATATACCTTTAAACATTCAGATACGTTATTGTATCCTAAGAAGATACAGATATGAGAAGTATCACTTTTAACATTTGGTTACATTGTATCCTCAGCAGATACAGATATGAAAAGTATCCCTTTTAAAATTTGGCTACATTGTATCCTCAGCAGATACAGATATGAGAATTATTTCTATAAGCGTTCAGTTACATTGTATCCTCAGCAGATACAGCAATGAGAAGTATCACTTTTAACATTTGGTTACATTGTATCCTCAGCAGATACAGATATGAGAATTATTGCTATAAACGTTCAGTTACATTGTATCCGTGCGGCCAGGGAATTGATAGGGAGAACATTAATCAAATAACATCTCGTCTCTGCACATTGTTAACATGCAGGATGTCAGGGGCCCTGTCACCGAGCCCCGCTGCAGCCTAACAAGCCCCCTTAACATAAAACAGTGCTAATTTATGTTAATGTTATAGATGGTGGATGAAGCGTGCCTCACAACCCTCGCAGGTGCAATTTAGGAATCTCAATGCTGTGTTCTCCATCTAAAGCCCCACAGTTGTCTACATTTGAATACATTTTCGGCGACACTTTGCTGCCGGGCAAATTAAGCTTTGACAGTGATGGAGATTTTCTGCTGATGACAAGACACAAGGATCAACAAAGTCCTAATACCTTTCATTTCCAATCTAGTCTATAAATGACAAATCCACCTCTTATTCTAAATGGGAGTCGTCTCAAAGGGCCAGAGAAGTCTCACACTTATTATACAGGAAGGATTTACAAGGATGAAAGCCTAGAAAATAGAAAGTATCCAAATGTAACAACTTGAGTGCATGGCGGATATCACAGCGCTCCGGGACATGGGGGCTCATGGAATATTCTGTGCATTATTGGGATATTGGGAGGGTAGGGGCGTCACAGGGGAGCGTCAGGATAGGTCGCTGCTGATTCTTGATGTATACAGTTCTTGAGAACTTTTTAGAAGACCAGAGATAAGAAGGAAAAAACAAGAGGATCCTTAACCAAAATCTTTACTTTCTCGAACCGAAAAGCTCCAACATAACAGAAGCGACAATGGCCCAGATTTACTAATCTTAAAGATGGTGTGAGCTTAGCCCGGCTGTCCAGACTTGCATCAGATTTACCACAGGGGTTCAGGCTGGATGATAAATATGGTGCAGCCACAGGCACTTTTCTCTGACTCTATACAAACACTGATTTGCTTACCTTCCGATTATTTTGCTAGAATTGTGCTAAGATTTTGGCACAAAATGATGCATATTAGGCCCCCTTTTCCCACAATGCTCCTCTCATATTCCACTAAGCTGCCCTTCCTTTTTAAGCCATATTGGAAAAAGCATAGAAAACCCTAGAGGCACCAAATTGCACCATTTTGCACCACTTTCTTTTACAACCTTTTTTTTGCACAGATACATTAGTAAATGAGGGCCAATTCTGGCAGAAGAATGGAAGTGATAAAACATCAGAGCAGAAGGAGAAGCAAGATGGACGGAGACAACCACAATCACTGAAGTACCAACTAGAACCCGTGATAATCGAATGAAATACCAAACACATGGTCACGAGAGATCATAATCTGCTAAACGACACAGAAAGAAAGAAGGAATAGGGTCAAGGAAAAGAAGAAGGGGAAGAGGAAAGAAGAAGAACAAGAAGGGAAGGACAAGGCAAGGGGGAAGGAGGCAAGGGGAGGAAGAGGAAGAGGAAAGAAGAAGGAGAAGGAGAAAGGCAAAGAGAGGGAGGGAAGAGGAGGAAGAGGATGAGGGAGGAGAAAAGAGCAGAAGGAGAAGGACAAGGCGAGGGGAAAGGAGGGAAGAGGAGGAAGAGGATGAGGGAGGAGAAAAGAGCAGAAGGAGAAGGACAAGGCAAGGGGAAAGGAGGGAAGGGGAGGAAGAGGAAAGAAGAACAAGAAGGAGAAAGGCAAAGAGAGGGAGGAAAGAGGAGGAAGAGGATGAGGGAGGAGAAAAGAGCAGAAGGAGAAGGACAAGGCAAGGGGAAAGGAGGGAAGGGGAGGAAGAGGAAGGACGAACAAGAAGGAGAAAGACAAAGAGCGGGAGGGAAGAGGAGGATGAGAAAAGAGCAGAAGAAGAAGGAGAAGGACAAGGCAAGGGAAAAGGAGGGAAGGAGAGGAAGAGGAAAGTAAAACAAGAAGGAAAGAGACAGAGAGGGAGGGAAGAGGAGGAGGACGAGGGATGGAGAAAAGAGCAGAAGAAGGAGAAGGACAAGGAGAGAGAGGGAAGGGGAATAAGGAGAGGAGGGAAGAAGGAAAGAGCAGAAGAGGAAGAAGGAGAAGGGCAAGGAGTGGGAGGGAAGAGGAGGAAGGGAATGAGAGAAGGAGAAAAGAGCAGAAGAAGTAGAGGAAGTGGATGAAGGAAGGGAGAGAAAATAGAGAAGATGTAAAAAAAAGGAGAAGATGCAATTAAAAGTGAGTTGATTCTTCTGGAGGAGATTTATTGATTGCTGTCCTAAATGTAGACAGAATAAACTAAACTGGACGAGCAGAAAACGCAACAAATTTACCCCAGTGGTGACTGTTGTATGGATAATTGGCGCATCCTGCTGGACATGTCAGCCTCCTTTTCTTATTGCTCGTCTTTTACTGCCTGAAAATACTTTGCACCCACGTATTACATGCCGGTAACATCTGCCCCGTTTCACAACTCCTTGGGCCTTGCCGCATCCCTTTTTCTCGGTGCCTAGTGAGGTGTAAGGAGCCTACACAGTAGATCAGAAAGCACGGCATCTACAGCAATTTTATGGTATATTTTGCCTAGTAAATGTCTGAGGTCTCATAGGGCCCAATACTAAAACTTTGGGCCCCCTCGTCCCATCAACTGTCCCAGTACACGTGTGACACTCCAAGGCAATGCAGAATGCATAGTGTGACCCCCAGATTTCTAATGCATTTACAAACATTTGAAAAAAGTGGAATAAAGTTTCAATAAAGGAAAATAAATGTATTTAAAAAAATCCCCTCCTGCTCACTCACTTTCTCCGACTTCTGGATTGGAAAAAGAAGGACAAGGGATTAGGAAATTTGGCGCTAATCGTGAATATCGTCACATATGCATTGACACCACACAACTGGTATAAATACACTGATAAGTCACCGTCACACAGTGCACTGTCAACTTTACTGCCTGCACCGAACTCTAGAGGGAGCTCTGTGCTAGGAACTTATACAGGCACTATTGATTTCAATGGAAACTGTCAATGATTTCTTTGCACCGAGCTCCTCCTAGTGGCGGCTGCCAGAAAATGCAGTGACTCTATGTAAGAAAAGGAGAAGCAGTTCAATGCCGGGTCTATTAAAATCAACGAGCAGCAAAGGTGACAGAAAAGGGTCCTAAAGCAAAATGGAGCCCCCCCCCCCCCCACAATAACTCAGAATTTCCTAAAGTGGCCTGAACCCCTCCAGCTTCCTCCAGCGCTGCGCCCACACTCAGCCACTTCTTACTGTGTGAATGGCTCCCTACAGCTGCCTCCGTTCTGATGGAAATTACATGGTAAGTATAAAAATAAAGACCATAAAACTAAAATACTGACAAAAAAGTAAAAACTAAACAGAAAAGACAGGAGAGGGACTAGAAAACCTCTAATTCCGCAGACGCGCAATGTTTGGCCACTAGATGGTAATAGAAGCCAATGAATGTGGCGCACTCCGCCATCTAATAAAAAGGCTTTCTAAATTCTTTTTTATGAGATGTAATATTAATGTGTTTTCCTTTAGGGCACATTTCTAAATTATATTCTGTGACAGGTACATGGGAGTTTTTTTTAATAGTTATTTTTTGTCTCCCGGAGCAGTTATAAGTTAGCTCTGCGGTTCTCGGTAACGTTCCAAACTCCAGGTTAGTGTCCTTGTTACAGGGAGATGTTAATGTTCTTACTGTAAATGTTC